>SJXQ01013020.1:0-312283 GCA_006408695.1 Aepyceros melampus | reverse complement strand
GGCTTGTTAGTATGAATTGAAGAAAAATTCCATTGCTCATACCAATTAATTTTTTCTTCACCATATTAGCCATTTCATCAGCATGTTTTTCCATTTCTATTGGTTTTATAAAATAAGTGGTGCTTGATATTTTGAGCAAATCAAATACAAATTGTGGTAGACTATGAAAATAATGATTCTTCTATGGTAGACAAACCATAAATCACAAAGTCACACTTTGTCTGCTGGGCATAACAATTAGCAATTATTCTCTATGTTTACAGCTAACAGCACAGAGCAAATGAAAAGACAGGAGGAAAATTGGTTTGCATTTGGCAGAGCAGCAAGACAGTATTATTATGTACAAGCTCAGGACTGACCTTTCAATGATGCCTGCTTAAAATTCATAGATATTGATACAACAATTATTTACAAATTTGCATTGCTGCTATTCAATCACAGCTCATTTTGAAAATCAACTAGGTATATTTTTATAATGGCATATTATTTTAAATGTTTTATGGAGACATGGAAAATTTAGAAAAAAAACAATAAAATCATGTTTAGTATTGCTGAAATGCAGAAAAAAATCATTGAGTGTGAAAATCAGACACTTCAAGCAAACCAGTTAAACTGCCATGAATATGACGTTTTAGCAGAAGAGATCAAGCTACTTTCCAGATAGACAGGGGACATAAAGGGAACTGGACACACTGGGGAAAAAAAAAAGGCAAAAAAAAACAGAGCTCAATTATATTTTTTAAAAAGGACAAAAAGTTTCAACTGAGAAAAAACTAATTTTAAGTCCTCTTTATAACCCTTTATGAAATGCAGCAGACTTAATGATAAGTCCTCAGTAGAAGATTCCACAGAAACCAGCATGAAACCAATTTAAACAAAAGATGACTAAATGTTTTAACATTACTAAGAATATATGAATGTATATAAATATATACACTGTATATTTTACTGCATATATGATAAGAAGACTAATTTGTATATTCTTGGTCCTTTTTGCATTTTATAGTCTTATTAAAATGGCAATTATTGTATATACTGTGCAGTGTGGTCTCTTCTCAAATGTTACTGTATATTTTAGTCACAATTATTTATAAAATAGGGAATTAAAATTAACACCTCATGTGATTTGCTTTATTTTAATTCTTAAAGAGCCTATCACTCTTTAATGAGATCTGTGAAAGTCGAAGGTTTGGACAACAATGTCCAGAAATGGAAGCAACCCAAATATAAGATTAGGTGCAGTTTTGGGAATCTGTAGTGTTATAGCTCTTCAAGTTTTCTCACAAAACTCTTTGTAATTTAAGAAGAGAGATATAAAGGAATGAGGATGGAGAATGTAAAGCCAGATGAAGCTTATATTCAAAACCACATTAGTGATATACTGTGATAGAATTTGGGATTTTCCCTTAAACATCCACAAAAATAAACATTTTCTTTAAATAAACTGAATTCAGATTATAAATTCCCAAGGTGGCCTGTATGAGTAGAATTTACTAAGTGGAAACTTCTAGAAATCATTTTCTCTTTTAATTATATGTTCTAAATATAGTAATAGTCTTCTAAAAAATTGTCACTTTTTTCAAGGACAATTTTGTCATCTTAGATTATTGCTCTGCTAATTAAATTACCATACTTACCAAAATTTAGCACTAGTACTCTCTCAGTCAGTTGTGTCCCACTCTTTGTAACCCCATGGAATGTAGCCCATCAGGCTCCTCTGCTCATGGAATTTTCCAGGCAAGAATACTGAAATGGGTTGCCATTTCCTTCTCAGGGGATCTTCCTGACCCATGGATCCAAACTGAGTCTCATGCATCTCCTGCATTGGCAGGTAGATTCTATACCACTGCAGCACACTCAGTAAAATTTGGTAGATAAATACAGTAATACTCATTCATGGATCACAACCTAGTCATGGTGAGGGGCTTGTGTAACTCAATGAAAATATGAGTAGGCTATGCAGGGCCACCAAAGATGAATGGGTCATAGTGAAGAGTTCTGACAAAACTTGGTCCACTGAAGGAGGTAATGGCAAGCAACTCCAGTATTCTTGCCACAAGAACTCCATGAACAATATGAAAAGGCAAAAACGGTATGACAGAGAGAAATGAGCCCTCCAGGTTGAGAGGTGTCCAGTATTCTACTGAGGGAGAATGGAGGGTAATTACTAAAACTCCAAAAAGAATGAAGTGCCTGGGCCACAGCAGAAATGATCCTCAGTCATAGATGTATCTGGTGATGAAAGTAAAATCCAATGCTGTAAAGAACAATACTGCATAAGGACATGGAACAAAACTTGGTCCACTGAAGGAGGTAATGGCAAGCAACTCCAGTATTCTTGCCACAAGAACTCCATGAACAATATGAAAAGGCAAAAACGGTATGACAGAGAGAAATGAGCCCTCCAGGTTGAGAGGTGTCCAGTATTCTACTGAGGGAGAATGGAGGGTAATTACTAAAACTCCAAAAAGAATGAAGTGCCTGGGCCACAGCAGAAATGATCCTCAGTCATAGATGTATCTGGTGATGAAAGTAAAATCCAATGCTGTAAAGAACAATACTGCATAAGGACATGGAATGTTAGGTCCATGAATCAAGGAAAACTGAAGATGGTCAAACAGCAGATGGCAAGAGGGAACAACAGCATTTTAGGAATCAGTAAATTAAAATGGACAGGAATGAACACTTTTAATTCAGATGACCATTATATCTACTATTGTAAGCAAGAATCCCTTAGAAGAAATGGAGTAACCCTCATAGTCAAGAAAAGAGTCCAAAATCCAGTACTTGAGTGGATCTCAAAAATAACAGAATGATCTTAGTTCATTCCTAAGACAAATAAAAAATTGCCAGTCTAGGTTCGATGCAAGATACAGGATGCTTGGGGCTGGTGCACAGGGATGATCCAGAGGGATGGTATGGGGAGGGAGGTGGGTTCAGGATTGGGAACACGTGTACACCCATGGTGGATTCATGTTGATATATGGCAAAGCCAATACAATATTGTAAAGTAATTAGCCTCCAATTAAAATAAATAAATTTAAATTAAAAAAATTACAGTAATCCAAACCTATGTCCCAACTACTAATGCCAAAGAAAATGAAGTTGACTGATTCTGTGAAAACTTACAAGAACTTCTAGAGCTAACACTGAAAAAAAGATGTCCTTTTCATTGTAGACCATTGGAATGCAAAAGTAGGAAGTCAAGAGATACCTGGAGTAACAGGCAAGTTGGCCTTGGAGTACAAAATGAAGCAGAGAAAAGTCTAACAATAACAGTTTTGTCAAGAGAACACACTGCTCATAGGAAACACCCTCTTCTAACAACACAAGAGAAGACTGTACACATGGACATCACCAGATGGTCAATTCCAAAATCAGATTGATCATCTTTTTTGCAGCCAAAGATGGAGAAGCTCTATACAGTCAGCCAAAACAAGACCGAGAGCTGACTGTGGCTCAGATCATGAACTCACTATTGCAAAAATCAGGCTTAAATTGAAGAAAGTAGGGAAAACCACTAGGCCATTCAGCCATTCAGGTATGATCTAAAGTAAATCTTTATTATTATAGAGTAGATGTGATGAATAGATTCAGGAGATTAGACCTGGTAGACAGAGTACCTGGAGAACTATGGGCAGAGGTTCATAACATTGTACAGGAGGCAGTGACAAAAACCATGCAAAAGAAAAAGAAATGCAAGAAGTCAAAGTGGTTGTCTGAGAATGCCTTACAAATAGCTGAGAAAAGAAAAGAAGTGAAAAAGCAAGGGAGAAAGGGATATATATAACACAACTTAATGTAGAGTTCCTGAGAATAGCAAGGAAAGATAAGGAGGATTTCTTAAATGAACAATGCAAGGAAATTGAGGAAAACAATGCAATGGGAAAGACAATATATCTTTTCAAGAAAATTGGAGAGATCAAGGGAATATTTCATGAAAGATAAAGGACAGAAATAGTAAGGACCTAACAGAATCAGAAGAGACTAAGAAGAGGTGGCAAGAATACACAGAAAAAAAAAAAAGTTAAAGTGTTAGTCACTCAGCCATGTCCAACTGTTTATCACCCCATGGACTGTAGTCCACCAGATTCCTCTCGTCAAGGAATTCTTCAGGCAAGAATACTGGAGTGAGTAGCCATTTCTGGCTCCAGGGGATCTTCTCCAATTCAGGGACTGACCCTGGGTCTCCTGCACTGCAGGCAGGTTCTTTATCATTTGAGCCATCTGGGAAGCCCAAGAATACACAGAACAATGTACAAAAATAAATAAATAAATAAATAAATAAATAAAGAAGGATCTTAATTACTAGGATAATCACAACAGTGTGGTCACTCACCTAGAGTCAGACAAACATTCTGGAGTGTCAAGTCAAGTGGGCTTTAAGAAGCATTGCTATGAACAAGGCTAGTGGAAGTGATGTAATTCCAGCTGAGCTATTTCAAATCCTAAAAGATGATGCTGTTAAAATATGTCAGCAAATTTAGAAAACTCAGCAGTGGCCATGGGATTGGAAAGCTTCAGTTTTCATGCCATTCCCAAAGAAGGGCAATGCCAAAAAAATGTTTAAACTACCATATAGTTGCTCTCATTTCACATGCTACTGAAGTTGTATTCAAATCCTTCAAGGTAGACTTCAGCAGTATGTAAACCAATAACTTAGAGATGTACAATTGGGTTTAGAAAAGGCAGAGGAACCAGAGATCAAATTGCCAACATTCTTTGGATCATAGAAAATGAAAGGGAATTCCAGAAAAAAACATGTATTTTTGACTACACTAAAGGCTTTGACTGTGTGGATCACAGCAAACTGTGGAAAATTCTTGAAGAGATGGGAGTACCAGACCACCTTACCTGCCTCCTGAGAAACTTTATATGGGTCAAGATGCAACAGAACGGACATAAAACAATGAATTGGTTCAAAATTTGGAACGGAATATGTCAAGACAGTATACTGTCACCCTGTTTATTTTACTTCTATGCCGAGGAAGGACCTCATATGAAATGCTGAGCTGGAATCAAGATAGCTGGGAAAAATATCAACGACCTCAGATATGCAGGTAGTACCACTCTAATGGCAGAAAATGAATAAGAATTAAAGAGCCCTCTTGATGAAGGTGAAAGATGAGAGTGAAAAAGCTGACTTAAAACTTAACATTCAAAAAATGAGAACTATGGCATTTCATCCCATCACCTCATGGCAAATAGAAAGGGAAAAAATGGAAGAGGTGACAGATTTTAATTTCTTGGGCTCCAAAATCACTGCAGACTGTGGCTAAGCCATGAAATTAAAAGATGTTTGTTCCTTGGAAGGAAAGCTATCACAAACCTAGACAGCATATTAAAAAGCAGAGACATCACTTTGCCAACAAAGGTCCATACAGTCAAAGGTATGGTTTTTCCAGTAGTTATGTATTAATGTGAGATTTGGAACATAAAGAAAACTGAGAGCAAAAGAACTGATGCTTTCAAACTGTGGTACTGGAGAAGAGTCTTGAGAGTTCCTTGATATACAAGGACACCAAATCAGTCAATTCTAAAGGAAATCAACCCTGGATATTCATTGGTAGGACTTATGNCCAACTCGATGGACATGAGTTGGGTAAACTCCGGGAGGTGGTGATGGACAGGGAGGCGTGGTGTGCTGTGATTCATGGGGTCGCAAAGAGTTGGACACAACTGAGCGACTGAACTGAACTGAACTGAATGTTGAATCTGAAGCTCCAGTATTTAGGCCACCTAATTTGAAGTGCTAACTCTGGAAAAGACCCTGATACTGGAAAGTTCAGTTCAGTTCAGTAGCTCAGTTGTGTCAGACTCTTTGCAGCCCCATGCACACCAGGCTTCCTTGTCTATCTCCTGGAGCCTGCTCAAACTCATGTCCACTGAGTCGGTGACGCCATCCAACCATTCATCCTCTGTTGTCCCCTCTCCTTCTGCCTTCAGTCTTTCCCAGTATCAGGGTCTTTTCCAATGAGTCAGAAAGATTTAAGCCAAAAGGAGAAGGTGGCAGCAGGGGATGAGGCAGTTAGAAAGCATTACCAACTCAATGGACATGAATTTGAGCAAACTCTGGGAGAGAGTGAAGGGCAGGAAAGCTTTGATGGTGCATTCCACAGGGTCACAGATTCGAACCTAACTTAGTGACTGAAACAACAACAAAATGCAGTAGTCTCCAGAAATTAACATCAATATTACTTACCCTTTATAATGGGTAATTAGCCATTACCAATACTATTCACTGTTCATACCTAGTCAGATAAGCTTTATCTTTTTGCCATAGTTGGTTCCTAACACAACCCTGACTTTATAGCATAGTCAGACAGAACATTTTGGGGGCTCATATTAGAGTGTCTTTCTAATTCATGATGACTTTTGTAGCACTCTGGAGTCAATTCTTAGAAAACTTGAATTAATTACGAAAACCAAAAAATATAAATGTTGCTATGGCTCTCTTTTTCTGGCAATGTGCTTCTAGTTTCCATTAAATGAGAAGAAAGTGATTGCAGCTATTGAAAAAATAATTATATATTGAACACCTTATCTTTTTGCCATAGTTGGTTCCTAACACAACCCTGACTTTATAGCATAGTCAGACAGAACATTTTGGGGGCTCATATTAGAGTGTCTTTCTAATTCATGATGACTTTTGTAGCACTCTGGAGTCAATTCTTAGAAAACTTGAATTAATTACGAAAACCAAAAAATATAAATGTTGCTATGGCTCTCTTTTTCTGGCAATGTGCTTCTAGTTTCCATTAAATGAGAAGAAAGTGATTGCAGCTATTGAAAAAATAATTATATATTGAACACCTTTTTAAAAAGACAAGTAAAATCTAAAGTTAGTTAAGATTTATTTAAGCATTTATGAGTAAAACAAATCATATTTATTCAATTGTATATTGAAAAGAGGGTACAGTTTTTGAAAGCTTGACCTTTTCTGTGAAGAGTGCATGTGTTTTTGTGTTTGTATGAGAGAGAGAGAGTGAGTGTGTGTCTATGTGTGTTTGTGTATAAGTTGAATGCTATTATTGGACCTTTGAGATGAAAATCATAGTCATTCATGAATTTCCATTTAAAGTTAAAAAACTAGAAAATAATATAAAATATATTTTTAAAAAACCCCAAATCACTGGTAAAAACATTATTTCTAACTCAAATTAATATTATATATAAAAAACTATCTGTTTTATTGCATCTTTCTTTTGTAGTCAGAGTTGTATTTTTAAAGGACAACTTGTACCAAATCAATGATGTTTTGGTTCCCACATGTCAACTGAAGCAGCAAAACTGGGAAAATATCTAGAAATATTTAATTTACTCAGTTACACACATATTCACTTGACTATTTTTTAGCAGTGTAGGTAAGACCTTGACTTAATGGCTCTTTTTTTAATCTGAACACTGTTATTATAAATTCAAGAGCCATTCTCCTTTTTAGGGTGATGGAGGTAGGGAGGAGAAGACATACTATTGTGTTAGATATATTGAGTTTCATTTTTTTTTTTTTTTTTTGATTGCACACAAGGGTCAAAGCATGCCTTCTGGGAACTAGCACTATAGCAGTGGTAGCAAAAATGAATAATTAAGATATTTCTCAACATAAACATATTTTACAAATCAGAGAAATTAAATAACTGTCTTGAATTCAATAAGTAGAGTGTATTTTGATGTCACAATGCATACTGTTCTCTCTACTATCAATAAATCATCTCATGTATCCCAAGCCTTCAGTGTCCTTCACTAATGGTACTGCATACATCAGTACAAAATAAGAAATACCTTAAAAGTACTAAAGATGTAAATGGTCTAATCATTACAAATGATTAATAGTTCATTAGTTTATAAGTGCTTCTTAGATACACTTTCAGAATTAAGCAATCACCATTCAACATACAAAAGAAATTATTTCTATTTACTTATAAAAAATAGAAGTGATTTGGTATAAAATTTTAATAAATAGGTACAGTTCAGTTCAGTCGCGCAGTCGTGTCCGACTCTTTGCGACCCCATGAATCGCAGCACGCCAGGCCTCCCTGTCCATCACCAACTCCCGGAGTTCACTCAGACCCATGCCCATAGAGTCAGTGACACCATCCAGCCATCTCATCCTCTGTCGTCTCCTTCTCCTCCTGCCCCCAATCCCTCCCAGCATCAGAGTGTTTTCCAATGAGTCAACTCTTTGCTTAAATTCTTTTACATATACTTTTAAACTATATTTTAAAAGTATGAAGTGATCAATCTATTTAAGAATGACTTAATTAACTGTCTATACAGTTTTAATAGAACCTTAGAAAGACTGTCAGTGTATTCATTCAAAATGAAAGACAAAGAAATGCTACTTAATAATTTTGTCAAGTATATCCCCCACATGAGCCTTTTCCACACTCTTCTGCAGTTGATGTTTTAGCTAAATGATGACTAGAATTTTCATGCATATGTAAAAATCCGTGTTATGCTGGAAATATAAAAGGAAATAATTTTATTAACAGTAAATATCTATTATTTGAGCTTGACTGGAAGCAATACCTGATGTTTCATGAATTTTCATATTTTTCCCAGTATTTTCTTCTCATTTTAATGGCAGAGAATTTTGAGTACAGCCAGCAATTTCTGTCCATTTATTTTTGCAAGGCACTTTCAATACAAAAATAAACAAAATCTGTGGCGACCAAACTCTTACTAATTGTATAGCCATCAACAGAAGACTAACTAAATTATCTAGAGGGTAAGAAAGGGGATTGTAAGACTTTTATGTCAATTCTGACAATTGGGCTTAAAGAAGAAAAAATTACAGTGTAACTTTAAAAATTATCTTGAAAGTTTTACATAGATATATTTATCACAAGTTTTATATTGCTGAGAGGAAAATAAGAGAATAAGACCTAATTGTTTTAGTGTATTTGTTGGTTAGCTTTCAGATAAACTGTTATTTTAATTACCTCCTCATTTTTGAATAAAGTTGCAACATTGATCTACTTTAGAATAACAACATAAATATGATCTCAGTTCTTGATTACCCATACTACTAATGGGCAGATGCCAAAAGAATAGATGATTCCTTGACCAGAGATACTCTTTGTCTTGTTCTTGCACAACTGAGTGTCTGTGAAGCCTCTGTGTGGTAATAGACAATTTACTATATAAAGCAAACAGCTATTCTTGAATTGACTGAATGTTTTAGATATTTTCTGCAAACAGAATGAACAAGATGATTTAAATATCTTTTATGGCACAAAGGTATCTAAAATGTCCTAACGCTCCTATTCTGGGTGTAAAAAAGTCAAAAGGTAAATGGACACTTGTTCAAAATATACGAATAATAAATACCTAATTCTTATACTTTATTGTCTGAAACTTCTGAACGAACCAAATATGTTTCACTCATTAATTTGAAGGATACTTTTTAGAGTTAAACTTTACTAAATCATCCTCTACTTATGACTTTAAGACAATTGAGAGGATTCTTGGGCATTACAGGCTATTGCAGCATTTTGATTCTGGGTTAAGGAAACTTGCATGGCTGTCATATAAACTTATAACTGAAACTCAACAGGCCTAAACTGACAAGCTGGTTTGGTCCCCAGAGACTCAAAAAGCTCTTCAAACTCCTGCAGACTCCAACTTTGAGCTTGCCTGCAGGATCAGAGTTTAGTTTGTTTGTTACTAAAAAAAAAAAAAAAAGGCTATGGCCATCACATTGCTTGAGGGTCATTCTACCATTGTTTTGCTAATGCCTAAAGCTCATAAGTTTACTAAGGCGCAAAATCTTACTGTACTGACTTCTCATTATATAACTGGGATCTTAAACTCTAAAGTTCAGAGTGACAATGGCTCTGTCCTTAAAGCTGCTATAACTCAAGGGGTGTTGAAAGCTCTAGGAATAGAATATCACTTACACTGTTCCTGGAGACCCCAATTTTCAGAAAAAGTTAAAAAGTCTAATGATATTATTAAGAGGCATCTACATAATCTAACTAAGGAAACATAAGCGAGTTGGGGTTTAAATTTACCCATAGCTTTAATGAGGGCTCACACTGACCGTAGGAAGAAGGGACTGTCTCAATGTCAGATAGTTTTTGTGCACAAATATTGTCATAGATCTTAAAACCTTAGAAATAAGTATGTGACTCAGCGTTCAGCTTTTCAACCTCCCCATCAGGGAAAGGCTTTGCATGGCTGGTTTCTCCACTTCAGAAAAAGGACTTTTTTCAACTCTGTGAATACTTTCACCAACAACAATCATATGTGATGCCTCTTCTTGATCTGATAACATCTAACAATACTCAGTTCAGTTCAGTTCAGTCACTCAGTCGTGTCCGACTCTTTGGGACCCCATGAATCGCAGCACGCCAGGCCCCCCTGTCCATCACCAACTCCCGGAGCACTCAGACTCACGCCCATTGAGTCTGTGATGCCATCCAGCCATCTCATCCTGGGTCTCCCTTTCTCCTCCTGCCCCCAATCCCTCCCAGCATCAGGGTCTTTTCCAATGAGTCAACTCTTCGCATGAGGTGCCCAAAGTACTGGAGCTTCAGTTTTAGCATCAGTCCACTAAGATAGACTATATAGCACATTGTACCTTAACTATGGACATGATGTGACTTTTAATTTTGATTAGGTTTTAAGTTGTTTTAATGACTATTTTGCCTTACATCTTTAACTGTATAATGGGGTTTGTTTCTAACCATGTGAAAGGTTTTAGATTACAAATGGTTGTCCAGGCTCCTATAAGTGCCACAGCCTCCTCAAACGATTACTTGGGGTCCCTCAATTTGAGGGTCAGGAGAATATGTTGCCTCAACAGTTCAGAGACAGTGCCACATCACAACGGGAAGTAGTTATGGAATGAAAACCACGACCCTTTCTCTTGGCAACATAATTCTCTTAAAACAAAAGGGGAGGAATGAAAGAGTCAATTCCTAGGTTAAGTTGATAAGAAGTCTCCAAGGAGGAGAAAGGGGTCCAGAGCCCTAGAGAAGGAGAAAGGAGTCTTGGCTTCTCAAGGGGGAGAAGAGGACAAATTTTTTATCTTTAAGCCCAGAGCTGATGATTGCACAATAAAACAACTCAGAAATAAGAAAGTCTTCCTCAGAGATAAATGCAAAGAACTAGTAGAAAATAACACAATGGGAAAGACAAGAGATTTCCTCAAGAAAATTAGAGATACCAAGGGAACATTCCATGCAAAAATGAGCACAATAAAGGACAGAAATGGTATGGACCTAAGAGAAGCAGAAGATATTAAGAAAAGGTGGCAAGAATACACAGAAGAACTGTACAAAAAAAAGATCTTCATGGCCCAGATAATCATGATGGTGTGATCACTCACCTAGAGCCAGACATCCTGGAATGTGAAGTCAAGTGGGCCTTAGGAAGCATCACTATGAACAAAGCTAGTGGAGGTGATGGAATTCCAGTTGAGCTATTTCAAATCCTAAAAGATGATGCTATGAAAGTGCTGACTCTATACGTCAGCAAACTTGGAAAACCCAGCAGTGGCCACAGAACTGGAAAAAGTCAGTTTTCATTTCAATCCCAAAGAAAGGCAATGCCAAAGAATGTTCAATCTATAGCACAAATGCACTCATCTCACATGCTAGCAAAGTAATGCTCAAAATTCTCCAAGCAAGGCTTCAACAGTATGTGAACCAAGAACTTCCAGATTTTCAAGCTGGATTTAGAAAATGCAGAGGAACCAGAGGTCAAGTTGCCAACATAGAAAAAGCAAGGGAATTCCAGGAAAACATCTACCTCTCCTTCATTGAGTATGCTAAAGCCCTTGACTGTGTGAATCACAGCAACCTGGAAAATTCTTAAAGAGGTGAAAATACCAGACCACATTACCTACTCCCTTAGAAACTCGTATGCAGGCCAAGATGTGACAGAACCAGACATGGAACAATAGACTGGGTCAAAATTAGGAAAGGATTACATCAAGGCTGTATATTGTCACCTGCTTATTTAACTTATATACAGAGTACATCATGCAAAATGCCAGGCTGGATGAAGCACAAGCTGGAATCAAGACTTCCAGGAGAAATATCAATAGCCTCAGACACACAAATGATATCACCCTTATAGCAGAAAAAGAAGAACTAGAGAGCCTCTTGATGAAAATGAAAGAGGAGAGTGAAAAAGTTGGCTTAAAACTCAATATTCAGAAAAGTAAAATCATCGCATCCAGTCCCATCATTTTATGGCAAATATATGGGGAAACAATGAAACAGTGACACAGTTTATTTTGGGGGGGCTCCAAAATCACTGCAGATAGTGATTTCAGCCATGAAATTAAAAGACACTTGCTCCTTAGAAGAAAAGGTATGACCAACCTAGACAGCATAATAAAAAGCAGAGGCATTACTTTGCCCAAAGATGTCTGTCTAGTCAAAGCTATGTTTTTTCCAGTAGTCATGTATAGTTGTGAGAGTTGGACTACAAAGAAAGTTAAGTGCTGAAAAACTGATGCTTTTGAATATGATGTTGAGAAGACTCTTGAGAGTTCCTTGGATTGCAAAGCGATCTAACCAGTTCATCCTAAAGGAAAGCAGTCCTGAATATTCACTGGAAGGACTGATGTTGAAGCTGAAACTCCAATACTTAGGGCACATGATGTGAAGAACTGACTCACTGCAAAAGACCCTGATGCTGGGAAATGTTGAAGGCAGGGGAAGAAAGGGATGACAGAGGATGAGATGGTTGGATGGCATCACCAACTCAATGGATTTGTATTTTAGCAAGCTTTGGGAGTTGGTGACAGACAGGGAAGCCTGGCCTGCTGCATGCAGTCCATGAGGTTACAAAAAGTCTGACATGACTGAGTGACTGAGCTAAACTGATGTATTTGATGTGGCAGTTATCTGATTTAAAATGTAACAGTTATTTCACATATTTAATTATAAGAAATTTTGTAATCAGCCTTACCTTGACACTTTTTTAATATAAATTTATTTATTTTAATTGGAGGTCAATTACTTTACACTACATTGACACTTTTAAACATCAGTTATAATGATGTTTGGACACTCACAGATTTACCAGAAGAAAGGAGTTGAATAAGCTGATGAGATAATAGAATGGTTAAAGTATAGAAGTCAGGAAATTTTACTTCTAGTTTCATTTTTGCCCCTAATTAGCTGTAGTCATTCTATGTTTTAGGCTTTTCTCACACTGTCCATTTCTTTAAAAGACCTTTCTAACCAAAATCCTGATATACATAAATATGCAATTATTATAGACACTTAAGTCAGCTGAAAATGGATAAAAATAATCAGAACATAAATTTCCTTTTTCTCCAGAAAATGGTTATGAAGTAATTATGAAATTGTTATGAAAATAATTATAGCATATATACTTGCTTTGATCATATGTGGCAAATTCAAGTATATGTATAGCACTTTAATATAGAAATAAAATTATCTTGATATATTATCAAGATGTATGGTAATTGTTATGAAATTTGCTTTATCCTCAAGCAAGCCAAATATTTAGATCAGCCAAATACTTCTAATGGTGATTACTAAATCTATTATTAAAATTATCTTAATCAGATTCATAATTTGTGAAGAAATGCTTAATTTTTCATCTCATTTCCTAGCTAACTTAAAATGACAAAACCTTATTTCTCCCTTTTACTGCTTTAATTTGGGTTACAATTTTAGACAACATACTTTTAGTGTATTAGTTTATACAGAGAGCAAAGGTAACAGAGAAGGTGAAGAGAGAATCTCTCAAGTGCCAAAAAAATGTGAGGAGAAAGAAAGAGAAGAGCAGTGAATTAGTTATGGGAATGAGCAGGTTATGGCAAGTCTGCAGGTAATGTCCCAAAATATAATCAGTATTTTCAATAAGTATCTATAGTATATACAGCATTATATTAATAATCATTGTCCAGCCTTCAAAACTGCTCACCGGAGTTGAGGGACCACAGTGATGTTAAACTGTAACTGGTTATTTTGTTTCTGGGTTGAAAATTTAACAATAATAAAAAATTTCCATGTGGTTGAAATTTGTTTCTATTCTTGGATTAAACTTTGTGTTTGCATTTCAACATGTCCTGAGTCATCAATCTTACTTCCATCTTCATTGTCCTGTGTAGTTTCAATATTAAACACTAGGAGATCTGAACTGAGCTGCTGCCTTGTAACTGCTTTTAACATTTTTATTGAAGGGGTGTACTTTTTCACTCCAACTATAAACTCTGTAGGGGTAGGATCTATGTTTTTATTTCTCTGACATCCTTTCACAGAAATTAATAAAGTTTATTACACATTAAGAATGAAAGGTTAAATTAATGCTGTTGGCTATTTTTAAGACATTTTCTTGGTCAACATTTTTGTTTATTTGCATGTTTATCAATATATCAAATATTAGGATTCTGTAAGAGTTCTGACAAATCGGGCTTGCAGGAGTTGACCAAGTGTCTTTTTTTTTTTTTAAGTTTGGTTCAGAAGTTTGTTAAAATTCAGAATCCTAAATCTCAATTGAAATGAGTAAGTTAAATTATCTGATAGTAGATACTGATTAACTAATTTTTAACAAGCTCCCCAGAGGATTCTTAGGCACAGTGAAGTCCAATATCCTATTTACAGTATGAGGAAAGAGAACTGCTTCAGGAATAGCTCATTTAACTAGTGTCTCTGAAAATGATTTGCCTCCCACACTCCATTAAAATCAACATAATACTGGAAGTCCTAGAGAGAGCAATAAAAAGAAAAAGAAATAAAATTAACCACAATTAGAAAGGAAGAAGAAAAATTATTTGTGTTTGCAGACAACATGCTCTTAAATGTAGAGAAACCTAAAGACTCTTGCAAAACAAAACAAAACAAAAAACAAAACAACAATTGGTAGAACTAATCAACAAATTCAGTAAAGTTGCAGGATACAAAATTAATATATAAAAGTCCTTTGTTTCTACACTAACAAAAGCCACCTAAAAAGTAAATTAATAAATAATTTGGCTTACAAAAGTATCAAAAAGAATAAAACACTTAGGGATAAATTTAATCAAGAAGATGAAAGATTAATAAAGTGAGAATTATAAAACATTGGTGAAACAAATTAAAGACAAAAAAATGGAAGGGCATCCCATGTTCATAGATTGGAAAAGATTAATACTGTTAAAATGCCAATAAAACTCAAAGCTATCTACAAATTCAGTACAATCTGTATCAAAATCCCAGTGGAATTTTTTAACGGGAATAGAAAAAAAAAATCCTAAAATTCAAATGGAACTACAAAAGACCTCAAATAGCCAAAGAGATCTAAAGAAATAACAAAACCTAGAGGCAACACACATTCTGATTTGAAAATACACTACAAAGCAACATCAATTAAAACAGCATAGGTTTTGGCATAAACAGACTTATAGGCCAATGAAACAGAATTAAGAGCCAAAAAAACAAACTTGCCCATATATGGGTAACTAATCTTTGACAAGGCTGCCAACAACCTACATTGGGAAAAGGATAGCCTCTTTAACCATGATGTTGGAAAAACTGGATATCTTCCTGTAAAACAATGAAACTGGACCTTATGCCATACACAAAATCAAGCCACAATGGATGAAACATTTTAATGAAAACCTGAAACTATAAAATTCCTAGCAGAAAACATGGCGGAAAAGTTTCATGACAATGGTCTTAGCAATAATTTTGTGGATGTAATACCAAAACACCAGCAAAACCCAAAAGTAGACAGGTGGGAATACATTAAACTAAAAAGTGTCTACATAGCAAAGGAAACAAGACTCAAAAGACAAAGTATGTACGAGAAGAAAATATTTTTAAACCATATATTTGATAAGGGTTAATAGTCAAGGCTATGGTTTTTCCTGTGGTCATGTATGGATGTGAGAATTGGACTGTGAAGAAGGCTGAGCGCCAAAGAATTGATGCTTTTGAACTGTGGTGTTGGAGAAGACTCTTGAGAGTCCCTTGGACTGCAAGGAGATCCAACCAGTCCATTCTGAAGGAGATCAGCCCTGGGATGTCTTTGGAAGGAATGATGCTAAAGCTGAAACTCCAGTACTTTGGCCACCTCATGTGAAGAGTTGACTCATTGGAAAAGACCCTGATGCTGGGAGGGATTGGGGGCAGGAGGAGAAGGGGACGACAGAGGATGAGATGGCTGGATGGCATCACTGACTCGATGGGCGTGAATCTGAGTGAACTCCGGGAGTTGGTGATGTACAGGGAGGCCTGGTGTGCTACAATTCATGGGGTCGCAAAGAGTCGGACACGACTGAGCGACTGAACTGAACTGAATATCTAAACTATATAAGTGACTCACATTTCAATAGCAAAGAAACAACCTAATTTAAAAATGGGCAAAGAACTTAAATAGACATTTCATCAAAGGAGACATACAAATGGTCAACATGTATATAAAAGGGTGCTTAACATCAGTAACCATCAGGGAAATATAAATCAAACTCACATTGTAAAGTAAAGTAAAATAAAATCTGAAAAAGAAATTTAAAAAAAGGAATGATGTTGGAAAAAAATATAATTCAAAAAAATTAAACTCACAATGAGCTATCTCAAATCTGTTGGAAGGACTATTATGATAAAAGAACAACAACAAAAGTGATAACAGATGTTGATGAGGATGTGAAGAAATTGGAACTTTTGTACAATGTTGGTGGAGATGTAAAATGGGGCAGCTGTTACAGAAAACAGTCTAGAACTTCCCCCTCAAAATTAATAATAGAACTACCACATGATCCAGCGATTCTACTTCTGGATATATATCATTTAAAAAATTGAAATTACTTTCTTATGGAGGTATTTTCACTATAGTGTTCATTGCATCATTAGTCACAATATCCAAGATACGGAAACAACCTAAGTGTCCACTGATGGATTAAAGCATAAAGACAATGTGGTATATACAATACAACAGAGTATTATTGTGGTAGAGTATTACTATGTTGTATTATGTATAGACACACAATAGAGTATTATTCACCTTAGAGAAATTGGGCTTTATATAACAACATGAGTAAATCAGGAGCACATCATGCTAAGTGAAGTAAGCCAGCCACAAAAGGACAAAAACTATTATTTCAAATTTATGAGGTACAAAATACAAATTCATAAAAATAGGGTAGAATAGTATTTGGAAAGGAGTAGGAAATGGAATATGTGAACCATGAACTTCCTGATGTTCAAGCTGGTTTTAGAAAAGGCAGAGGAACCAGAGATCAAATTGCCAACATCCACTGGATCATCGAAAAAGCAAGAGAGTTCCAGAAAAACATCTATTTCTGCTTTATTGACTATGTCAAAGTCTTTGACTGTGTGGATCACAATCAACTGTGGAAAATTCTGAAAGAGATGGGAATACCAGACCACCTAACCTGCCTCTTGAGAAATCTGTATGCAGGTCAGGAAGCAACAGTTAGAACTGGACATGGAACAACAGACTGGTTTCAAATAGGAAAAGGAATACATCAAGGCTGTATATTGTCACCCTGCTTATTTAACTTCTATGCAGAGTACATCATGAGAAATGTTATGCCAGCAAATCTGGAAAACTCAGCAGTGGCCACAGGACTGGAAATGGTCAGTTTTCATTCCAATTCCAAAGAAAGGCAATGCCAAAGAATGCTCAAACTACTGCACAATTGCACTCATCTCACATGCTAGTAAAGTAATGCTCAAAATTCTCCAAGCCAGGCTTCAGCAATACGTGAACCGTGAACTCCCTGATGTTCAAGCTGGTTTTAGAAAAGGCAGAGGAACCAGAGACCAAATTGTCAACATCCACTGGATCATGGAAAAAGCAAGAGAGTTCGAGAAAAACTGCCTCTTGAGAAATCTGTATGCAGGTCAGGAAGCAACAGTTAGAACTGGACATGGAACAACAGACTGGTTCCAAATAGGAAAAGGAGTACGTCAAGGCTGTATATTGTCACCCTGCTTATTTAACTTCTATGCAGAGTACATCATGAGAAATGCTGGACTGGAAGAAACACAAGCTGGAATCAAGATTGGCGGGAGAAATATCAATAACCCCAGATATGCAGATGACACCACCCTTATGGCAGAAAGTGAAGAGGAGCTAAAAGCCTCTTGATGAAAGTGAAAGAGGAGAGTGAAAACATTGGCTTAAAGCTCAACATTCAGAAAATGAAGATCATGGCATCTGGGCCCATCACTTCATGGCAAATAGATGGGGAAACAGTAGAAACAGTGTCAGACTTTATCTTGGGGGGCTCCCAAATCACTGCAGATGGTGACTGCAGCCATGAAATTAAAAAACGCTTAGTCCTTGGAAGAAAAGTTATGACCAACCTAGACAGCATATTGAAAAGCAGAGACATTACTTTGCCGACTAAGGTCCGTTTAGTCAAGGCTATGGTTTTTCCTGTGGTCATGTATGGATGTGAGAGTTGGACTGTGAAGAAGGCTGAGCACTGAAGAATTGATGCTTTTGAACTGTGATGTTGGAGAAGACTCTTGAGGGTCCCTTGGACTGCAAGGAGATCCAACCAGTCCATTCTGAAGGAGATCAGCCCTGGGATTTCTTTGGAAGGAATGATAACTAAAACTGAAACTCCAGTACTTTGGCCACCTTGTGTGAAGAGTTGACTCATTGGAAAAGACCCTGATGCTGGAAGGGATTGGGGGCAGGAGGAGAAGGGGACGGCCGAAGATGAGATGGCTGGGTGGCATCACTGACTCGATGGACGTGAGTCTGAGTGAACTCTGGGAGTTGGTGATGGACAGGGAGGCCTGGCGTGCTGCGATTCATGGGGTCGCAAAGAGTCGGACACGACTGAGCGACTGAACTTAACTGAACTGAACTGAACCTCTCGTGAATACCCTTCCTATACCCTCTGTGCCAGTGCTCCTCTCTTGAAGTCGAATTTGGACTGGTAGGAACGGGGATTTATCGATCTCACGGGGATTTATCGATCTCTGTGTCCCCACACCTCCCAGCTCTGATTCTTACACACTGTGTGAAGCCAGCACAAAGATGAGCCTCTGCATAGATAGCTCTTCCAAAAGAATAATATCCATCCAAATGGTATTAGAAATACCATTGTCAAGATCCTATCAGAATATTTAGTTATAGCCCAAATTGCTCAAAATAGTTCCACTTTAGGTTTAGTCCAGTATTTGTTCCAATGTCTAAATCATGCACTGAGATGATTCACTTTTAATTAGCATTCATTTGCATATTCAAAGATATTTGCCAGCAAATTTACAGTTTATAGGAAATAGCTGTTATTTACGTCTCCCAAAAGCTTATTCCCAAAAGGTCATAATGATACAATTTGATGCTCTCATTGCTTAGATTTCTTTCTCACTAAATATTTATATCAGGAATATACCCTTCTTGTTTTGTTTCATTTCGTTCTAATTTCTACCATCGCCTAATAGTGACTCAGGGTTTTCCGGTTCTTATGAGACATCAAAACACAGACTTTGGACTTAGAAAACCTGGGTTTGAATCTTGCCTTCCCTCTTACCTAGCCTTTTGAGAATTTTGACCTCTCTGGATGTAATTTTCCTAAATTTCAGAATCAAGAGAGATTTCTGTGTTGTAACATTTTATAAGTCCCCTCAAGGCAGTAGTTCTCAACCTTGACTCAACTTTGGAATCACCAGGGGAGCTTTTAAACAATAGCTAAGCTCAGATCCCACTTCCCAGATTCTGATGTAGTTTGGTCTGCAGCGTAGCCAGAGTGTGGACCTAATTTAAAAGCTCCCTGGATGTTTTTATGCACAACCAAGGTGGAGATCCATTCTCTTAGGAAAGAGGTGAGGGATTTCCTTGATGGTACAGCGGTTAAGACCTTACCTTCCCTTGCAGGGAGTGCAGGCTCAGTCCCTAGTCAAGGAGCTAAGACCCCACATGCCTTGAGGTCAAAGACCAAAACATAAAATAGAAGCAGTATTATAACAAATTCAATAAAGACTTTAAAATGGTCCACATCAAAAAAAAAAAAAGAGAGAGAGAGAGAGAGAGAAAGCAAAGACTTGAAGTACAGTGAAGCCCTACCCATGCATGCCACACATGTCACAGGCTATTTCTGTTGCCATTTAAGCTCATGCATTTGAGAACACAGCACACTGAATGCTGGAGTAATTTTCTCACTTCCGTCGTTGCCAAAGAGGTTGGAAACACACAAGAACAAATGAAAAGGATGAGCCTCTAATCCAGAAGGTCATTCCCAACCCCTCTCTGTGCCAACTAGGACGGCGTGCAAAGCACACACTTCACGAGCCAAATGTCACTGTCATCTGTGCTTTATAAAGAGAATTGCAAATGGATAGGGAGCAAAATCCTAAGATAATAAGGTTGAGTTCTTGATTAGAGCAGACAAAACAGCTGGTAACCCTTCCTTAGAAACACTATCATTTTAAACAATTAGAAAAGAGCATTATCTCTCATTGTTATTTACTAAAATACTAGCTAGCTTTAGTGTTTAACACAGGGTGTTAGAGTGGAACTGCTATAAGGAGACAGAGAAAAAATCTTATTTTAAACATAGAGGCACTGTAGGCAATGAGATCCTTTACAAGACAACTCGAATTAGTATATATTGGTGTATTCTCTCTACATGAATCACTGCTGCTGCTAAGTCACTTCAGCCATGTCCGACTCTGTATGACCCCATAGATGGCAGCCCACCAGGCTCCCCCGTCCCTGGGATTCTCCAGGCAGGAACACTGGAGTGGGTTGCCATTTCCTTCTCCAATGCCGGAAAGTGAAAAGTGAAAGTGAAGTCACTCAGTCGTGTCCAACTCATAGCAACCCCATGGACTGTAGCCTACCAGGCTCCTTCCATGGGATTTTCCAGGCAAGAGTACTGGAGTGGGGTGCCATTGCCTTCTGCAACATGAATCACACTAGATGCTTAATAAATATTTGAAGAAGAGAGGGAGAAAGAGGAAGACAAAGAGAGAGGAAGAAGGGAGGATAATAAACACGAAGGACCTAAAGACAAGAAGCAAACATAGATAAATAAAAGTATTAGAAGAGGCTCTTTGTGGTGTCTTGGAGAAAAGTCCTCAGTTTCTTCCTGCCCCTGACTGTGTGCACCTCTTGCAGTTGGCTTTGGTACTTTGTTTCCCCAGTCCTGACCTTGCAGACGCTAGACTGGCTTGGCAGCTTGCTTTGGCCAATGGGACAGAGACAAACACCATGCAAGCAGAGACTTAGAAGATGTGATGAGGCCTGGGCTCCGTTGGAGGAGGATCCTAATGATCCCACCCATTCCAGACAAGCCCACTGTAAATCAGCCAGGCCCAACTGACCCTCCAACTCCACAAAGAGTCAAGAGTGAGTCTTGCCAAGACTAGCATAAGAACTGCCTAGCTGAGACCATCCCAAATTGTCACACACAGAGGCATGAGCTAAATAACTCCTTATTTTAAGCCACCAAATTTGAGGGTGGTTAGCTATGTGCCCCATAACCCCTAATACTAGTTAGTATTTAGCCAGCATTAGTTAGCATATAAAAGAAAGAAAACTGAGCGCCAAAGAATTGATGCTTTTGAACTGTGGTGTTGGAGAAGACTCTTGAGAGTCCCTTGGACTACAAGGAGATCCAACCAGTCCATCCTAAAGAAAATCAGCCCTGAATATTCACTGGAAGTGTCACACAAGTGTATGTTCCTCGGTTCTTTGTCTCATCACAACAAAGATTTGGAGTGACGGACATAAAGGCCCCTCGCGTGTCACAGCTCTCAGGTCTTGGATAGACCGTGCTATAGCTCTCAGGTCTCGAAAGGACCATGTTAAAGCTCTTAGACAAATCAGGGTTATAGCTCTATTTTATTTAGAAGATAGCAGGAAAATCCATCTTTGAGGTGTGAGGGCACATCAGTCCAAAGACATGAGGAGAAGAGCACCCCAGCGCGCGGTGGGTGGTGGTGGGAAGCTAGCTTTGGCTCCCCTATTTATATGTTTATCTCTCCCTGGGCCTGTCCTATGTAAACTGGGCCAGCCAGAAGCGTTGTTTGTTTTACCTGAGGTCCTCACTCTGGTCCTCGGAACTTCTTTTGTTCTATTTGCATGGGCTTTTCCCTTTTTTGTCTTTTAGCCACCGACGTTTTGGACTCTTTTCCCTGTTCTACCTACCTAACAGAAGGACTGATGCTGAAGTTGAAACTCCAATCCTTTGGCCACCTGATGCGAAGAGCTGGCTCATTTGAAAAGATCCTGATGCTGGGAAAGATTGAAGGTGGGAGGAGAAGGGGATGACAGAGGATGAGATGGTTGGATGGCATCACCGACACAGTGGACATGACTTTGAGTAAACTCCAGTGTTGAGGTCCTTTAATGGACCGGAACCTGGTGGTCTGGAGACAACCGATAAGAAAGTAAAGGAGAGAGGAAGAGGCTGATATTCCTTGGCTTACGCAGAAAGCCAATAAAGCCCCTGCACAGGGCTTGCTCTGTTCACAGAGGCCTCAGGGGCCCTGTTGATGGGGTGAAGGCGCAGAGAGCCTTCTCAAGAGGGTCTTAGAAGCCTGGGCAGGAAAGTGAACTCAGAGAGCCTCTGCGCTCCAGGAAATCAGCCTGAGAGAGAGAGAGAGCAAGACACAGGGACCAAAGCTCTGATGGAGCAAAGGTGTTTTATTCAACATTGTCTAGGTATTTATACTGTCTTACAAAATGGCTATTTTCAGCAGAGATATTACCATATGCTTCATAAAAAGGAAGAGGGTACTTATCACCATATAGAAAAACTAATGAAGGAAATGTCTGGATCCCTCAGCCCCGGGAGAGGCTTGCCTCTCTTCTTAATTCCTGAGGAATTAATAAGGAATGGAGGATTCCTGACAGATCCAAAATAGCACACAGGAAGCCTCCTGTTTTAAATGCCTCCTGACAATTCCCCCTATTTTATTATATTTGTAAAATGAAATTTGATTTGTATCCAGTTGTAGGCACTATTGTTAAAATGAATCAAGAGTAACACAAAATTGAGGTAATCTGGAAGCAAGTCCAACCATGGGACCTTCTTCCCAGGGTCGTTGGTAACTACAAATTACATTGAGATTGAAGAATCAAAAGGGAATCATTTCTTAAAGAGATAGAGGAATTAAGACAAGTATATAGTTTACAATTAATCCAAGTACAGAATGTAAAGTCTTATTGTAAATTTCCTATGGCTATAACAAAAGGAAGTGGGACATAGGCCTGTATAAAATATGACTATAAAATATAGAATAGTTACTATGACCACAACTGGTCCCTGTAAAATGTCTGGCCCAAGTTCCAAGTATTTCAGTGCTTGCAGCCCAAATGTCCCATTGTTTAGGCCCACTCTGTTTATCCAGAATGATTCCAGGAGGAGAAGGGGGTGCCATTCCACCATCAAGCCAGCCAAGAAGTCCTTTGTTATGGTAATATTTCATTAGTAACCTTTTACATAATGTTTTTTGTTCTTTCCCTAACTCTTTCCCTAAATTTTCAGTAGTATAAACATGGTTCACAGACAAAGAAAGGGCAGTAAATAATCCACGCAGTGTCCGAAAGTCTTCTTTTGGAGGCAGGATGAAAGTCAAGTTTGTTGGCTGATATTTATGCATAATTTCTCTGGGCCCAGGCACAATAGAAGGACTTCATAGCCTAAAGAAATGTTAATTAGTTTTCCTTACTCCCCAGGGTGTGATGGCTCCTTCAAGTTCTAGAGAGAGAGCATATGTATAGAGTCATTAGTTGAAAGGATTGGTCCTCTCTCTGTCCTTTCAACCACCTGTAATAGAGGGGGGTTGGGTATTGGTTGAGCTCGAGTGGGGGAGGGGGGTGGGGGAAGGTACAGGCCAAAAGACTGAGCATTGCCAGGAGAATGTATTCAGGACTTGGAGACAATCCCTGTTGAAAGGCCAAATTTTCAGCTCGATTAGTAAGGGTTTTTATTTGTCCCCAAGTGAGGAGATCATAGGGGTGATGCCACCAAGGCCGGTGCTTTCTGGAGATCTTTAGAGTGGACATAGCCCATATTGGGATTTCTTCTTCCTGGGGTTTTTGTTGTTTCATCTCCATTTTGAATGCCGGGGCCCCCCTTGGGTCGAATCTTCCGAAGAGGTTCAAAAAAAAAATTAAAACAAAACTGTATTAACAATAGTTATAGGTTTAGAAAATATCTTATGTTGAATCTAGTAAAGTCTGCTTTAGATAAGGAAGACAGTAGTGTACCTTGTGTATTCTCCCTTTTTAAAGTTTTTTATTTGTAACTGAGGAACCTAGGTTAAAATTTTAAGTCCCCTTTATGTTAAAACCCCAGAGGCAAGCCATGCCTCATGGAAGATAACCTTCTCCTTATCTGGTGACTCAGAGCCTCCTGGTCCTTAACAAAGCCCCATTCTATTAATTCTTAACTGATGACTTATAACCTAGTTTCCTGACCTTGCGAAGAGACCCCCTCTCAAAGATGTATTTACTGTCGGATTTTTCCGGGTAATTGTTTCTTTAAGAACTGGCCAAGCGCTGCAGGGTGGTCAGTCAACTGTTTCGACTTAATTATCTGCAGACCTATCCCACCAATCAAATGTCCTCACCCCATCTACACCTGCCTATAGCCCACTACCACATTTCTTGACCCCTCCCACACCTGCCTGTGATTTTTGGGTATAAAAGTTCCTAACAATTGATGTTCGGGGTTCATCTCCTTGCGTGGAGACTGAACCCCGGCGCGCCGGCCTAATAAATCCTCTTGCCTATTGCATCGAATTCTAGCCACTGTGGTCTTTGGAGCGACAGATTCTGAGAAAAGGCCGTGAGGTCTTACATAACTTTAGTGTGTGATGTGTTTGTTTGACTCTGTCTTGTGTCTGTGGGTTATAAGGAATACCTGTAATATGTTTAATAGAAAAATATTGCAAAAATTGTTTAAAGTGTCTAGAAATATAAGCAGGGTATAACAAGTTGTGTAGCCTCGCCACGAAGAGGTGTGGCCCAGATAAAAGAGGAATTTGTGTCTATACAGACATGTAGGAAAGAAAATGGAGGAAGTTCAGGGCAATGAGTTACATCCATTTGCCGTAGTTCATTAGGTTGCAGACCGCAAGGATTCATATCTTGTGCCGATGGGTCGAAGATGTAGGGGTCTACAAGTAGAGCAATTACTAATAATTTCTTTAGCCTGGTGGTATGGGATTTTCCATAGCTGGTGTCGAAGCAGGCATTGTTATGCAACAGAGCATGCTGTTCCTTTGGAGTAGCAAAGGAAACCAGTTTATCAGCTTGTTCATTATCATAAGTCGTGGGGCCCTGAAGACAAGAATGTGTTCGAACATGTGTAATATGAATGGGAGAATAGCAGTTTCTAACAACAGATTGTAGTTCGAAAAAGAATTGTTGAATAATAGGTTGATTGGAGTTTATGATGGAAGTTTCTATATTTTTAAATACAAAAACAGAATATATAGAGTCAGAGACTATATTAATGGGGTAAAGATGTAGGCAAATAACTTGAATAAGAGCATATAATTCATTTTGTTGAGCAGAATGAAATTTAGTATAAAAGACTTTATATTCCTTAAGAGCCCAGAAAGAAGCTTTGGTGTTCTTAGTCCCATCTATATAAAAAACCTCGGCCTGTGGTATAGGCTGTGAGCTGATAATGCGAGAAATAATAAATTCAGTGCTTTTGAAGAAATTCCACAGCTTACCAGAAGGATAATGAAATGAAACTTCTCCAAAATATTTCAGATATGCCAATTTTGAAGAATAGTGGTAGGTGATGGGATTCCTGGTTGTAATACACCCATAGGTTTCATAGATGAATGAACTTTTCTAAGGTCTGTTAGGAGACACCATTTGTTAGATTTCTTTTTTATAACAAAAATAGGAGAGTTCCAAGGAGAACAAGATTCTTCAATATGCTTTAATTCTAGTTGTGTATCTATAAGTTTCTTAGCTGCCTGTAATTTCTCTTTCATGAGGGGCCACTGCTCTGTCCAAATAGGCTCGTCATTCTTCCAAGTTATTTTAATAAGAGTGTTTGTTAGATGAGCAGTGGCCCCTAGGAAAAATGTGGAATGTATATCTGAGTTTGTAATATCTTATATCTTTTTATTAAAAGCATATATCTTACCTTTTTTTTAGTAACTATGAAGTGTCTTGTATATTAGCATTTTATAGACTGGTGAATATATTATATCATATTATAATATATATTATATATAAATATATCAATATGTTATACATTATATATTAATAGTTAAAAATCTCTTTAGTTTTTCCATAAGAAAAACTTTTTGTAAGAGGAAGTTCAGTTCAGTTCAGTCGCTCAGTCGTGTCCGACTCTTGGCGACCCCATGAATCGCAGCACGCCAGGCCTCCCTGTCCATCACCAACTCCCGGAGTTCACTCAGACTCACATCCATCAAGTCAGTGATGCCATCCAGCCATCTCATCCTCTGTCGTCCCCTTCTCCTCCTGCCCCCAATCCCTTCCAGCATCAGGGTCTTTTCCAATGAGTCAACTCTTCACATGAGGTGGCCAGAGTACTGGAGCTTCAGCTTTAGCATCATTTCTTCCAAAGAAATCCCAGGGTTGATCTCCTTCAGAATGGACTGGTTGGATCTCCTTGCAGTCCAAGGGACTCTCAAGAATCTTCTCCAACATCACAGTTCAAAAGCATCAAATCTTCGGTGCTCAGCCTTCTTCACAGTCCAACTCTCACATCCATACATGACAACAGGAAAAACCATAGCCTTGACTAGACCGATCTTAGTCGACAAAGTAATGTCTCTGCTTTTGAATATGCTCTCTAGGTTGGTCATAACTTTTGTTCCAAGGAGTAAGCGTCTTTTAATTTCATGGCTGCAGTCACCATCTGCAGTGATTTTGGAGCCCCCCAAAATGAAGTCTGACACTGTTTCCACTGTTTCCCCATCTATTTCCCATGAAGGGATGGGCCTGGATACCATGATCTTCATTTTCTGAATGTTGAGCTTTAAGCCAACTTTTTCACTTTCCATTTTCACTTTCATCAAGAGGCTTTTTAGTTCCTCTTAACTGTGCCATAAGGGTGGTGTCATCTGCATATCTGAGGTTATTGATATTTCTCCCGACAATCTTGATTCCAGCTTGTACTTCTTCCAGTCCAGCATTACTCATGATGTACTCTGCATAGAAGTTAAATAAGCAGGGTGACAATAGACAGACTTAACGTCCTCCTTTTCCTAGTTGGAACCAGTCTGTTGTTCCATGTCCAGTTCTAACTGTTGCTTCCTGACCTGCATACAGATTTCTCAAGAGGCAGGTCAGGTGGTCTGGTATTCCCATCTCTGTCAGAATTTTCCATAGTTTCTTGTGATGCACACAGTCAAAGGCTTTGGCATAGTCAATCAAGCAGAAATAGATGGTTTTCTGGAACTCTCTTGCTTTTTCCATGATCTAGTGGATGTTGGCAATTTGATCTCTGGTTCCTTTGCCTTTTCTAAAACCAGCTTGAACATCAGGAAGTTCATGGTTCACGTATTACTGAAGCCTGGCTTGGAGAATTTTGATCATTACCTTACTAGCGTGTGAGATGAGTGCAATTGTGCAGTAGTTTGAGCATTCTTTGGCATTGCCTTTCTTTGGGATTGGAATGAGAACTGACCATTTCCAGTCCTGTGGCCACTGCTGAGGTTTCCAGATTTGCTGGCATGTTGAGTGAAGAACTTTCACAGAATCATCTTTCAGGATTGGAAATAGCTCAATAGGAATTCCATCACATCCACTAGCTTTGTTCATAGTGGTGCTTTCTAAGGCCCACTTGACTTCACATTCCAGGATGCCTGGCTCTAGATGAGTGATCACACCATCGTGATTATATGGGTCGTGAAGATCTTTTTCATACAGTTCTTCCGTGTATTCTTGCCACCTCTTCTTAGTATCTTCTGCTTCTGTTAGGTCCAGACCATTTCTGTCCTTTATCGAGCCCATCTTTGCATGAAATGTTCCTTTGGTGTCTCTGATTTTCTTGAAGAGATCTCTAGTCTTTCCCATTCTGTTCTTTTCTTCTATTTCTTTGCATTGATCGCTGAAGAAGGCTTTCTTATCTCTCCTTGCTATTCTTTAATGTTTAGTAATTAATGTTTTAAAATCTTATTTTATTTGGAAATGACCTAGCTGTTTAATAAACTTTTATTATTAGTTTATTATTTTTATTATTAGTTTAGTACAACTCTAAAAATTTAAGTTATCTCAATCTTAAGAGATTATTTTAGATTATAATAATAGATTATTCTATTAAAATATAATTATTTTAAATAAAGTTTATCTAAATTTTTCATCTTTTATATATATATAAAGAGTTACCTTTTTGTTGACAAATTTAGTTTACATTGTTGCTGCTGCTGCTGCTGCTGCTAAGTCGCTTCAGTTGTGTCTGACTCTGTGCATGCTCTGCCATCCCTGGGATTCTCCAGGCAAGAACAATGGAATCGGTTGCCATTTCCTTCTCCAATGCTGAAAAGTGTAAAGTGAAAGTGAAGTCGCACAGTCGTTTCTGACTCTTCGCGACCCCATGGATTGCAGCCTACCGGGCTCCTCTGTCCATGGGATTTTCCAGGCAAGAGTACTGGAGTCGGTTGCCATTGCCTTCTCTGAAATATTTCTTTGAGCCTGTATTTTGGTTTTGGGGGAGGCAAGAATACTGGAGTGGGTTGCTATTCCCTTCTGCAGGAGATCTTCCTGACCAGGGATTGAACCCAGGTCTCCGGCATTGTAGGCAGACGCTTTACCGTCTGAGCCACCATGGAAGTCTAGTTTACCTTAAACCTAGGCATAATAAAAGTATTATATAATGTTGATGACTTAAGACATGTCTTACTTAGATTAGCAAACAATTATATTTAAATTATATTTGTATTTAAATAAACGTCATATTAATATTAAATTTTTTTTTAGTTCATATGAATTTAAATTTAAATAGAGCTCATTAACTTCATATTATCTAAAAACAAAGCTGGTATATCAATGGCAGCACTGCCAGATGTTTAGGGTTTGAGGGAAAAGATGGAATTTGACTCTGGTTTTTGGTGAAAGGGACCTGGGGGTCCCCTGCTTGGAGTTTCCTGGAATAGGTTTTCTTTCAATGTCAAATTTAGACTTACAATCTTTGGCCCAAAACATTCCTCTATAGTAAGGAGGGCAGATTTTTGGAGGTTTTTTATTTTTTCCTTTTTTTTTTTTTTTTTTAGCTTTCTTAGGGCAGTCCCTTTTTAAATAGTTCTTATTTCCACATGTAAAGCATCCTTTGTCTCCCTTTCTTAAGGCAGCAACCATTGTTTCAGCTAGCATTTGCATCTTTTTAGTTTCTAATCCTAGATTGCGACAAGCCTTCAAATAATCAATAATAGTCCCTGTCTCACGAATTGGAGCTATAGCTTTTTAACATTCCTGATTTGCATTTTCATAAGCAAGTAATTTCTCTAGTTGCCTTTTGGCTTTTTCTCCAGTTACAGTATGGGAAATAGCAGTTTGTAATCTGCTAAAAAATCAGCATATGTTTCATTAGGTCCCTGAACTTTATTATTAATTTTTTAATTAATTTTTATTTTTTAGTTTGTTTTGCTTTACAATACTGTATTCATTTTGCTATACATTGACATGAATCAGCCACGAGTGTACATGAACTCCCAATCCCGACCCCCACCTCCTCCCTCCTGCCCGACACCATCTCTCTGGATTATCCCCATGTATCAGTCCCAAGCATCCTGCATCCTGCATCGAACCTAGATCGGCGATTCATTTCACTTATGATATCATACATGTTACACTGCCACTCTGCCGAATCATCCCACCCTCTCCCTCTCCCACAGAGTCCAAAAGGTTCTTCTATACATCTGTGTCTCTTTTGCTGTCTTGCGTACAGGTTTATCATTACCATCTTTCTAAATTCCATATATATGTGTAAGTATACTGTATTGGTGTTTTTCTTTCTGGGTTACTTCACTCTGTATAATCGGCTCCAGCGTCATCCATCTCATTAGAACTGATTCAAATATATTCTTTTTAATGGTCCCTGAACTTTAAATAAGTGATGAAGTAAAGTAGGAAAGTGACAGGGCTTTCCAGCCATTTTACCTTTGTCTTAATATTTACCAGGCTCAATAGGCCCAGGGGTTACTCTGTCCGAATCTGCATACATGTACCAAGTCCCTGTTCAGGTGCCAGTTGTTGAGGTCCTTTAATGGACCAGAACCTGGTGGTCCGGAGTCAACTGATAAGAAAGTAAAGGAGAGAGAAAGAGGCTGATATTCCTTGGCTTAAGCAGAAAGCCAACAAAGCCCCTGCACAGGGCTTGCTCTGTTCACAGAGGCCTCAGGCGCCCTCTCGATGGGGTGAAGACGCAGAGAGCCTTCTTGAGAGGGTCTTAGAAGCTCGGGCAGGAAAGTGAACTCAGAGACCCTCTGCACTCCAGGAAATCAGCCTGAAAGAGAGAGAGAGAGAGAGAGAGAGACATGGGGACCAAAGCTCTGATGAAGCAAAGGTGTTTTATTCAACATTGTTAGGTATTTATACTGTCTTACAAGATAGCTATTTTCAGCAGAGATATTACCATATGGTTCATAAAAAGGAAGAGGGTACTTATCACCATATAGAAAAACTAACGAAGGAAATGCCTGGATCCCTCAGCCCCGGAAGAGGCTTGCCTCTCCTCTTAATTCCTGAATATTCAGGAATTAATAAGGAATGGAGAATTCCTGACAGATCCAAAATAGCACACAGGAAGCCTCCTGTTAAATGCTTCCTGACACTCCAGGAGCTGGTGATGGACAGGGAGGCCTGGTGTGCTCTGGTCCATGGTGTTGCAAAGGGTCGAATGAGCGACTGAACTGAATTGAACTGAACTGAGTTAGCATATAGCTAACATCCTTCACTGTTGTGAAGTCACTAAGTCATGTCCGAATCTTTGCGACCCTGTGGACGGCACCACACTAGGCTTCCCTGTCCTTCATTACCTCCTGGAGTTAACTCAGACTCATGTCTACTGAGTCAGTGATGCCATCCAACCATTTCATCCTCTCTCACCCCCTTCTCCTGCCTTCAGTCTTTCCCAGCATCAGGGTCTTTTTCCATGGATCGGCTCTTATCAGGTGGCCAAAGTACTGGAGCTTCAGCTTTAGCTTCAGTCCTTCCAGTGAATATTCAGGGTAGACTTCTTTTAGGATTGACTGGTTTGATTTCTTTGCAGTCCAAGGGACTCTCAAGTGTCTTCTCCAGCACCACAGTTCAAAAGCATCAGTTCTTTGGCACTCAGCCTTCTTTATTGTCCAACTCTCACATCTGAACATGACTACTGAAAAAAACATAAAATTAATCACAGGAGGTATAACTTTTCATGATTTTAGTATGTACCCAGTATTGTACTGTGTGCCTTACACGAATTTTCTGACAAAATGCTCAGAAAAACCTCTGAGTAGATAAGCATGAGTATCCCACATCGATTTTAATAGAATAAACTGAGGCTTGGAGAGATTAAATAGGTCTCAAAAGTCATACAGGCACATAAATGACACTGAAATATGAATCAGGTCTGTCTATACCAAACTCAAGCTCTTAACTACAGGCAGTACAGAGTCAACTGAAGAACAGATCAGAGACCCAATAGGAGATGTAAAGGGGAGATTCTGTGAAGTTAGAGTTTGTTTTGTGGAAAAAATTGTCAAGCCCTCCAGGGGAGGAGTCATGTTTTCCAACTATTTCAACAACTTTAAGGGAAGCCAAGAGATGTTGCATTGATTCTTTTTTCATGGGGTGGAAGATGAATTACAGTCATGGTATAGTTTACTCTTACTTAAATTGTTTACCATCTGAGCCACCAGGGAAGCCCTCCTCTTACTTAAGAAAGAAACAAACAATTCCGATGTGATTGATTGTTATTTTCAAATAAGTTCTACCTATATTGGTGTTCAAGCTGGATTTAGAAAAGGCAGAGGAACCAGAGATCAAATTGCCAACATTTGCTGGATCATTGAAAAAGCAAGAGTGTTCCAGAAAAACATCTACTTTTGTTTTATTGACTATACCAAAGCCTTTGACTGTGGGGATCACAACAAACTGTGGAAAATTCTGAAAGAGATGGGCATACCAGACACTTGACCTGCCTCCTGAGAAATCTGTATGCAGGCCAGGAAGCAGCAGTTAGAGCTGGATATGGGAAAAGAGACTGCTTCCAAATCGGGAAAGGAGTACGTCAAGGGTGTGTATTGTCACCCTGCTTATTTAACTTATATGCAGAGTACATCATGAGAAATGCCAGGCTGGATGAAGCACAAGCTGGAATCAAGATTGCCAGGAGAAATATAAATAACCTCAGATACATAGATGACACCAACTTTATGGCAGAAAGCGAGGAAAAACTAAAGAGCCTCTGTATGAAACTGAAAGAAGAGAGTGAAAAATTTGGCTTAAAAGTCAACATTCAGAAAATCAAGATCATGGCATCTGGTCCCATCACTTCATGGCAAATAGATAGGGAAACAATGGAAACAGTGAGAAACATTATTTTAGGGGGATCCAAAATGACTGCAGATGGTGACTTCAACCATGAATTAAAAGACGCTTGCTCCCTGGAAGAAAAGCTATGAACAACCTAGACAGCATATAAAAAGCAGAGGCATTACTTTGCTAATAAAAGTTTGTCTAGTCAAAGCTATGGTTTTTCCAAGAGTCATGAATGGATGTGAGAGTTGGACTATAAAGAAAGCTGAGTGCTGAAGAATTGATGCTTTTGAATTGTAGTGCTGGAGAAGACTCTTGAGTGTCCCTTGGACTGCAAGGAGATCCAACCAGTCCATCCTAAAGGAAATCAGCCCTGAATATTCATTGGAAGGACTGATGTTGAAGCTGAAACTCCAATAGTTTGGCCACCTGATCTGAAGAGCTGACTTATTTGAAAAGACCCTGGTGCTGGGAAAGATTGAATGCAAGAGGAGAAGGGGATGACAAAGGATGAGATGGTTGGATGGCACCACCAACTTGATGGACATGAGTTTGAGTAAGCTCCAGCAGTTGGTGATGAACAGGGAAGCCTGGTGTTCTGCAGTCCATGGGGTCTTAAAGAGTTGGACACCACTGAGTGACTTAATTGAACTGATATCGGTATTCATCTTTCTCAGAAAAATGTTTTAAAATGTTGCATTTGATGGGATATGCAACGTATATAAAGTTCCTATGAGAAATCTTCATCCATAGACTGTGCCATTATGGTCTTTTAAGTGAGCAATTAAGTGGGACTGTGGGGAGATTGTGCAGGCAAGAAAGAGAGCTGCCTATTAAATTCGCCTCAAGGACTTCCCTGGTTGTCCAGTGGCTAAGACTCCATGTTCCCAGTGCAGGGAGCCAGATCAGGGAACTAGATAGATCCTACATTCCGCCCCTAAGAGTTCATGTGCCATAACTAAGACACAGCGCTGTCAAATAAATACATAAAATATTTAAATTTGCTTCAAATAAGCTAATAGCATTGGTTAAATAACATTGTTGTTATTTACTTCTTCAGTCATGTCCAACCTCTGAGACTCCATAGACTGCAGTATGCCAGGCTTCCCTCCCTGTCTATCATCATCTCCGGAGCTTGCTCAAACTATGTCCATTGAGTCAGTGATGCCCTCCAACCATCTCACCCTCTGTCGTCCCCGTCTCCTCGTGCCTTCAGTCTTTCCCTGCATCACAGTCTCTTCTAATGAGTTGGCTCTTCGCATAAGGTGACAAAAGTATTGGAATTTCAGTTTCAGCATTAGTCCTTCCAAGGATTATTCAGAGCTGATTTCCTTTAGGATCGACTGGTTGGATCTCCTTGCAGTCCAAGGGACTCTCTAGAGTCTTCTCCAACACCACAGTTCAAAAGCATCAGTTCTTCGGTGTTCAGCCTTCTTTATGGTCAAACTCTCACATCCACACATGACTACTGGAAAAACTATAAAGTAAATAATATTACTGCTAATATTACCTTAAATCATGAATGTGGGAGGGGGTGTGGTTTGATGTGGTTAGTTAATCATTAGAAATAAAGGCAGAACATTTTATGCCTTTAAAGAAGAAACCCCATTGCAGACAAACATACTATCTCCAGCAAATGAGGGAAGAGAGTAGCAGATTTGCTTGGGCAAAAAAAAAAAAACAAAAAACCTCACAAGCAGGGGGCTGAAACCAGTGTCAGTGATACTGTTGCAAAAACCAGTACTGGAGAAACCAAGCACCACACTCGGAGAGTTGGAGAACTCAGGCTTATTATGTTGGCGGGCCCGGAGGAGTTAACACTCCAAGCTGTGAGCCCTGAACAAAGGGGTTACAGAGTTTTTGTACACCAACAGGCATGATTTAGCAGGTTTGCAGGGGTTGGGCAATTGTAAAGAGCAGGACAAGGGTGAATGAGATAAGCTCCTCTTCCTAGTATTGTGAGTCCCTACTTTCTGAGACCTATGTGATCCAGACTTTGCAAGGAGCAAGCTGAGTTACAGAGGCAGAAGGAGCAGAAGGTTATGTAAAAATTTAACTTATCCTCTTCAACATCAGAAGTTCTGAATGTCACATGTGTGACATACTAGAGTATAAAGGAGCAGTATTGTGGATAACACTTTGAATGGTCTGTAGGTTTCTTTGTGTCTTGAATTTTCTCCTTCAACATTTAGTTTAAAAAAAAAATTGGACCTAACCCAGCATTTTAGAGGGCTTCCCAGGTGTCTAACTACTAAAGAATCCGCCTGCCAATAGAGGAACTTCAGGAGATGTAGGTTCGATCACTGGATTGGGAAGATCCCCTGGAGGAGGAAATGACAACCCACTACAGTATTCTTGCCAGGATAATCCCATGGACAGAAGAGCTTGGCGGGCTACAGTCCATGGGGTCTCAAAAGGTAGGACGTGACTGAAGGGACTGAGCATGCACAGCATTTTAGGCTTTGGAGCCCTGTCTTGTTCCCTCCTTTTCCCCAACCCTTCAGTTCAGTTCAGTCACTCAGTCGTGTCTGACACTTTGTGACCCCATGAATCGCAGCACGCCAGGCCTCCCTGTCCATCACCAACTCCTGGAGTTCACTCAAACTCACATCCATCGAGTTGGTGATGCCACCCCAACCCTTAGGGGGAAATAAATCACTATTCTGTTAAACATCAGAATAGTGACTTATTATATCTCTCCTTACTATATTATATGAGTGCTTACTACATGTCAGATATCCAGAAAGTGTTGGGGCACATGCTCACCAACTAATGATGACTGCAATGTGGTCGGGTAGACAGTAAATAAGTACATAAACAAATACATCATTACACATTTTAAGTGCTGTGAAGGAAATGAACAGAGTTCGGATGATAAGAGAAGAGGTTCGATATACTTAATAGATGGAAGGATTGGAGAAGTTCTCTCCATTGGTTTACCAAACCTCTAGGCAGTAGGGTGTGCTCCATTGCAGATGCAGACTCCAAGGGATGCATTCTTTACACAGAACTTAACAGCAATGATAAAACCAATAAAAAATGTGTCTGCTTTCCATCACTTCAGTTCAGTTCAGTCACTCAGTCATGTCCGACTCTGCAACTCCATAGGCTGCAGCATGCAAGCCTCCTGGTCCACCATCAACTCCTGGAGCCTACTCAAACTCATGTCCATCGGTCAGTGATACCATACAACCATCTCATCCTCTGTTGTCCCCTTCTCCTCCCACTCTCAATCTTTCACAGCATCAGAGTCTTTTCTTTTTTTTTTTTTTTCAGAGTCTTTTCAAATGAGTCAGTTCTTTGCATCAGGTGGCCAAAGTATTGGAGTTTCAGCTTCAGCATCAGTCCTTCCAATGAATATTCAGGACTGATTTACTTTAGGATGGACTGCTTGGATCTCCTTGCCATCCAAGGGACTCTCAAAATTCTTCTCCAACACCACAGTTCAAAATAATCAATTCTTTGGCACTCAGCTTTCTTTATAGTCCAAGTCTCACATCCATATATGACTACTGGAAAAACCATAGCTTTGACTAGGTGGACCTTTGTTGATAAAGTAATGTCTCTGCTTTTTAATATTCTGTCTAGGTTGGTCATAGCTTTTCTTCCAAGGAACAATTGTCTTTTAATTTCATGGCTGCAGTCATCATCTTCAGTGATTTGGAGCCCAATAAAATAAAGTCTGTCACTGTTTCCACTGTTTCCCCATCTATTTGCCATGAAGAGATGGGACCAGTTGCCATTATCTTAGTTTTCTGAATGTTGAGCTTTAAGCCAACTTTTTCACTTTCCTCTTTCACTTTTATCAAGAGGCTCTTCAGTTCTTCGCTTTCTGCCGTAAGGGTGGTGTCATCTGCATATCTGAGGTTATTGATGTTTCTCCTGGCAATCTTGATTCCAGCTTGTGCTTCTTCCAGCCTGGCATTTCACATGATGTACTCTGCATATAAGTTAAATAAGCAGGGTGACAATACACACCCTTGACGTACTCCTTTCCCAATTTGGAACCAGTCTGTTTTTCCATGTCCAGCTCTAACTGTTGCTTCCTGACCTGCATACAGATTTCTCAGGAGGCAGGTCAGGTGGTCTGGTATTCCCACCTCTTTCAGAATTTTCCAGTTTGTTGTGATCCACACAGTCAAAGGCTTTGGCATTGTCAATAAAGCAGAAATAGATGTTTTTCTGGAACTCTCTTGTTTTTTGATAATCTGGTGGATGTTGGCAATTTGATCTCTGGTTCCTCTGCCTTTTCTAAATCCAGTTGGAACATCTGGAAGTTCATGGTTCATGTACTGTTGAAACCTGGCTTGGAGAATTTTGAGCATTTCTTTGCTAGTGTGTGACATGAGTGCAATTGTGTGGTAGTTTGAGCATTCTTTGGCATTGCCTTTCTTTGGGATTTGAATGAAAACTGACCTTTTCCAGTCCTGTGGCCGCTGCTGAGTTTTCCAAATTTGCTGGCATATTGAGTACAGCATGATCTTTCAGGATTTGAAACAGCTCAACTGGAATTCCATCACCTCCACTAGCTTTGTTCGTGGTGATGCTTCATAAGGCCCACTTGACTTCACATTCCAGGACCTGGCTCTAGGTGAGTGATCACACCATCGTGATTATCTAGGTCATTAAGATCTTTTCTGTATAGTTCTTCAGTGTATTCTTGCCATCTGTTCTTAATATCTTCTGCTTCTGTTAGGTTTCTATCATTTCTGTCCTTGATCGAGCCCATCTTTGCATGAAATATTCCCTTGGTATCTCTAATTTTCTTGAAGAGATCTCTAGTCTTTCCCATTCTATTGTATTCCTCATTTCTTTGCATTGATTGCTGAAGAAGGCTTTCTTATCTCTTCTTGCTATTCTTTGGAACTCTGCATTCAAATGGGTGTATCTTTCCTTTTCTCCTTTACCTTTCATTTCTCTTCTTTTTATAGCTATTTGTAGGGCTTCCTCTGACAATCATTTTGCCTTTTTGGCATTTCTTTCTCTTGGGGTTGGTCTTGATCACTGCCTCCTGTACAATGTCATGAACCTCCATCCATAGTTCTTCAGGCACTCTGTCTGTCAAATCTAATCCCTTGAATCTTTTCGTCACTTCCACTGTATAATCATAAGGGATTTGATTTAGGTCGTACCCGAATGGTCTATCAGATCTAGTCCCTTAAGTCTATTTCTCACTTCCACTGTATAATCATAAGGGATTTGATTTAGGTCATACCTGTAGCCCATCTTTGCATGAAATGTTCCCTTGGTATCTCTAATTTTCTTGAAGAGATCTCTAGTCTTTCCCATTCTGTTGTTTTCCTCTATTTCTTTGCACTGATCGCTGAAGAAGGCTTTCTTATCTCTTCTTGCTATTCTTTGGAACTCTGCATTCAGATGCTTATATCTTTCCTTTTCTCCTTTGCTTTTCGCTTCTCTTCTTTTCACAGGTATTTGTAAGGCCTCCTCAGACAGCCGTTTTGGTTTTTTGCATTTCTTTTCCATGGGGATGGTCTTGATCCCTGTCTCCTGTACAGTGTCACAAAACTCATTCCATAGTTCATCAGGCACTCCATCTATCAGATCTAGTCCCTTAAATCTATTTCTCACTTCCACTGTATAAGCATAAGGGAATTGATTTAGATCATACCTGAATGGTCTAGTGGCTTTCCCTACTTTCTTCAATTTCAATGTGAATTTGGCAATAAGGAGTTCATGATCTGAGCCATAGTCAGCTTGTTTTTGTTGACTGTATAGACTTCTCCATCTTTGGCTGCAAAGAATATAATCAATCTGATTTCAGTATTGACCATCTGGTGATGTCCATGTGTAGAGTCTTCTCTTGTGTTGTTGGAAGAGAGTGTTTGCTATGACCAGTGCATTTTCTTGGCAAAACTCTATTAGTCTTTGCCCTGCTTCATTCTGCATTCCAAGGCCAAATTTGCCTGTTACTCCAGGTGTTTCTTGACTTCCTACTTTTGCATTCCAGTCCCCTATAATGAAAAGGACATCTTTTTTGCACGTTAGTTCTAAAAGGTCTTGTAGTTCTTCATAGAACAGTTCAACTTCAGCTCTTCAGCATTACTGCTCGGGGCATAGACTTGNTGTTACTCCTCTCAGGTTCCTTGATTTAATCACACCTGCAAAGTCTCTTTTCCATGCAGGTGACATTCACAGGTATTAGAGATTAGGACGCGGACATCTTTGAGGGGCTATTTTTTCCGCCTGCCACAAAGACCTTTGGGACAAATAGCACTGACTCAGCGGCCTTTTTCCTCTAATGTCTGCTCACAACACCTCTGGCAATTTGAGTGAAAGCAGAACTTGTAGAAACTGTGCTGTGCCCTTATGTCTTCGTGCATAAGTGCACAGCACAACCCACTGTCGGAGGAAAAATTAAACACTTCAGGACCTGAGATAAACCAAAAATAAAAGAACATGACACTTTATCTGGGTATTTCTGGTCTAACTGAAACTGTTTACCTTGGACTGGGACTTGAACACATGTGCTGGAACTCAACCCAACCAAAACCCATGGTATCTGGTTTCAGGACCTAATGAAGCTCAGGTTCTTGACGCCTCATTGCAGTAAGAATTCAGTGAGAGACAAAGTGATAGGTAAGAAGTGGATTTATTCAGATTCAGAGAGAAGAACATGCCACAAACAGAGTGTGGGCCATCGCAGAGGGCAAGTGCAGCCACAAAATGTGGCGTGATTAGTTTTCATAGGCTGAGTAAAATATGCTAATGAGTGGGAGGGTTATTCCATCTATTTTGGAGAAAGGGTGGAGATTTTCAGGAATTGGGCTACCACCTACTCCCTGGTCTTTTGATAGTGCCTTGGAACTGTCATGGGTTTCCCCAATAGCTCAATTGGTAAAGAATCCACCTGCAATGCAGGAGACCCCAGTTCGATTCCTGGATAGGGAAGATCCGCTAGAGAATGTATAGGCTACCTACTCCAGGATTCTTGGGCTTCCCAGGTGGCTAAACTGGTAAAAATCTGCAGGTGGGAGACTTGGGTTCGATCCCTGCATTGGGAAGATCCCCTGGAGAAGGGAAAGGCTACCCACTCCAGTATTCTGTATATAGTACATGAGTCGCAGAGTCAGACACGACTGAGTGACTTTCACTTTGGAACTGTCACGGCACCTCTGGGTGTTTCATTCCACTTGCTGATTGAGGATCAAGGTCTAGTCTTGTCTGCCATCTTGGTCCTGTTTGATTCTAATGGGTATATGTTGTATCCTTGGGCTACATATTCTTTCAAAAGATGTGCCCTGCCCCTTTCCCATCTGTTACATAACTACCAAAATAAGTGGAATCTTAAGCCTTTCTTTAACAGAATGGTGATGTTTCAGTTTTGTTTTTCTAGCAAAAATGTCAACCCTGACCTGTTGCTGGTCTCTGAAGACATCAGTGTTGGTCTGGGTTTTCTGAGAAGCAGGGGTTGAGATGGAATCAGAAATGCAAATATTTATTGAAGGAGATGTTTTAAAGAATAAAGGGGAAAGGGAGCAGGAAGATGCTGAGAGCTATCTATGCCAAGAGAGGAGAAAGAAGACACTTGAAGATGGAGAAGGGGGCTTCCCTGGTGGCATAGTGGAAAGGAATCCGCCTAGCAATGAGGAGGACATGGGTTCAATCCCTGGTCTGGGAAGATCCTACATGCCTCAGAGCAACAAAGCCTATGCACCGCAACTACTGATCCAGTGCTCTGGAGCCCATTTTCTGAAACAAGAGAAGCCACAGCAGTGAGAAAATAATTTTTAAAAATACATGTTTAAAAAAAAAAGATGAAGAAGAGAAACTTGCGTCTCCTTCCTCCTCTTCTGTCTCCCACCACAGCCTCCCCTTGGCCAAATTGAGTAGACACCAACTGGCAAGAAAGCCTGGGAGATGCAGGTTTCAGGGATCAGCCCCTGTGAAACAGAGCTGGACAGGGAAAGGACAGAGCAACCTAGTCTAGGACACACTCAAGCTCTGTGCCCTGGCCAGCTCCCTAGAACCTTCTAACTAGCTTATAAGGAAAGAAACTGTTCTCGAGACAGATAAGGACACACAGGTTAGAGGTTTCTTTCTCATATGATGTTGCTGCATTTTCAATAAACTGGCTTCAGATGGAGTTATGTAGCCTATAAGAGGAACTCTTTGTTTTTCTACAGACTGTTTATCTTCTCTAAATGAACAATGCTTCTTTGAAAATCAGTTGCTCACAACTTCATGGTCATTCTTTCGAAGACCCAATATTGTGCAATGGTTAACTTACCAAATAAACATTTTCAGGTATCCTTTTAAACTGTAATTAGAGTAATTATATTCAAAAACATTTCACACCTCTTCAGGATTTAAAATAATCTGGGATATTCAATTCAATACTTTGGCCACCTGATGTGAAGAGCTGCTCACTGGAAAAGACCTTGATGCTGGGAAAGATTGAAGGCGGGAGGAGAAGGGGACGACAGAGGATGAGACGGTTGGATGGCATCACCGACTCAATGGACATCAGTTTGAGCAAACTCTGGGAGTTGGTGATGGACAGGGAGGCCTGGCATGCTGCGGTCCATGGGGTTGCAAAGAGTCAGACACAACTGAACGACTGAACTGAACTGGAATATTCAAAATATTAGAATTCTCAAGGACAGTAGGACAAAATATTTGAGTTATACACTTCTTCAAATTTTTGAATTTAGACTCCTTCCACTAAGATTACATTTGCTCCCAAGTAAAGCATATGCCTTGGAGAAGGAAATGGCAACCCACTCCAGTGTTCTTGCCTGGAGAATCCCAGGGATGGTGGAGCCTGATGGGCTGCTGTCTATGGGGTCGTACAGAGTTGGACATGACTGAAACAACTTAGCAGCAGCAGCAGCAAAGCATATGCCTGTAGGAAAATGCATTGCAGTCCAGCTCAAAAGACCAAAATATATTTCTATCTCCTGTGAAATTCAAAGTGGGATTGTTTATCAAATGTATGGATTCCTTTTGGAACTGAGGATCCAGCTAGATAAGGGAACATTTACCTTAAACAAATACTATCTTCATCTATGTACCAGAAAATGGGTTAACAGCAGTCCAGTCATGGAAGTAGCCGTGTCTTATATTGTAGAGGAATACACAGTCACAAAGGCTTCCCCAGTGGCTCAGAAGGTAAAGAATCCGACTGCAATGCAGGAGGCACAAGAGATGCTGGTTCCATCCCTGGATCTGGAAGATCTCCTGGAGAAGAGAATGGCAACCCACTCCAGTATTCTTGCCTGGGGAATTCCATGGACAGAGCAGTCTGGGGGGCTGCAGTTCATGGGTCACAAAGAGCTGAACATGACTGAGCAACTATCACTTTCACTTTCACACAGTTGCAAACAAGGTCGGAAGACTACCCGCACGTGTCTATAAGCCAAGTTATAGCTTGGGGCACTGTTGGGAGGATTCACATTCCTGTCAACAACTGCAGATCACCATTCTAGGATTCCTTTGTCTGGATTTCACTGTCCTGTCTCCCCTGAGCCTGCATTTAACTGAACATTCAGACTCCCAGTCACCATAGGAATTTTAAACTTCTTTCTGGCTCTCCTTCTCAGATTTCTCTTTTAATTTGTTCCCTTTGGTTTGGCCCCTGATCATGACTTCATACTCTTTTTTTTTTTTTTTCTTTAATTGAATTATAGTTGATTCACAATAGTTTCAGGTTTACAGAAAAGCAGTTTAGTTTTATTTTTTAGATTACTTTCCATTACAGGTTATTACAAGATATTGAATATAGTTCCCTGTGTTATACAGTAAATCCTTGCTGCTTATCTATTTTATCTGTAGTTGTTCATATCTGTTACACTGATACTCCTAATTAATCCTCCTTTGGTAAACATAAATTTGTTTTCTTTGTCTGTGAATCCATTTCTGTTTTGTGAATAAATTCATTTGTATTCCTTTTTAGATTCTACATATAAGTGATATCATATAATAGCTGCCTCTGTCTCACTTACTTCACTTAGGCCAATCCGTGTTTCTGTAAATGCCATTATTTCATCCCTTTTATGGCTGAGCCTCTTGATGAAAGTGAAAGTGGAGAGTGAAAAAGTTGGCTTAAAGCTCAACATTCAGAAAATGAAGATCATGGCATCTGGTCCCATCACTTCATGGCAAATAGATGGGGAAACAGTGGAAACAATGTCAGACTCTATTTTGGGGGGCTCCAAAATCACTGCAGATGGTGACTGCAGCCATGAAATTAAAAGACACTTACTCTTTGGAAGAAAACTTATGACCAACCTAGATAGCATATTGAAAAGCAGAGACATTACTTTGCCAACAAAGATCCATCTAGTCAGGCTATGGTTTTTCCAATGGTCAGTATGGATATGAGAGTTGGACTGTGAAGAAAGCTGAGTGCCAAAGAATTGATGCTTTTGAACTGCGGTTTTGGAGAAGACTCTTGAGAGTCCCTTGGACTGCAAGGAGGTCCAACCAGTCCATTCTGAAGGAGATCAGCCCTGAGATTTCTTTGGAAGAAATGATGCTAAAGCTGAAACTCCAGTACTTCGGCCACCTCATGTGAAGAGTTGACTCATTGGAAAAGACTCTGATGCTGGGAGGGATTGGGAGCAGGCAGAGAAGGGGACGACAGAGGATGAGATGGCTGGATGGCATCACTGACTGGATGGACGTNGACAGGGAGGCCTGGCATGCTGCGGTCCATGGGGTTGCAAAGAGTCAGACACAACTGAACGACTGAACTGAACTGGAATATTCAAAATATTAGAATTCTCAAGGACAGTAGGACAAAATATTTGAGTTATACACTTCTTCAAATTTTTGAATTTAGACTCCTTCCACTAAGATTACATTTGCTCCCAAGTAAAGCATATGCCTTGGAGAAGGAAATGGCAACCCACTCCAGTGTTCTTGCCTGGAGAATCCCAGGGATGGTGGAGCCTGATGGGCTGCTGTCTATGGGGTCGTACAGAGTTGGACATGACTGAAACAACTTAGCAGCAGCAGCAGCAAAGCATATGCCTGTAGGAAAATGCATTGCAGTCCAGCTCAAAAGACCAAAATATATTTCTATCTCCTGTGAAATTCAAAGTGGGATTGTTTATCAAATGTATGGATTCCTTTTGGAACTGAGGATCCAGCTAGATAAGGGAACATTTACCTTAAACAAATACTATCTTCATCTATGTACCAGAAAATGGGTTAACAGCAGTCCAGTCATGGAAGTAGCCGTGTCTTATATTGTAGAGGAATACACAGTCACAAAGGCTTCCCCAGTGGCTCAGAAGGTAAAGAATCCGACTGCAATGCAGGAGGCACAAGAGATGCTGGTTCCATCCCTGGATCTGGAAGATCTCCTGGAGAAGAGAATGGCAACCCACTCCAGTATTCTTGCCTGGGGAATTCCATGGACAGAGCAGTCTGGGGGGCTGCAGTTCATGGGGTCACAAAGAGCTGAACATGACTGAGCAACTATCACTTTCACTTTCACACAGTTGCAAACAAGGTCGGAAGACTACCCGCACGTGTCTATAAGCCAAGTTATAGCTTGGGGCACTGTTGGGAGGATTCACATTCCTGTCAACAACTGCAGATCACCATTCTAGGATTCCTTTGTCTGGATTTCACTGTCCTGTCTCCCCTGAGCCTGCATTTAACTGAACATTCAGACTCCCAGTCACCATAGGAATTTTAAACTTCTTTCTGGCTCTCCTTCTCAGATTTCTCTTTTAATTTGTTCCCTTTGGTTTGGCCCCTGATCATGACTTCATACTCTTTTTTTTTTTTTTTCTTTAATTGAATTATAGTTGATTCACAATAGTTTCAGGTTTACAGAAAAGCAGTTTAGTTTTATTTTTTAGATTACTTTCCATTACAGGTTATTACAAGATATTGAATATAGTTCCCTGTGTTATACAGTAAATCCTTGCTGCTTATCTATTTTATCTGTAGTTGTTCATATCTGTTACACTGATACTCCTAATTAATCCTCCTTTGGTAAACATAAATTTGTTTTCTTTGTCTGTGAATCCATTTCTGTTTTGTGAATAAATTCATTTGTATTCCTTTTTAGATTCTACATATAAGTGATATCATATAATAGCTGCCTCTGTCTCACTTACTTCACTTAGGCCAATCCGTGTTTCTGTAAATGCCATTATTTCATCCCTTTTATGGCTGAGCCTCTTGATGAAAGTGAAAGTGGAGAGTGAAAAAGTTGGCTTAAAGCTCAACATTCAGAAAATGAAGATCATGGCATCTGGTCCCATCACTTCATGGCAAATAGATGGGGAAACAGTGGAAACAATGTCAGACTCTATTTTGGGGGGCTCCAAAATCACTGCAGATGGTGACTGCAGCCATGAAATTAAAAGACACTTACTCTTTGGAAGAAAACTTATGACCAACCTAGATAGCATATTGAAAAGCAGAGACATTACTTTGCCAACAAAGATCCATCTAGTCAAGGCTATGGTTTTTCCAATGGTCAGTATGGATATGAGAGTTGGACTGTGAAGAAAGCTGAGTGCCAAAGAATTGATGCTTTTGAACTGTGGTTTTGGAGAAGACTCTTGAGAGTCCCTTGGACTGCAAGGAGGTCCAACCAGTCCATTCTGAAGGAGATCAGCCCTGAGATTTCTTTGGAAGAAATGATGCTAAAGCTGAAACTCCAGTACTTCGGCCACCTCATGTGAAGAGTTGACTCATTGGAAAAGACTCTGATGCTGGGAGGGATTGGGAGCAGGCAGAGAAGGGGACGACAGAGGATGAGATGGCTGGATGGCATCACTGACTGGATGGACGTGAGTCTGAGTGAACTCTGGGAGTTGGTGATGGACAGGGAGGCCTGGCGTGCTGCGATTCATGGGGTCGCAAAGAGTTGGACACAACTGAGTGACTGAACTGAACTGAATATTCCATTATATATATCACAACTACTTCTGCTTTATTGACTATGCCAAAACCTTTGACTGTGTGGATCACAACAAACTGTGGAAAATTCTGAAAGAGATGGGAATACCAGACCATCTGACCTTCCTCCTGAGAAATTTATATGCAGGTCAAGAAGCAACAGTTAGAACTGGACATGGAACAACAGACTGGTTCCAAATCAGGAAAGGAATACATCAGGGCTGTATATTGTCACCCTGCTTATTTAACTTATATGCAGAGTACATCATGAGAAACGCTGGACTGGATGAAGCTCAAGCTGGAATAAAGATTGCCAGGAGAAATATCAATAACCTCAGATATGCAGATGACACCACACTTGTGGCAGAAAGTGAAGAGGAACTGAAGAGCCTCTTGATTAAAGTAAAAGAGGAGAGTGAAAAAGCTGGCTTAAAATTCAACATTCAGAAAACTAAGATCCAGGCATCTGGTCCCATCACTTCATCGCAAATAGTTGGGGAAACAGTGGAAACAGTGACTTTAGACTTTATTTTTGGGGGCTCCAAAATCACTACAAATGGTGACTGCAGTCATGAAATTAAAAGATGCTTGCTCCTTGGAAAAAAGGTTATGACCAACTCAGACAGCATATTAAAAAGCAGAGACATTATTTTGCCAACAAAGGTCTGTCTAGTCAAAGTATGGTTTTTCCAGTAGTCATGTATGGATGTGAGAGTTGGACTATAAAGATAGCCGAGCGCTGAAAAATTGATGCTTTTGAACTGTGGTGTTGGAGAAGACTCTTGAGAGTCCCTTGGACTGCAAGGAGATCCAACCAGTCCATCCTAAAGGAAATCAGTCCAGAATATTCATTGGAAGGACTGATGCTGAAGCTGAAACTCCAATACTTTGGCCACTTGATGCAAAGAACCAACTCATTGGAAAAGATCCTGATGCTGGAAAAGATTGAAGCCAGGAGGAGAAGGGAATGACAGGATGAGATGGTTGGATGGTATCACCAACTCAATGAACATGAGTTTGAGTAAACTCTGGGAGTTGGTAATGGACAGGGAGGCCTGGCATGCTGCGGTCCATGGGGTCGCAAAGAGTCGGACACAACTGAGTGACTGAATTCAACTCAACTCATATGTCACATCTTCTTTTTGATGTGGTATATACATAAATATCAGGCTTTCCTGATAGTTCAGTTGCTAAAGAATCCACCTGCAATGCAGGAGACCGTTGTTCAATTCCTGGGTTGGGAAATATGCTGGAGATGGGATAGGCTACCACTCCAGTATTCTTGAGTTTCCCTTGTAGCTCAGCTGGTAAAGAACCTGCCTGCAATGCAGGAGACCTGGGTTCAATTCCTGGGTTGAGAAGATCCCCTGGAGAAGGGAAAGGCTACCCACTACAGTATTCTGGCCTGGAGAGTTCCATAGACTGTATAATCCACGGGGTCACAAAGAGTTAGACACAACTGAACAACTTTCACTTTCATACATATATACCTCATGTATCTTTCTGAATTAGAGTTTTCATCTTTTCTGAATATATGCCCAGGAGTGGTGTTTCTGGATCACATAGCAGCTCTGTCTTTGGGTTTTTAAGGATATGGCTTCATACTTTCGGTTCACAGTACCAAGTCCCTCTACTCCCTCTTTTTCCAATACACCTTCTTGTCCCCGAGTGGGCTTCTAGTCCCAGGCTTTCCTGGTTTGGCCCATCCTACCTCACTGTCCCCACAAGTATATTTACACAAGTATTGATAAGTTTGCTAGGTTGACCAGGCCAACCCCTTAGTAGTCACTACTTAAAATCTACTTTTGGAAAGTATTCTGAGGCCAAGCTGTAGTACATACTATGATTGATTGGCAACATCTGCCATGGGCAGGGTACTTTTTGTATTAACTGTGATGCCAGAGAGAGCTTCTAAAGTTTGAATGCTTGCTGTGCATCAGGCTCTGGGCTTAATAGAGCACTTGGATGCTTTCTTGTTTAATCCTCATGAAGAAAAGGAGGCTCTAGTAGTTAGCAACTTCCCAGAATCACACAGTTAGTAAAGGAAAGGCCTGAGACTTGAAATCAGGTTTGTTTTATCAAGAACCCTGGCTTTTAGATCAAACACTTCTTAATATTCTGAAAAGACATGTAAGGGAACAAGTGCCCATTCTTGTGGATTGTACACTCATTAGGTGTATGATCATTGGGAAGCCATGTGCTTGTCTATACCTGTTCAGACCTATAAGGAAACTGGAAAAAAAAAAAACCAAACCAAACCAGAAGTATGAAACTGAACCACTGTGGTGGGGCATCAAATGGAGGAGTGCAATGGAAAAATAAAGCAAGAAAGATCTAGAGAAGACAGTAACTGATATCCTATTTTAAACATGGTGTTGAGAACAAAGCATTCATCTTACTCCCTCGATCACTCTACCCTGTGTTGCACACACTAAGGCCCTGGAACTTGACGTCTCCTACTTGGGATTTCTGTTGGAGAAAAACGCAGCAAAGGAGCTTCAACACGCAGCTATCTGTTCCCCAGCCAAGGATTTGTCTTTGCTTGCATGTTCAGTCATGTCTAACTCTTGGTGACCCCGTGGACTGTGAAGTCCACCAGGCTCCTCTGTCCACAGGATTCCCCAGGCAAGAATACTGGAGTGGGTTGCTATTTCCTCCTTCAGGGAAATGTTCCCAACCCAGGGATCGAACTTGCATCTCCTGTGGCTTCTGCCTTGGCAGGTGGATTCTTTACCACCGAGCCCCCTAGGAAGCCCTAAGGAGACTTAGCAACTGAACAACAACTCAAACTTTCCAGCCACTGAAACCTGGGGGGCCCTCCCAGTACAAAAGCCCCATTTCTTATCTGTAGGTTAAAGGCTTCAGCTTTCTAGACTTTTCCTGAGTTCCAAAGGGTATATTCAAACAGTTACTAATTGGGAAATAAGGGGATGCAGAAACAAAGGGAAAGCTGTGCAACAATAGAGCAGCAATAAAATAGAGTCCTGGCTCCTCCTCAAGGGATACACATACAAATATGTCTTTGAAGTTTTCTAAAGGAACTAAGGCCCTCGCCCAGAGGGAGGATGGTAACTTCAGGCTGAGGACAAGATTCCTGGAGCACCACCCCATTATCTCACCACCAACCAATCCAAAGAAACTTACACACCCTGCAACCCTCATCCCAAATTTTGCCTTTAAAAACTCTTCTGCCTAAACCATCAAGGAGTTCAGATCTTTTGATCTTGAACTGCCTGTACTCCTTGCTTGACGCTGCAATAAACATTGTGGTTTCCTTCACCACAACCGTTGTGAGTAAATATACTTTGCTGCCTAGTGAGCAAGCAGACCCCAGTTCGGTTTGGTAACAGCACCATGTGACTGCACCCAAGCAAAGGGATCTCAAGGAGCCCAAAAAGGGTGGAAGGGTTGCCAAGTATGGGTTTGGCTCCACTCACCAAACTGGGTGCTCCAGGCTCAGCTCTGTCAATCTTGGAGAAAGAATGACTGTTTTCTAATTCTCACCCAGAGGGCACACATTTTTCGAATTCAGGTAATAGCTATTTCCCTGTTTGTAGTTTTTTCTTGGCCTCATCAGACCAGATTTTGTCTATTCTGTAATTCTTTAGACCTTTCTCTGGGAGTGGAATGAGCTAGAGGTGGAATTTGTTTATGTTGTTGCTGTTCAGTCGCCAAGTCGTGTCTGACTTCACGACTACATGGACTGCAGCACACCAGGCTTCTCTGTCCCTCACCATCTCCCGGAGTTTGCCCAAGTTCATTTCTAATGAATCAGTGATGCCATCTAAACATCTCATCCTGTGTCACCCTCTTCTCCTTCTGCCTTCAAACTTTCTCAGCGTCAGGGTCTTTTCCAATAAGTCAGCTGTTCTCATCAGGTGGCCATAAACAACGTTTATGTTGTTACTTTGATTATTTATCAACAGCCTCAGAAAAGAACTTGGTAGACTCTCTAAAAACCCTACTGATATCTCTGAAAAATACATTGAATGGTTATCAGCAGATCAAAAAGATATGTTGGTAGATCTCTAAAAGAATTACAGAGAAATAAAAGAAAATGTTGAGTGTTGGTTTATTTGCTCAAAACCATAAAATTCTAGAGAGAAAACCATTCTCCACTGCACAGATTGGCTTTAGTGTCTAACAGCCTCCCTACCAGCAGGAGAGACTGGAAAACAATTTCACAAAGAACTCTGCAGTATTCCAGGCTCTGAGCACGAGGAATGCAGAAAGTCAACAGTCAGTCTTACAGAGGTCTCACAATGGACATCCAACGACTGCATGAACCAATGACCCAGGTTCTATTTCTTCTTTTAAAACATTTAACCGTATTGCTTTGTTCAAGGCAACGTTTAGTGATTTTGGTTGATTCAATTCCTACTCTTGTAATATCCAGATGAAGGCTAATTACTCAATAAATATTAGTTGCCTTAAGCTGTCAAATTCCAATAATATGTCATCATTTTCAAAGGCACTCAGACATAGTGCTGAAATGTTTAAAAGAGAGATCAGCATATTTATTTGATTAAAAATAAACTACCTTGTTCACTTTCTTTGCTGGTTTCTTTATCTCATCACTGTAGCAACATGGAAGAGTTTGGGAGCAACTCAACTGCATCCCACTGCAGCCATCTCCCCAGTCCTACACAAAATGGTACTGGCAACCAAACATCCCTACATCACAGCAGGAGCAACTCTGGTTCTGCAAGGAGGAATCGCAGAAGCCAACTCAACACATATGGGACACAAGGGACAGGCTGGCATGAGTTCCTCAGATTTCCACTGGGCTAATTCAGCTTGGAATTAGCTGAATTTTACTAACTAATCTTACTAACTAACTAGCTATTTTACTAACACTTGGACACCCCACTGCCTCGGGGGTTCTTGCTGTTAGTTCATTTTGCTGGATTCCGAATTCTTGGCCATGGCTGGAAAGCTTACACCAGGGATGTTGTCCTGGATACTGCATCTAAAAGGACTTCAGTGACTTTTGCAATGTTGTTTTCCTCTCTGAAGGGAATCGTTTGTTCACACAACAGATACTTTTAAAGCATCCAGTAACGTACCTCAAACTATTCTAGGCTTTGGAGACACAGCAGTAAGCAAGAAAGACGCAGTCATAGTAGAAGGGGGAGTCAGATAATATACAAATATAACACATGGCAATGATAAAATGAGCATGGAGCAATGTAAGAGAGTGAAGGGAAGAGGTACCATTTTTGAAAGGGTTAAAAAGCAAGACCTCTTTGACAATGTGACACCTGAGCAGAGAACTGAAGGAGTGAGAGAGTAAACTATAAGGCTCTTGGAGGGCAAAAAAGTGTTTCTTACGAGAAAAGGAGATGCAAAGGTCCTGAGACTAAAGTGGGCTTGGTGTGGTCAAGAGACAATCGGGAGACCAATCTGATCAGAGAGACCAGCAGCAATCTGTAGGAGAGGTCAAAGAGGTAATAGGGGCTGGCGGGGGTGGAGCTGAGGCTTTTGCTCTGGAGTAGATGAGAAGCCAATGGAGAATGTTGAAAAGACATAACCTTGGGCCTAGATCTGATAGATAGAGTGCCTGATGAACTATGGAATGAGGTGCATGACATTGTACAGGAGACAGGGATCAAGACCATCTCCATGGAAAAGAAATGAAAAACAGCAAAATGGCTGTCTGGGGAGGCCTTACAAATAGCTGTGAAAAGAAGAGAAGCAAAAAGCCAAGGAGAAAAGGAAAGATATAAGCATCTGAATGCAGAGTTCCAAAGAATAAATAGCAAGAAGAGATAAGAAAGCCTTCTTCAGCAATCAATGCAAAGAAACAGAGGAAAAGAACAGAATGGGAAAGACTAGAGATCTCTTCAAGAAAATTAGAGATACCAAGGGAATATTTCATGCAAAGATGGGCTCGATAAAGGACAGAAATGGTCTGGACCTAACAGAAGCAGAAGATATTAAGAAGAGGTGGAAAGAATACACAGAAGAACTGTACAAAAAAGATCTTCACGACCCAGATAATCACGATGGTGTGATCACTCCTCTAGAGCCAGACATCCTGGAATGTGAAGTCAAGTGGGCCTTAGAAAGCATCACTGCGAACAAAGCTAGTGGAGGTGATGGAATTCCAATTGAGCTGTTTCAAATCCTGAAAGATGATGCTGTGAAAGTGCTGCACTCCATATGCCAGCAAGTTTGGAAATCTCAGCAGTGGCCACAGGACTGGAAAAGGTCAGTTTTCATTCCAATCCCAAAGAAAGGCAATGCCAAAGAATGCTCAAACTACCACACAATTGCACTCATCTCACATGCTAGTAAAGTAATGCTCAAAATTCTCCAAGCCAGACTTCAGCAATATATGAACCATGAACTTCTGATGTTCAAGATGGTTTTAGAAGAGGCAGAGAAACCAGAGATCAAATTGCCAACATCTGCTGGATCATGGAAAGAGCAAGAGAGTTCCAGAAAAACATCTATTTCTGGTTTATTGACTATGCCAAAGCCTTTGACTGTGTGGATCACAATAAACTGTGGAAAATTCTAAAAGAATTGGGAATACCAGACCACCTAACCTGCCTCTTGAGAAATCTGTATGCAGGTTAGGAAGCAACAGTTAGAACTGGACATGGAACAACAGATTGCTCCCAAATAGGAAAAGGAGTACATCAAGGCTGTATCTTGTCACCCTTATTTAACTTCTATGCAGCATACATCATGAGAAACGCTGGACTGGAAGAAACACAAGCTGGGATCAAGATTGCCAGGAGAAATATCAATAACCTCAGATATACAGATACCACCCTTATGGCAGAAAGTGAAGAGGAACTAAAAAGCCTCTTGATGAAAGTAAAAGAGGAGAGTGAAAAAGTTGGCTTAAAGCTCAACATTCAGAAAACAAAGATCATAGCATCCGGTCCCAACACTTCATGGGAAATAGATGGGGAAACAGTGGAAACAGTGTCAGACTTTATTTTTGGGGGCTCCAAAATCACAGCAGATGGTGACTGCAGCCATGAAATTAAAAGAGGCTTACTCCTTGGAAAAGTTATGACCAACCTAGATAGCATATTCAAAAGCAGAAATGTTATTTTGCTGACTAAGGTCCGTCTAGTCAAGGCTATGGTTTTTCCAGTGATCATGTATGGATGTGAGAGTTGGACTGTAGAGAAGGCTGAGCACTGAAGAATTGATGCTTTTGAACTATGGTGTTGGAGAAGACTCTTGAGAGTTCCTTGGACTCTCAGGAGATCCAACCAGTCCATTCTGAAGGAGATCAACCCTGGGATTTCTTTGGAAAGAATGATGCTAAAGCTGAAACTCCAGTACTTCAGCCACCTCATGCGAAGAGTTGACTCATTGGAAGACTCTAATGCTGGGAGGGATTGGGGGCAGGAGAGAAGGGGACGACCAAGGATGAGATGGCTGGATGGCATCACTGACTCGATGGGCGCGAGTCTGAGTGAACTCCGGGAGATGGTGATGGACAGGGAGACCTGGCGTGCTCCGATTCATGGGGTCGCAAAGAGTCGGACACGACTGAGCGACTGAACTGAACTCAACTTGATGTTAAAAGAATCTTTAGGTTTTAAAAGGCTGCTGTGCTGAGAATAGACTAAGACAAGGAGCTGGGAGGAGCCAAGAGTAACATCAGAAAGAAGAGTTAAGGGACACTTGCAATAACCCAGGAAAGAGATCATGGTGGCTGCTGTCAGGGCAACATCAGCTGAGGTGAAGAAGTGGTCAAATTCTGAATTTGTTTGGAAGATGGTACCAATTGGATTTGGCCAATGGATTTGATGTGAGATGAAGAAAGACTCAAAGTTGACTTTGAGTGCCTGAGCAACTGGAAGGACAGAGAAAGATGAGGTTTGTAGGTGGAAATCAGAAGTTAAATATCGTACATATTACATGTGAAACACCTATTAGTCTTTTAAGAGGAGGTGTTGAATAGAGGAACTGAGAAAGTGGTCTGCTGGAAGGCATTGTTTCAAGGAAGAAGGAAGATTGTTTTCAAAAACTGCTAAGAGAGTAAGTAAAATAAGGACTGAGAATTGATCTGCAGATTTGGCAATTTGTCGGTCGATCGATAACAGTGTTTAGAAGAACTGTTCCAGTGGAGTAATGGGGCAAAAGTCTGATTGAGAAAAATTCAAAGGAGGATGAGAAGAGATGAAAGTATCAATAGGAACAGTGAGTGAGACAATTCTGTCAAACAGCTTTAATGAGACAGAGAAACGTAGCTGTAGTTGGAGGGGGATGGGGAAGTTATAGGGCAATTATTTTGATGGAAGACACTACAACTTCTTTGAATGCTAATCAGAATGACCCAGGACTTCCCTGTTGGTCTAGTGGCTAAGACTCCATGCTCCTAACTCAGGGGGCCTGGGTTCAATCCCTAGTCAGGAAACTAGATTGCGCTGTCGCAACTAAGATTTGGTACAGCTAAATAAACAAATACTTTTTTTTTTTTTTAATGAGAATGAGGGCTTTCCTGGTGGTTCAGTGGTGAAGAATCCACCTGCCAATGCAGGAGACACAGGTTCGATCCCTTTTGTCCAGGAAGACCCCACACGCTGAGCAGCAACTAAGCCCATGCTCCACAAATATCGAGCCTGTGCTCTAGAGCCTGGGAGTCACAGCTCCTGAAGCCCACACACCCAGAGTCCATGCTCCACAGGAAGAGAAGCCACTGCAATGAGAAGCCTGCACACCACGACTAGAGAGTAGCCCCCGCTAGCCACCACTAGAGAAAAGCCCACACTGCAACGAAGACCCAGCACAGCCCAAAGCAATAAATGAATAATTTCTAAAAAAAGAAATTTTTAAATTGAGAATTATCCAGTGGTAAGGGGAAATTTCGGAGAAGGCAATGACATCCCACGCCAGTACTCTTGCCTGGAAAATCCTATGGGTGGAGGAGCCTGGTGGGCTGCAGTCCATGGGGTCACTAAGAGTCGGACATGACTGAGTGACTTCACTTTCGCTTTTCACTTTCATGCATTGGAAAAGGAAATGGCAACCCACTCCAGTGTTCTTGCCTGGAGAATCCTAGAGACAGTGGCCCCCCATCTATGGGGTCGCACAGTCGGACACGACTGAATCGACTTAGCAGCAGTAGCAGCAGCAAGGGGAAATTCGATGATACATGAGAGAAATACCCCTGAAGAGGAAGGAGGGGAGGAGGTCTGTGTGCAGGTAGTTAGGTTGGCCTAGATAGGAGTTCCAGCTGGGCTCTTATCTTCCCACTCTAAGAATAGATAAACATCTCTTACTGAAATTCTTTGATTCTTTTCCTTCACCCACCCACACCCAAGCAGGTTTTTCTTATCTGCCCACAGAAACTCCAATATGTAACCTACTTTCCCCCTATTTCCTAACTAACTGACATTGCTGATTTTCCTTGATTTCAATGAATTTTTCTCTATTACAAGTCCTTTGCTCACTGGCTTATTCAGTCAACAAACACACCCTTCTAGCTCTCCAGTTCTCACCATCCTTAAGTCATGGAAAATAACTACCAACCTAGAATTCTAGTGAAATTACCTATCAATAACAAAGTCAACATGAAGACATTATATAAACAAAAACAGAAAGTGTCAGCCACCAGCAGGACCTCAAGGAAGGAAATGCTAAGGTATTATTGTTGTTCAATCACTAAGTCATGTCCAACTCTTTGCAGCCCCATGGACTGCAGCAACCAGGCTCTTCTGTCCTTCACTATCTCCTGGAGTTTGCTCAGATTCATGTCCAGTGAGTCAGTGATGCTACCTAACCATCTCATCCTCTGCTGTCTCCTTCTTCTTTTGCCCTCAGTCTTCCCCAGCATCAGGGTCTTTTCCAATGAGTAGGCTCTTCGCATCATGTGGCCAAAGTATTGGAGCCTCAGCATCAGTCCTTCCAATGAATATTCAGGGTTGACTTCCTTTAGGATTGACTGGTTTGATCTCTTCACAGTCCAAGCTTAAGGATGTACTTCAGGCCAAAAGAAAGTGATTGCAAATAGAAGAAATGAAGTGCATTGAAAATAGTAAATATGTACATAAATGTAAATTAAGATCATATGAAACAACAATAATACTTATATAGTAATAATTACTATATTACTAATAGTAATAATACTATATTATTAATGTTTAAAACAAAGCAAGAATTAAATATTTAACATTTATACCATATTGGTGAGGAACGTGAACAAATGCAGTGTAAGAATCAGAAGTCTTCATATTATTTGGAAAGAAGGTTAAGCTATTAAATTTAGAATGATGTCAGTTAGGGCCCACAGTATAATTTCTGGGGGAGTGAAAAACAGTGCAAAAGGAAAAATGAAGGTGTGACTGTCAAGCTAGTGTGTTACTTCAAGTTCATGGAGAAGATACCACAACAGGATTAGGAAAACAAGAGGTTTCTGGAGAAAAAGTCTGTGAAAGAGAAAGAGGCTGAAGTCAGAGACAGAAAGAACCTTGACAGACTCGGATGCAGATCTGACATCCATAAGGGACGAGGGAAGGAAGAAGGATTGAGCAGGATCCGAGCTGCTACTGGGGGAGAATGTTCCAGGAAAAGGAGGAACAAATACAAAGGTAGAAAGGAAAGCTCATGAAGCATTTGTCATCATCGTTCAGTCACTTAGTCCTGTCTGACTCTTTACAACCCCATGGACTGCAGCACACCAGGCCTCCCTGTCCATCACCAACTCCCAGAGCTTGCTCCAACTCACGTCCATCGAGTTGGTGACGCCATCCAACCATCTCATCCTCTGGGGTCCCCTTCTCCTCCTGCCCTCAATCTTTCTCAGCATCATGTCTTTTTTTTTTTTTTTTCCTAGTGAGTCAGCTCTTCCCATCAAGTGGCCAAAGTATGAAGCATTCAGCAACCTACAAAAGGTTCAGTATAACAGGAATATTATGCAAGGAACTCCAAATAGCAAGACAGCAGTAGGCAGAACAGCCTGATAAGGGTACAGTCCCAAGGACCTTACATGCCAACCCAGGAAGAAGTATGAATTTTAACCTGAAAGTGATAGCAAGTCATTGCATGACATTTTCTATGAAAATGGCTTCTGTTCAACAGGTATTGGAACACCTACTATACACTAGGCACTCTGGCTGCCTCAGAACAAGACAGACGCAGACCTCACCTTTCAATCAGGGTTGGCAAAGGAGGTCATAGGCTTTTGGGGAGGGCCAGTCAGTGGATAGAAATGTGGGGAATTAGGGTTATGAAAATGAATCAGTACAAGTAAACAAAGGATAAGACTCAAACCAAATGTAAGACCAGGCCAATGGCAGAGTTCCATCATGTCTCTGTGGGGCCTAGACTAGGGAAAGGCAAGCAAAATACCCAGGGGTCAGAATTTAATGACGCATTTACTTCTAGGCTCATGCAAGTATGGAGTTCACACTTGAAATGAATGCCACCTTATTCTTTTCTTTTAAATAATGGCTTTATTGGGAGTTCCCTGGTGGTCCAGTAGTTAGGACTCAGGTTTTCACTGCTGAGGGTATGGGTTCAAACCCTCTTTAGGGAGTTAAGATCCTGCAAGATTTTCAGCCAAAACAAAACAAAACAAAGAAAAAAAGTGAGGGAAAAGTGCTAGCTTTATTAAGATATAATTCAGTACCCTAAAGTTCATCCTCTTAAACTATGAACTTTAATTCTCAGTATTATTCACAAAGTTTTGCCTCCACTACCATTCACTCCAGAACATTTTCATTACCCTAAAAGAAATCTCATACCAACCAACCCTCAGGTCTCTGTCAACCATGAATCTATTTTCTGTTTCCATGAATTTGCCAACTTGGACAGTTCATATAGATGGAATCAGGCCATCTATCTGGCTTCCTTCAGCTGGCTTAGTGTTTTCAAGGTTCAACCATGCTGCCGCATGTATTGGCACATACATGTGTCTTTCCTCTTTCTTGCTCAATAATGTTTCATTGTATGGATCTACCTTTTCTTTATCCATTCATCCATTAACACTTCTGTTGTCTCTACTTTGGGGCTCTTAAGAATTCTACTGCTGTGAACATTCACGTACAGGTTTTCGTGTGTACATTTTTTTCAGGTCTCTTGGGTATGTATGTAGAATCATATAGTAACTCTATCTTTAACCTTTTAAAGAACTACTGAAGTGTTTTCTGGGCTTCCCTGGTGGCTCAAACAGTAAGTTGCAAGCTCCTGCCTTCAATGCAGGAGACCTGGGTTCAATCCCTGATTTGGGAAGATTCCCCTGAAGAAAGAAATGGCAACCCACTCCAGTATTCTTGCCTGGAGAATCCCCATGGACAGAGGAGCCTGACAGGCTACAGTCCATGGGGTCACAAAGAGTTGGACACGACTGAGAGACTAACTTTCACTTTCAAAATATTTTCTAGGGCTGCTGTATCACTTTGCATTCCCATCAGCAGTATATGAGAGTTCCAATTGCTCTACATCCTGACCAACATTTATTTTTCCTTCCTTTTCATTACAGCCAAGCTAGCTGGTGTAAAGTATTATCTCATTAAGTTTTGGTTTGCATTTCCCTAATGACTAATGATGTTGAGCATATTTTCGTGTGCATCTTTTCAACACACTCATCCTCCAATGGTCACCTTAGAATCTAAAGAAATGAGGAAGACAAAATCATCTCCTCAATAATGTAAGAGACTCTGGGCATACCTGTCCTGTGTCATTCCTATACCCAGGAGGTGCTTAACTAACTCCTCCTAGCAAGAGAAGTTCAGGATATACACATTTTACCAACAGGTAATCAAGCATCCTTAGGTTTCAGTCACAGACTCATGCTTACATCAAAATCACCATATGACATCATTTCCCTTATCAGGAGAAGACTTGGGGTTTCCTCAAAAACAACTTGCCTAGAAAGACCCATAGAAAGTATGACTCCTTAACCTCATTATTGAACTTAGAGCTAAACCACATTTTACTCATCTCAGACACAGGAGAATAAATTCAAGCATTTGTTTTTGTTTGTCTGGATTGAGCTGAAATGTTAAATATTCTCTATGCAGACAAAACACTTGCCAGACTATCAGGCTAGCACAGCTAAACTTAAATGTTCACGTGTGATTTATTCAGTCGTAGAGTAAATTACACAGCTTGTTTATATCAGCCTTGTCAACAGCAAAATGAAGCCACTTACCAAAGAACCATATTGATAGAGGTTGCTGCTATGACACAGGACTGAAATCTGACTGAAAGATATCAAGAAACACCATCTGTGTTATGATTTATGACAATGCTAAAAAAAAAAAGTGTTGTAAGACTGCTTTGGAAATACTAAACGCATTAAGGGCTAAATGCAGCACTTGGTACTACATTTTATAATTTGAATACATTTTAAGTATATCTGTCTTTGAAATGCACCGCAGTTTCAGGGGAAAAAATATTTTTCTTAAGTCTGATTTGTTTTGAATAAGGATAATCATGGGAAAGTTAGACATCAGCTTATTAAAACTTAAGCCAACATTCAGAACAGTTTAATTACAGAGAATCCTTGCAATTAGACCCTGTAGGAAACTTCTCTTGACTAAAATGTTTCCATATTTTGTTCCTTATTTTTAAGGAAAACTTCATCAGTCATGAATCTACTATGAATCACTTTATTGGAACAAATATATCTTAAGTTATAAAGAATGAGAGCCTTTTTCTATTAGTGTGGTATCAATTAAATTTGAATTTTGCCTTTTAAAAGAGTTTTCTCACAATAAGTATCAAGATTTTACAAGGAATCAGTAGAATGTCAAATGGCTGCAAATTACACAATAAGAACACAAATAAATCTATGTTTAAATGAAATTCCAAGTTGCATTTTTCTTTATTATTTTTCCTTCTAATTAAGCCATTCAATTCTACCTTTTTTCCAGCCTTCAAGACTTCTGTCATTGGGATATGAATTTCAGTTCTTATAAGCAATAAGCACAATCCTTTAAAGGCTTTTGTTTTATAACACTGGATTTCTGAGTAAATAGTTATCTCTACTAAAGTGATAATTATTGCTAATGGTTTGTAAATAAATATTTCTTCAATGCTCTCATTGCTTTGCTGTCTCAGAGTATTACTCACTCAGAGTAATAAGAAAATTGTAAGAAAGAGAGTCAAACAGGTGTCTGAACATTTGTCTCATAACTTCGAACATATCCTTCCATTCTCTTCTTTGTAGTGTCCATGCCAGGACCTTGCAAACCACATTTCTGCTTTGCCACCTAGTTCCCTGTCAGACTCACCATAAGGCAGCACTAGAGGGAGACTTGGAGAAGGCAATGGCACCCCACTCCAGCACTCTTGCCTGGAAAATCCCATGGACGGAGGAGCCTGGTAGGCTACAGTCTATGGGGTCGCTAAGAGTCAGACACGACTGAGCGACTTCACTCTCACTTTTCACTTTCATGCATTGGAGGAGGAAATGGCCAGCTACTCCAGTGTTCTTGCCTGGAGAATCCCAGGGACGGGGGAGCCTCGAGGGCTGCTGTCTATGGGGTCACACAGAGTCGGACACGACTGAAGCCACTTAGCAGAGGGAGACTGCAAGGCTGGAGGAAGAAGAAAGACTTGCATTTCCTGTTTGCTTCCTCTTTGCTTCTTGTCTGCTTCCGGTTCCTGTGACTATCATCCTACATCCTGGCAACTTCAGTTCCTTCCCGTCCCAGTAGTTCGATGAGTTTGCACTTTTTCCAGCACTTGCAGGACAAACCTCGTCACACTCCCTTAGAGACACCAGCACCAACTGGCTAGTGTCCCCACCTCAGGAGTCTGGGCCCCACCTCCACAGGGCTTCTCCTTCAAGTTCAGAGACATCACAGACAAACTGTGTCCCCTTCCCAGTGGTGCGAGTTCCTACTCACAGTTGCAGGGTGGGGCGGGGCTGGGGGGGGTGGTCTCCTCCAAATTTTTGAGTTTTAATAATTCCAGCTTCTTCCCTTTGATTGCCCAGCCACAAAGATGGAAACTGTCCCCACAGTTGCTGTCTTCATGATGTATGTGTTTTTTTTCTACCTCTTCTGTTACTTAGTTATAAAAATTTTCTTTTAAGATTATTTTGGGACATTTTCCTGGTGGGCCAATGGTTCAGAATCTGCCTTTGCAATGCAGGGGATGTGAGTTCGATCCCTGGTGGGGACACTAAGATCCCACGTGCCTCGGAGCAACTAAGTCTGTGTGCTCTGGAACCTCTGTACTACAACTAGAGAGAGTCCATGGGCAGCAACTGAAGCTTCCACATGACGCAACAAAGATCCCTCATGCTACCTCTAAGGCGTAACACAGCCATAAATAAATATCTTTTTAAGTTGTTTTGTGTTGTTTTTTTTTTAATGTGGACCATCTTTAAAGTCTTTGTTGAGTTTGTTACATTTTGTTTCTGATTTATGTTTTGGTTTTTTTGGCTGAGAGCCATGTGGGATCTTAGCTCCCATGACCAGGGCTCAAGCCCACATCCCTGCCGTTGGAAGGCAGTCTTAATCACTGGACCACCAGGGAAGTCCCACCTAATTATCAATTTAATACCTAGTTGATCACTCTTTATATTAAATTATCTCTGTTAAAATAACTTGTATAAACTCTGTCTCCTGGACATCAACTACACATGAATTAATACCAGAAATTTCTAAGGGAAATTTTTAAACCTATGATTTAGGAGATTGATTTGGTTGTGTCCTTGAGCTTGAATGTTAGTGCCTTGATCACGGCACTAGTGAATACTCCTGATTCATGCACTGGTAGTAGAGTTAATCAAATTATACCTATGGTTGGTTATGATAAGTTCTCAATGGATTAAGTACTTTGGAGACACAAATGATTGCTTCGCTTAATTGTTATGCTGACTACAAGGATTGTGGCATTGAATGGGTTCTTCTGAGTGCAAAGGGAGCAGTTACAGAAAGAAAATCACGAGTCCAGGTCTCTACCCACTCCAGCTTGTCACAGATTATCAGATAATTTCTGTTCTATCCCTGAAAGAATCTCTTATATCTGGTAGCTACAGGCAAATATCTTTGAAAACTGAACTCAAAATTTAACAATACAGGTTGCAGAATTACAATGTAAATTGAATTCATAGTCTGCCTAAGTCTCTCATGTAAAAGTGAAGGAATTGATTGGGTAAGAATGAGATGAGATTTGGAATGGAGATGTCTGCTTGGGTTCAGAATATGATAATTTTAACCAGCTCCTCCACACAGGCCCTGCCACCATCACCATTACTAAATCACTTCGAGATTCTCTCGCCAGTAGAAGAAGCCTGCCCTACGTGTCTAAAGTGAAGTGAAAATTGCTCAGTCATGTCGGACTCTTTGTGACTTCATAGACTATACAGTCCATGGAATTCTCCAGGCCAGAATACTGGCATGTGACTCCTTTCCCTTCTCCAAGGAATCTTCCCAACCCAGGGATCGACCCCGGGTCTCCCACACTGCAGGCGATCCTTTACCAGCTGAGCCAAGAGGGAAGCCTCTCCATGTCTAAGGAGACTCTCTATTCCTTGCTTGAATACCCCATAATAACTTCACCTGAAGCAGTTGCCTTATAAAGTGGCACTCATCCTCCTGAAGAATTTGCCTCAATGTTCCTTGTTGTCCAGGTACCTACAAGGTTAATCTCATCATGTTCAAAAGGGGAAAGTACATAGGGTGATTCAGGAGAAACTGGCTTAAAGAAGTGCAAGGGTTGTTGATTGTGCTGACATAGACATGGAGAAAATGTGTGAGAACATAAACCAGAAGGTGAAAGATGAACCCCATGAAAATTCAGGAACCCATCTCCTCAGTAAAGTTTCAAGATTCCCATGAACTAGAACATGCTGAGACATCCATCAAGGCTGAAAAGAAAAACAAGTTGCTGCACTTCCTACCACCAACCACTAAAAAGTGGCACGACATGTGGTGGGCTTTTATTTTGGATTTTGGAGGCAATTTCTACCACTTTTTTTTTTTCTTTTTTTTTTGGCTGCACCAGATCTTAGTTCCTATAAACTAACACAACACTGCAAATCAACTGTACTTCAATAAAAATAAAAGAAAAAAACAAAAACAATAAAAAGAAAAAAATGTTTTTAATTTTCAGCAAACCAGAAAATATAATTTAGAAATAGAAGCAAGCTAGAAACTTAAGAATAAATGTAATACATATCTATAAGAACTTTATGAAAAAAGACTTTAGAATGTTATTAACTATAATGTTTTCTAAAAAGACCTAAAGAAATAGTTCCCCCAAGCACAATTTTAAGACAGGGCTGTTTTTTTTGGAGGGGAAAGGGGCGTGGTTCTATGAATCTTTGCCCTGGAGGACTGCTGGGATTTCCATCAACTTGGAGAGACACAAATAACCTAGCTTGATAAAAGTTATAGTCTGTAAACAATATTTAAAGTCCTTACTGCTCCAACCAAGCCTTTGGCAGCCCCTCGAGGAATGTATACTATGCTCTTGCCATAGGAGCAGAAGTTCTGGGGTCCATATGGTTTCTGCAACTAACAATAGTGGAAGGAGTGATTCATCTGCATGATAGGCTGTCTCTTTCTCTCTTCTACTCCTTTTAAATGTAAAAGATCTCCCAAATAAAAAAGGAAAGGGAGGTAATTATGCAAGTAACCACAATATTGATAAATTAGAAATCAACTTAATCATAAATACGGTAATAATGATTGCCAACACATATGGAGCTCTCACTGTATGCCAGAAGCACTTTACAAGTATTATCTCATTGAGTCATCACAATAACTCTAGGAGGAGGTAATATTATCTTCTTCTTTTTATAGAGGCAGAGGCTAAAATATAGAGGGTTAGTTAACCCCAAAGTCACATCTAGTGTATTGGTTTCTTAGCGTTTCCATAACAAATTATCATAAACTTGTTGGCTCAAAACAACACAGATTTTTTTGTGTTAAGTCTAGAAATCAAGATGTTGGCAGAGACAATTCCCTTTGGAAGTTCTGAGGGAGAATCCCTCCCATGCCTCTCTCTTAGCTTCTCTGCAGCCCTTGGTGTTCTTGGCCTTGGGACTGCAGAACTCCTATCCCTGCCCTGCCTCCATCTTCATCTTCATGTACCCTTCTTATGTATCTCTGTCTCTTCTCCTTTTCTGCTTCTAATAAGGACAATCATCATTAGATTTAGGGCAATGCAGGAAAACCAGGTTTGATCCTTTGGTCAGGATGATCCCCTGGAGAAGGGAACGGTTACCCACTCCAGTATTCTTGCCTGGAGAATTTCATGGACAGAGGAGCCTGGTGGGCTACAGTCCATGGGGTCGCAAAGAGTTGGATGTGACTGAGTAACTAACACTTTCACTTTCTAATCCAGGATGATCTCATCTTAAGAGGTATAAGGTGAGGTAAGGTGAAGTCACTCAGTCGTGTCCGACTCTTTGCGACCCCGTGGACTGTAACCTACTAGGCTTCTCCGTCCATGGGATTCTCCAGGCAAGAATACTGGAGTGGATTGCCATTTCCTTCTCCAGAGGATCTTCCCAACCCAGGGATCGAACCCAGGTCTCCCGCATTGGAGGCAGACGCTTTAACCTCTGAGCCACCAGGGAAGCCCATCTTAAGAGCCTTACCTTAATTACATCTGCAAAGACTTATTCCAAATAAGGTCACTTCCTGAAGTTTCTGGTTGACATAACCCAGTACAATTAGTAAATATAGAAGTGAAGTGAATTCGCTCAGTCGTGTCCAACTCTTTGCGACCCCAGAGACTGACTGTAGTCTACCAAGCTCCTCTGTCCATGGGGTTTTCCAAGCAAGAGTGCTGGAACCTGGGTCTCCCGCATTGCAGGCAGACGCTTTACTGTCTGAGCCACCTGGGACTTATATACAGTCCTGTTTAAGATCTCAGTCTCTTATCCATTATTTTCCACTTCTTTTTTACTGTTACATATAGTAGATGCTCAATAAAAGCTTCATGGCTGGACAAGAAGTAAAGAATAAATAAGATACTTAGTCTTAGAGTTTGTTGTACTGGCATTTAATCTCTGGTCACTTCTCAGAAGACTGATTCTGATTAATCACACTGTGTATAGTTACTAGTCCTTCTACAAAGATATCACTAACTTGCCACTTCCTCCTTGTCATTATCCAGTTCCTCTTTGATCCTTCACAATCTGTTCTTTTAAAAGCAGAAACCAAAGGCAAATTACAAATTCACTCAGGAAAGAATTAAAGAGAGAGGTGTGGTCAGTGAGCCCCACTAATGAGGTAAAATGGTCAGTACCAGGCTTTATTCCCACTGATCAAAAGGCAAAATGAGCAGTCACAGGCCTCTCTCGGCATCTCTGTTTTCGACTCTCGAGTAAACACTGGACTGTAACACTAATCCACTTCTCATGTTTTCCAAGAACTAGAGAGCAGAGTTCCTAGAACAAAAAAGATAGCCGGGTCATGGGGTATTCTTGGGCTTTACTGTGATTTGAGCCTCAGGATGTTTCTGAGGTGGTTAATCTCTCATGTCTATGTCCCAGAAGTGTAAGGACGTGGAAAAAGGAAGAGAAAGAAAAAACAAGTATTCCATCCTAAGTATCTTTTTAATTGAAAAATGTGGTCATGTGAATGATGAATAAAATGTCTGAGATGAGGTTACAAGTGAAGGCTATCAGCTCTTTCTTTTTGAAATGATTTCTCAGATCTATGAAAAGAAAGGTTTAGGTTCAGAATCATTAACGATGTGAGTCATCTCAGTATTTGTACACTGAGGAGGCATGGTGTATTCCCATAGCCAGTAAAACCGTTTCAAAGTCAATTTAGTGCAAATAGGTTATTGTGAGCTATCTTTCTAATTATGATATGTCAAGTGAAATCATGTTCTTAGAGAATGACAATGGAAAATTATTTGGGGGGGCTATGTGGTATGGAATTAAATTCTTCTCAAATTGTCTGATTGCCTCCTCACCCCCACAAAAGCAGGGCTGAGGAAGGAAATTGAGAGACACAGTTAGGAACTGGTGGATTGGTTGGTTGCTTGCTTGCTTTTATCCATGATGTCAAGCTTTCCAGAAACTTTCTATTTCCAATTTCCCCACCAGAAAGAATTGGTTTGACCAAAAAATTCATTCGGATATTTTAAAAATCCGAACAAACTTTTTGACCAAACCAATAGACAGTGTTTGGAGAAGGAAATGGCAACCAACTCCAGTATTATCACCTGGAGAATTCCATGGACAGAGGAGCCCGCAGGCTACATTCCATGGAGCTGCAAGAATAGGACATGACTTAGCAACCAAACCACCAACCACCAACAGACAGTGTTATCTTACTGAGAAATGATGTCTTACAGTGCTAACTTATTAAGTCAAAGACTATATGCTTCTTTAAGACATGTTATCCACATTTTAAAATTAAAAAGTAAAGCCATGGAGTTCACAATTCCACCACTCCAAAGCACACGCTTGCTATCCAGAACTAATATTTGATGCATCCTGAGCAAACCCTGGATCTCAGATACACCAAGAACTTGACTTCTTTCTCCTTCTCACCCCAATCTTCCTTGAATGGTCTGGGACTCATGGTTGAACTTCAGCTTGCATTATCCCAGTTCCAAAATTTTGTCCACTTTGTCACAAAGCACAGTGGTCTCAGGATGGTTTATGTCCAACTTCACCCAGATCCAACATTCCTCCTTCATCTCTATGTTGTTTTTGTTTATTTGCTAAGTCATGTCTGACTCTTTGCAACCCCATGGACTGTAGCCTGCAGGCTCCTCTGTCCCTGGGATTTGCTAGGCAAGAATACTGGAGTGGGTAGCCATTTTCTTCTCCAGGGATCTTCCTGACCCAGAGATCGAACCCACGTCTTCTGTATCTCCTGCATTGGCAGGCGAATTCTTTACCACTAAGCCACCTGAGAAGCCCTTCATCTCTCTGAAAGCATTTGTTAATGATGCAGGTATACTATTACTTTGACTTCCAGGAGACTTCTATATTCTAATTTTCTCCCGCCTCTCTGAGTACTCTTCTTCATTCTCCTCCTTTGAATTTCTTTCCCAAGTCAACAACTTTTAACACTGATGTTCCTCTGGATTCTTTTCAGAGCTTCTGGCCTTTGCAGCCTCCCACCCCAGGCAATTTCACCCAATGCTATGGTTTAAACAAGACATCAGCAAGCTATAGCTCCCAGGCCCAATCTGACCCACTGCCCTTTTTTTTATAAAGTATTATTGAAACACAGCCACGTTCATTTACTTATGTATTGTCTATGGCTGTTTTTGTGTTACCACAAGAGCACTGAGCTGTTAGACCTCAGGAGGGGGGTTGGCGGAGGAACAATTTTAACAGGAATGAAAGGTAGCAAGAGAATAGGTTTAACTTCGCAGTCTTTTCAGTTGTGTGCCAGTGGGACAGTCAGTTTACGTCGAGAAAAAGTCAGAAAACGGAAAGTCGAGGGGGAAGTGTGAGAATACAGATTTGGGAGTCATCACAGTTTACACAAGACTTGAGTCCTGAACTAGGAATGAGACCTACTGGCAGGCATGTGGAAAGTGTATTCAGCAACCCCAGGCAAAGGAGGCCAAGAGAAATGAATATCTTCTTTGGTGTAACCCTAACTCACTAATTTGGTAAATGCTGATACTGCTTAAGAAAAGAGAGAAGTTAATCCGCAGAAGAAGACAACAGAGCTATGCCCTAAGTGCCCCATGCCAGGGATCAAATGCTCAAAATCTTTGTTGCTGCAGTAGCTGCTGTTGCTTTAGGCAGCCAACCTTGTAACTTTAGATAGTTGATAGAAAGATAAGCAATTCCCTGGCAAATTTAATCCATGCAAGCCACCAGCTCAGATCAATCTTAGCATTCATTCTCAGTGACAAATTCTTTTATCTGAATTTCCTGGCTAACCATACCTATACTCACTGGACTTTTTTCATTAAAGAATTTTTTTGTGTTGACACATATAGTTATATTTCAAATAAAACGTATTACTTATGTTTACATGTAATGGATTTATTTTTTTAAGTAAAGCTTTTCATTTTGGAGTGATTTTACATTGACAGAAAAGTTATAAAGATAGTACATGGTTCCTATACACCCCTCACTCGGTTAACCCTGATGTTAACATGTGACATTGTTATTACTGTTTAGTTGTGTCTGACTCTATTGTGACCTCATGGACTGTAGGCCGCCAGGCTCCTCTGTCCATGGGATTTCCCAGGCAAGAATACTGCACTGGGTTGCCATTTCCTTCTCCAGGGGATCTTCCAAATCCAGGGAGCAAATCCACATATCCTACATTGGCAGCTGTATTCTTTACCACTGAGTCACCAGGGGACCCCCAACATATGACATTACAGTAGAACATTTGCCAAAACTAAGAAACCAACATTGGTACATCACTATTAACTACATTCCGGACTTTAATTGGATGTCATCAGTTTCCCCACTCAGATCCTTTTTAAAAACTTTTTAATTTTTGGCAGTGCCACACAGCATATGGGATCTTAGTTCTCTGACCAAGGATTGAACCTGTGCCCCCTGCAGTGGAAGCTCAGAGTGTAAACCACTGGACCACCAGGGAAGCCCCTCAACTCAGGTCATTTACCTGCCCCAGAATCCCAAGCAAGTTGCCACTTGGCAATCATGTCTCCTTTGTCTTTTCTGCTCTAGGACAGTTTCCCAGTCTTTTGCTTTCTTTCCTAACCCTGACAGTTTTGCAGAGTATTGATCAGGCATTTTGCAGAATGTCCCTCCATTTGCATTTATACGATGTTTTCTCATGATTAAATCAGGGTTATGGATCTTGGGGAAAATACCTCATAGGTAAGGTGCCCTTCTCATCACATCGTATCACTGGGCACACAATCTCAACATGACTTACTGCTAGTAATGCTGACCTGGATCATTGGCTATGATAGGGTTGCCAGATATATCTATAAAGTTACTATTTTTTTTCCTTTCCATACTCTATTCTTTGGCAACAAGTCACTAAGTTCAATCCACACTCAAACTTCACGTTGTGGAGAGAGGAATATCTACATATATTATTTGAAATTCTTCATTAAGGAAGACTTGTCTCTTCTCTCCTATTTATTTGTTTATTCAACTACTTTTTAAATTTTATTGATTTCTTTACTTTTGGTTGTTCTGGGTCTTCACTGCTGCGTGGGCTTTCACTCATTGCGGAGAGTGGGGGCTCCTTTTGGTTGCGATGCTCAGGCTTCTCATTGCCGTGGCTTCTCTTGTTGTAGAGCACGGGCTTTAGGCAAGAGAGCTTCAGTAGTTGCGGCACTTGAGCTCAGTAGTTGCGGTTCCCAGGCTCTAGAGCACATGCTCAGTAGTTGTGGCACCTGGGCTTGAGCTTCCCTGCATTGGAAGGCAAATTCTTTACCACTGAGCGACCAGGGAAGTCTCTGTTTATTCAATCATTTATTTATATCAGTGTGAACCAACACATATTTATTTTTTATTTGGATTGTGATCTAACGTTGTGCTGTTTCCTTTGCCATTCAAATTGTTCCAGGTCATTGGTAGCTCCTTTAGGTTGGCTCCCGTGTCCCTTTAATATGTCTTCATCTTTTATTTTTTTAGCACTTCCATGCTTTCTTGCACTACAGATGCCCGAAGCTCGTCTTGTATTTTCTCTGCTAGAATCACCCACTTCTTAGCCATTTAGAATAAAGGAAACAGCTTGGCAGTAGCTTCAAGCATTAAACATATAGTTATCATATAACCCAGCAGTTTCCTTTGGAAGAGAATGGAAACATGTCTACATAAAAACCTGTATGCAAATGTTCATAGCAACATTATTTAACGTAGCCCCAAAGTAGGAAAATACAAATGCCCTTCAACTGATGAATGGGTAAACCAGATGGAATGCCCTGTGAAATAGTATTCAGGCATAAAAAGGAAAGAAATACTGATATATACTCTAACATGTCTAAACCTTAAAAAAATTATGCTAAGTGAAAGAAATTAATCACAAAAGGCCACATATTATCTGATTCCATTTATATGAAATGTGCAGAATAGTCCAATTCACAGACACAGCGAGTAGGTAAGTAGTTGCCAAGGGCTAGGGAGAGAGGGAACAGTAAATGACAGCTAGAAGTTATGGGGTTTCTTCAAGGGGTGATAAAAATTTCTAAAGTTAGTGGTGAGAGTGGCATAATTCTGTGAATATTCTAAAAACTACTGAATTGTGTACTTTAAAAGGATCAGTTTTATGAAAAATAGATTACATCCAATAAAGCTACTGTTGAAACAAAACAACTTTATATGATTGTCCTTTGGACACATCAATATACAAATATGGTAAGATTTTTCAAGTAAATAAATCTTTAAAATACTGAATGAGCATGGCAATAATAATGGCAATTTTTTTTTTAATTGATTTGGCAGTGTGGGGTCTTAGTTTCAGCACGTGGGATTTCTAGTTGCAGCACGTGGGATCCAGTTCCCTGACTAGGAATCAAACCCGGGCCCCCTGCATTGGGAGCACAGAGTCTTAGCCACTTGAAAACCAGGGAAGTCCCAATAATGGTTACTTTTAACTGAATACTCACTATATCTGGAGAAGGAAATGGCAATCCAATCCAGAATTCTTGCCTGGAAAAATACATGGACAGAGGAGCCTGGCAGGCTGCAGTCCATGCGGTTCAAAGAGCCAGACACAACTGAGCATTCTTGCATGCAAGTCAAGACTAGGTCCTTGAATGCATATTGTTTTCAGCACCATAAATGCCCCACTGGCTAGCAAATAGTTCCAATGAGGTGAACTGAGTTGCCTGAGGTCAATGAATACCTGGAAAAGCCAGGATTCAAATCCAAATCTGCCTACTGCCAATGCTGAGCTATTCTGCTGGTCCTTAGTGGCTCCCAGAGTAAAGGGGCTATTGAATTTTACATGTGATGATTCTAACCATTATTTTAATGAAAATTAGTCACATACAAATATACTTGCATTTAAAGGGGGCAGGAAAAATTGAACTACTCAACTTTCAACTTGGCGTAGACTCTTGAAAGCCCATATCAGAGCTTAGCATCTTCTGATTTTAGACTTTTCAATTTTAAGGTGTTAGTGCATCTCTCAAATTGCTAATAGTCCTGACATCTCTAGGTAGGCAGAACTTAATATTTTTAATCTTCTGACTGTTTTCTAGGACCAGAGGGGATGCAGGAACTTTATGCAAAACAGAAACAATCAGTGTACACAGGTTGAATGAGACTGTTGACTCTGACATAAACTGCTCTTTAAAAAAATTTTTGTTATGTGCATTTCATTTGCTTTTTTGTTTGCTTTGTTTTGGTTTTTTGGCCTCCCAGCATGTGGGATCCTTATTCCCAAACCAGGGATTCAACCCACACCCCCTGCATTGGAAGTGTGAAGTCTTAACCACTGGACCATCAGGGAAGCCCCTGACATAAACTGCTTTTAATCTTCCTTGATTTGTTTCTAACTTTATCTCAGGATTTCTCTACCTTATAATTTGGTCTTGCCCCAAATTCTCAGAGTTTGATATGAATGCAAATCTTTAATGACTAGAACTTTTTCTCCTCTGTCTCGTGCCAATTTCCTCTTTTATTTGATGCTTTATCTCTCTGCGTCTATTTCTTCCAAGTTTCTCCATTTGAGAATTAGCATCAAACTTCTTCTCTGTGTTGAAAGAAAGTGAAAGTGTTAGTTGCTTCAGTCATGTCCAGCTCTTTGTGACCCTATGGACTGTAGCCTGCCAGGCTCTTCTGTCCACTGGATTCTCCAGGCAAGAATACTAGAGTGAGTTGCCATTTCCTTCTCCAGGGGATCTTCCCCACCCAGGGATTGAACGTGGGTCTCCTTCATTGCAGGCAGATTCTTAACCATCTGAGCCACCAGGGAGACTCTTATTTGTGTTGTCACGTTAAATGTCGTAAGAATGCTATGAAAAAATAAAGTTTAGACTGTATCTCTAAATATATATTTACAGGTTGGGTTTTTTTGTGGGGGGCGGGGTGGAGCATGTTAGCATTTTCTACATGGTCTTACAGAGTGCAGAGTGAGTATGTGTGTGGTTGGAAGAAAATAGAAAGGAAATAATAGCCTCCCCACCCAACCTCACACTCCCAACACTTACCCTGTTTTGTCTCCTTAGACCTCAACACCATCTGACATAATATTCATTTGTTTCTCTCTCCCCACATTGAAATGAAAATCCCAGAAGGGCAGAGCGGTTTGTTCCCAGGTATATCCCTAGTCTAAAATGGAGCTTGGGCTATTGAAGCCTTGCAATAATTATTTGTCATATAAGCAAATGAATTAGCAACAAAAACACAAAAGAAACAATTACCTTAAGGAGAATGACAGGCCTCTTTTCCCTCTAAAATTTTCTCTACAATTATGATATCGTATTTTACAACCAATCAAAAATGAAAGGAAAAAAAATGCTTCTTATTCAACCAGAAAATGTTAAGTTCAAATGCTGACAAGCTTTGTGAGACTAGCTGACTGGTCTGAAACATGAGAGGAGGGTAAAGATTAAATGATTTATCTCAGGGAGAGGAGCAAGCATGGGGGCCCCTGAGCAGGATGACAGAAGGAAAGAGAAGTTCATTTGACAAGACCATAGAATACATTTTTCCTTCTTTTATTTTTTTCCTCTTTCTCTTCCTTTGATGCATAGCTGATTCCTTTGTCTTAAAATTAATTACAATAATCAGAAAAGATCCTAATTAAGAGCAAACTCTGTTTAAGCAGGGTGAGTAGATTATAACCCAGTTTGAAGGCATGTGGCCTTTGGCTGGGGGAAGAAGTGATTCTGAATGGCTGAGCAAGTCAGGCCACATGCTTAGAGCCAATTAGATTTGCCGGATGTCCAAAATGTAGCAATTTCTAGTTTAAAAATGAGCTTCCCCCCGCCCCCACGAAACAGCCTTACTGCCATTTAAAGACAAACTCCTTATTATTATGAGGGTTGTTTTTTTTTTTTAGTAACTATAACCTGTCATTCACCAAAATGACACCTTAAAAAGTCAATTTCAAGAATCACCTTGGCTGTCACTCAGTCTCATAAATCTTTCCAAATCCCTTTAGAGCCTGCCTGACAGCAGAGCCTCACACAATTTAGGATGTAAGTCAGCTACACCTGTTGCCTATAAAATATGGTTTATTACAACAAATACAATTGTAAACCTATACGCCCCAATGCTGTTTTATGGCAAAAAGCAAGCACTCTTGACTCTTGTATTTGATGCTGAATGGTTGTCTTGAATAACACATAACATTTAATCTCTCTCAACATGGCTGTTCTTGAGGCACATAGATCGTAAGCTGGACTTTTGTGAATCGTGGCTTCCCTAAGATAAACCATATTGCCTATAAAATGATTAAAAGGTAAACAAGTCTATCGTGTGATCTCTTTAAAAGCCTTGCATTTTTCTCAGATAAGAATACAGTATGTCTTTGACATAAGTTTCCTGACCAGATTACAAATCTAGTAATTATATCCTGATGCTATAAATCTACCCCCCTTTCATTTCAGATGAATGAATTATATTCATCTCATCTTAAATGCTAGGGAGATTTGCTCTGCACAGTTAAATTGCTGCCATCCTTCTCCCGAGAGAGTAATAATAATTTACATTTGTATAACTTGTCACAATTTGCAAATTCCTTGCACATAGCTTTCTTTCTTTTAATTTATCATAGAATACCTCTGAGCCAGGTCTTATTAGCTCCAATTTTACAGAAGAAAGAATTGAGGCTAAGAAGAGAGTGTTAGTCACTCAGTCATATCCAATTCTTTGCAACCTTATGGACTGAATAATGGAGTAGGTTGCCATGCACTCCTCCAAGGGATCTTCCTGACTCAGGGATCAAAGGCAGATCTCCTGCATTGCAGGCAGATTCTTTAGTGTCTGAGCCTCCAAGGAAGCCCAAGAAGAGAAAGTAAGTTGCAATAAGTCAGACAATGATCTTTTTCATGCATTTTGGCCTCAGGCAGTGCTATCTTTTATGAGCAACTTCAGCCCTGTCTGGGGTAGAGGGTATACATACATTAGGAACCTAAGGCACTGATCAATAGAGGTTTGAAGCTGGTCTTGCTGCAGACCAGAGTCAGCCAATCCTGGGCATTCTGATGCCCGGGGACCTGCTACTCTTCCCTGCCTCTGCTTCAGCTCCATCCCAGCACCTGGTTCCCATCTCAGTTCTCCCCCTGGTACTGGAGTTAAAGTGACAGCCCACTCCTGCTCATCTTGGCTTAAAACCTGACAATATGCCAAACTCATGCCAGCTTCATCTCTTTAGGAATTGAATCCAGTACCCTTAACTGCTGCTGGAAACTTGCCCTAATCCATCTATCTTGTCTGTGTGTGTGCTCAGTAGTGTCGGACTCTTTGCCACCCCATGGACTGTAGCCCGCCAGGCTCCTCTTCCGTGGGATTTTCCAGGCAAGAATACTGGAGTGGGTTGCCATGTCCTCCTCTGGGAGATCTTCCCACCCCAGGGATCAAACTTGCATCTCCTACGTATCCTGCATTGGCAGGCAGATTCTTTTAACACCGAGCCACCTGGGAAGCCCTAACCCATAGAATTCCCCTAAAACTACAATACGTTAAGGCCAACACTGACCTGCAAAGAATGAGCCACTCTCTGGAGAATCTCACCCAAGAGCTCCAGATACCAGATAAGACATGATCCCTGTGAAGACTATGGAAAGAGACCAATCACTAACATAGCTCCTAGAAGGAAAGCTCCTACTGTACAAAACTGCACACATTTCTCTTATTTAAGAATCAATTATCAAAACCCAAATTTGCTCTCAGTTGTTTCTTAGCAAGTAATAGAACACATGTTCTTGAGAGATCACCACCTCTTCTTGGGATCCTTCAGACATACGCACATAGAACAGGAAAATCCTCTGAGTCAGTTGGGATTAGATTCAGCTTTACTATTAGAAAACTCACTTAATAGTAGCAAAAACATGAAATACTTTATTCTAAAGTTCTGAATTGATACTAACTACAGAGTTGGTATGAAATCCATAAATTTCTAAGGAACATAATTTCTGTCCAGCTTTCTGCTCTGCCATCCATAACATGTGGGCTTTATTGACCTGGGTCAAAATGGCTCTTTGAGCTCCAGCTGATGCTTCCATACTCCAGCCACTAGCTAAAAGGAAAGGATCAAGAAGAGAACACCACAACCCTTTGAAGATTTCCCAGGAGTCACATATGACACTTCTGCTTGAATCCCATTGGCTATATTTTAGTTACATGCCTACATCTAACTGCAAGAGAGGTCAAGATTTAGTGTTGATTCTAGGTAACTGTATGTCTCTCTGACAATTTTCCTAACAGAAAATTAGAAAATTAGAATTCTATTAATAAATAATAAGGATTCCCTGGTGGCTCAACTGGTAAAGGATCTGCCTGCAATGTGGGAGATCTGGTAATGAATGTGTTCAGTTTCTGAAAATTCAGCATTTATACTTAAAATATATGCATTTAAGATGTATACTATACAGCAGAAACTAACACAACATTGTAAAGCAATTATACTCTAATAAAAAATTTTAATATATATTATGCTTCAATAAAAAGAGTTTCTCTTAATGTTTACAAATATTTCCAGACAATTCTGTGGCATGTCAAGCAGCATGGAAGCATAATAAGGAAGCCTAATCAAAACTTGACTATAACTAGTTTCTGGAGTCAGAATCTTTATCTATGCTATTTCTCCTGGCTTAACTGCCATTATTTTTCACACCAATTTTACTGAAGAAAGTAAGCACTCATTTATTCACATATTGACAATTGAATCTAGGTTTGAAACAGATGATAGGAGAGTGTGAGTTGGAATATTCTTCTGCATTTTTTTGGAAAATCTGAGTTCATGCTACCAATTTTCAGCCTCTCGGAAACATTCTAGGATATGTTTTGTTTATATTTTTTATTAATTTCCATTCATTTTCTCCTTTCTCTACTGGTTCTCCTCTCTGTGTGGTCTAACTTTCGCTTGGAGAAAGACTGGCCATTGTCACAAAAAGCAGTAGAAGTAGGGGCTTCCCTGGAGGTCCAGCGGTTAAGACACCATGCTTCCATTGCAAGAGACAGGTTCGATCCCCATTTGGCAAACTAAGATCCCAAGTACCAATGCGCTACGGCAAAAAAAAAAAAAAAAAAGTAGTAGTAAAGAAGAGGTCAAATGGACAGGAAAATGAGTTGTAAAAGAAGAGATTCTGTCTACCTAAGCCAATCTTGCTCTGCACATGTGAAGGATGAATGCAGGCCTTCTTGCCCCCATGAAATGACAGGAAAATCATCAGGGCAGGGCATGCCATCAGCAATTCTGGGCTCCATTCCTATTTGAAGTGTCAAGGCATTGTACAAAGACATGACCCAACATAGGCCTGTCTTGAAGTTAAAAATATTAGAAAATTCCCTGTAAGAACCAGCATGCTGAGCAAAAACTACCTCACAGTCCACCAAGCCTTGCTTTTCCCACCAAAAAAAAAAATATGGGTGGAGATATCTTGAAATACTTGCCTATCTTATCAACTCCAAATAAAACTTTCACTGCAGTCATAACAATTTTTACCTTAGATCCATTTTGAAATGTTTGCTGATGATGCAAGCATTCCTGTTGGAAATGTGTTTGCCTTTAAGACAATGCCAAATGAAACAATTTTCTGTGCGTATAGAACATTTTATTTTGAAAACCCTTGCTGATGTATGCAGGGTCTGTGCAATGTCAAGAAACATATTTAATCAAACATCCCTGATAGAGCAGCTTAGTACCATTAGCCTCATCATACAGATAAGAACACTGAGATCTAAATAGGTTAACTAGGGGTTGCAGAATGCTCCGTAACAGCAGAGTGCTCTAAAAATACTGTGCATACAAAAAGAAAAATATGATCTCTCATAGGAAAGAGAGCAGGGAAAACAGCTCAGAGGCGAGGAGAAGTTATATTTTTGTTTTGAAAGCTTTCATAGCTAATGTCAAAGATACATTGTTCTCCTGAGCCATGTACAATTTTCTCATCCAATATTTTGGGGGATTATGGCAGTTCATCTCCAGAATTCAAGCAAATTAAATGCATATCTGTGGCTTTCCTCTATGGAGTGCAAAGCATAGTAAGAAAAATCTGGCTATGTTATTGCTATCAATATCATGCATTACCAGCACATTGCTGATGGCACCATATTCCATACACACCTAATAAATAAATTGCAGGAACATATCAATTCTTGTTTCTTCATTCATCCAACATTGATTGGGTGGCAACTTTGGATCAATCAATGAGTTAAGCCTGGAGATTCAACAACAAATAAGATAACCCCCACTGTCTAATAGGGACTTTCCTGGTGACTCAGTAGTAGAGAACCCATCTGCCAATGCAGGAGATACAGGTTCAGTCCCTGGTCCCAGGAGATCCTCTGGAGAAGGAAACGGCACCCTCTCTAGTATTCTTGCCGGAGAAATCCCACGGACAGAGGAGCCTGGCAGGCTATAGTCCACGAAGTCATGAAGAGTCAGACATGAATTAGCAACTAAACAACTCTCTAGTAGCTTAGCATGTAGGAGAGAGAAACAAAACATAATCAAATAACTGGAAGATAAAATGATCAGTTAAATTAGAAATACATACAAAGTAACCCCAAAGTACAGAGAAAAGTACAATCTTCTCTGGTTATAGAAAACAGCAAAAGATTTAGAGGCTGTGACATTGAAACATTAAAACAAACCAAGGCAAACAAGGTCAAAGGCATTGCACATAAATTAGAGGTATACATGGAGGGGCAGAGAAGTACAGAGGGCATACTATGGGAAGAGATGGGAAAAGTTTGAAAGTTTAGTCACTCAGTTGTGTCCAACTCTTTGCCACCCCATGGACCAGGCTCCTCTGTCCATGGGATTTTCCAGGCAAGAGTACTGGAGTGGGTTACCATTTCCTTCTCCAGAGGATCTTCCTGACACAGGGATTGAACCCAGGTCTCTCACATTGTAGGCAGATGCTTTACCATCTGGCCACCAGGGAAGAGATGGGAAATAAAGATAAAAGATCAAATGAAGAGCTTCATCATCTACAAGGAGCCAGTGAACATTGTAAAAAGGAAAGGGACACCATCACACTTGTATCTTAAAAAGACAAATTTGAGTATAGGACAGACAGACGGAAGAGGGACACACTGTAGGTGATGGGGCCCACGAGGAAATCCTGGGTCTGTGCAGTGATTCATGGCAGAGGTGATGAAAACTCAAAACTTCTCAATGGCAGTGAGGGTAGAGAACAGAGACTGGATTCAAAAACTGGTTGGATGGTAGAATCCACACAACTCGGAGACCAATGCTAGAGGCAAAGACTTGGGTTTTATGGGATGCTGGTATCATTATCTGAGTTAGGATTATGGGGAAAAGAGCAGGTTTGGGAGAAGAGAATCACTTGGGATTTTATGTGTACATGATTTACTTCCTGAGTGAACAGAGTACAGGAAATATACCTGAACCCTTTATTGATTGACTTGCAATACCATACAAACATTGTCCGGAAATGAAGAGCTCTCCAAGTCCATCAGAAATGTGTAAATATATGAGTTCAGCAGTGCTTGTTTTGAAGTTTCCTTTGTGTTTGCCTTGAGAGAGAGGCTTCCTTCCTGGCCCACAAATATAAGTTTTGCAGAGTTATTTCTGAATGTATTTATTGAATATAAAGCCTGATAGAACTCAACATAGCAAAGGTGCATGCAAAATGGGAATTGGAAAAGACAATTCAAGACAAGCCTTTCTGTCCTTGTGTTCCCAGCTTCTAGTAGAGGATACAGCCCATGGACCATGCTAATGAAATTTGAATCTCATTATCATCCACTAAAATCTGTAACAAGTCAGTGTGGGAGGTCCTGGCTTTGACCATTAGAAGCAATTAATGACACAGATTTGGAGATACTGTTATTCAGGAAATGCTTCAAAAAGAAAGGTTCATAACACACTGACCTTGTGAGTGACATCGACCATGGAAAAGTTTAAGCATAAATGTCCTTGGGTAACCACATTGTGTTTAATAATCTGACCCAGAAGTCGCCATGGCACCCATGTTTCTACCTAATGGAAAAGTTGCTTTCAGTTTAGATCCCAATTAAGAAATTATTCTCCCCATCCCCATGACACAACAGATCACAGCAATTGGCCAGAACAATTAGATTAAAGATAGAAAAGGTATAAAGCCACACAGAGAAGAAAATTATTCCCAGGTAATGAATAATAAGTAGTGGAAGGCATTTTATAGATCATAGTGAAGCGAGTAACTTCATTTACATATTATTAAAATAACATTTATACTCTGAACAATCACATAAGAATTGAAATTTTTGGCAAATAATGAATTTGATTTTTAAAAAGTCATTTTAATCTCTCATTTGGCTAAAATTTTAAGATTATATAGCACACATGACTAAAGACTTCTGTCTCTCAGAACTATTCAAAGCCTGCTCTAATTAGGGGACTGCAGGACTCAGCTGTTTACCTTCACATGCATGATACATATACAAGGAGGCAAATGTGGTCTTTCTGTTCTTCAGTAAATTCTCTATTCTCCCCCAAATTTAGATGTGTCAGTTTGTTGAATGCTCTATAAAAAGACCAGCTTCCCTTCTCAAACTACAAATCTGGATTTCTCAGTTCATCATCTTGTTCTTGTTCAAGGGCTTCCCTGATGTTCAGATGGTGATGAATCTGCCTGCAATGCACAAGACCTGGGTTTGATCCCTGGGTTAGGAAGATCCCCTGGAGAAGGAATGGTCATCCACTCCAGTATTCTTGCCTGGAGAATTCCATGAACAGAGGAGCCTGGCGGGCTACAGTCCATGGGGTCACAAAGAGTGCGATACAACTGAATGACTAACTCCAAAGAGCAAAAGGATTCAGGTACAATTAGACATTTACTGATTATTGCCATATTATTTAGCTTGTGGAGAAATCTGTCAAGAATCACATGAATCTGTAAACATTTTGTTACCTTTACTTGCATTGATTTGAGAAATAAGAGTTGGTTACAGACAATGCAACACAAACCCAGTTCAGTTATTGACCCTCATAGATGGTCTGCACTTTAATATTTCTGGTCAAATGGGAAATACCCTTGCAGTGTAGACAGAATAATTCAACTTTTATTTCAATTATTTGAAGGTATGGTCTCCATTCTCCTCTAGTAATCCTAACGATATTTTCATTTTGTTTTGTTTTATTCTACTTGTTCACTTGTTTATTTTACTTAACTATTTCTGATGCCTGATTATCTTCAGGAAGAAAAAAAAAAAGACTTCGTATAAGTCCCTGAAACTAAAACTATGTTTAAAATATGTCCTCCAAAGGGTAATTGACTCATATTTCCTGATTCCAGGCAAAACATTAATCCATGTAGTAACTTGAATTACATGGTGAGTTCATCAGAAAGCTATTTTGTTTAAAAAAAAGAAATATTCCATGGGAGCATTACTGAGATTTTTCTTGGCCAAAATTATTTGTCATGCTCAATGGGTTAAAACTTTCAGGAATTCAATCATATATTTTTCATGGGCCTAAGAGGGCTCACTCTTTCTTGAAGAAAGGTTTTCCTCTGAAAGTTGCTTGCCGTATTAAGTTATTATCTTCACCAGCTTTTCCTGTAGTTTGTCTGAATCACCCAACTACAAAGTGTAACAAATGCATTTCAGGTTAACTGATGTTTCTAGATAATTGAGCTCTTACTATTATAAATGATTAATAATTTTTACAACATAGATTCCATGTATTGAGTGTGACTTTAAAAATGCCTTTTCAAAATAGCTTGTCCTGTTTCAAATGAATAATGTCATGGCAGACCACCTCAAGGATTGTGGCTGCAGTTCAAAGGAGGTTTCTTCAAATATAAATGCTTTAACCTTTTAAAAAGAGATCATTATTTGGTTCTCTATTACAGCCCTTCACATTTCTGTCTGTTTTAAATAATCTTACGATAGACGTTAGCCCACAGCTTTTTACTTTATGAATGCATGCAAACTGATTTCAATATTTTTAGTTCGATGTGTTATTTGGAGGAAGAAGTAACTGTGGAGTGTCTTAATAAGCATCAATTAAAGAAGAAATTATCTTTCCTGGAAAAGTGGAGTGTGGTAGAAGCAAATGGTTATTATCCTCATTTCAAACTATTTCTAGAAATGTTTTCACCTGAGTATTTTGGTCAGTGGGATTAAGGGGAAGAAAGGAATGTATCAAGACTTTGTCCAAGAGAAACAGGATCCGAGTCATTTCGTCTGGACATGGAGTCAGTTTACAGCCAGGTCAGCCTCCAGACAGAAGTGCTCTGCCATCCTCACCTTTGTTCTCTTACAAGGCAGAACCTTGTGTTCAACAGGAGGAGGGGGTGTCTGGAGATACCTGAACAAAAAGAAGTCATTTACTGCTCAGCGTTTACATAAAGCATGTACCTTTTCAGTAAGTCTCTTTGCTCTCACTGAGCTGTGGCATATGCTGAAATTACATGAATCTATTATTTCCTGTGACAAGATATTTATATCATTATGACTTTGAGGTTGAAATTGCCCTCTCAAAAATATTGTTTGGATTTGGTCAGCGTCAAATGATGTCTATCCCTTGTGCCCTATCAAAAACATTGCGCTAAAAAAAAAAAACAAAAGACATTGTGTTAAATCCCACATTTAAAAGTTTCCAAAACTTTTAGGACCTTTGGATCACAAGTGTTTGTTTCTAATGTGTTAAACTTTCCATCTTACATTTATCCAGTCATTCATCCATTCAACAGTACTTATATGTATAGTTCTGTGTTGGTGCCATAAAGCGTTCAAAAGAAGCATGAGGAAAGGCACACTCCTATTAAATATTTAAGTGACATAAGACAAAAATTTACCAGTAAACTGAGTGGCGAAAGGAATTCCAAAGAGAAAACTATGTGTGTGGGCAGGAGTGGTCTAGAACAGCTTCATTGTAGAGTCATCTTAAAGCCAAGATTATGAACTAAGATCATGGCATCTGGTCCCATCAATTCATGGCAAATAGATGGGGAAACAGTGGAAACAGTGGCTGACTTTATTTTGGGGGGCTCCAAAATCACTACAGATGGGACTGCAGCCATGAAATTAAAAGACGCTTACTCCTTGGAAGGAAAGTTATGACCAACCTAGACAGCACATTAAAAAGCAGAGACATTACTTTGCCAACAAAAGTCCGTCTAGTCAAGGCTATGGTTTTTCCAGTAGTCATGTGTGGATGTGAGAGTTGGACTGTAAAGAAAGCTGAGCGCCGAAGAACTGATGCTCTTGAACTGTGGTGTTGCAGAAGACTCTTGAGAGTCCCTTGGACTGTAAAGAGACCCAACCAGTCCATCCTAAAGGAGATCAGACCTGAGTGTTCATTGGAAGGACTGATGCTGAAGCTGAAACTCCAATACTTTGGCCACCTCATGAGAAGAGCTGACTCATTTAAAAAGACCCTGATGCTGGGAAAGATTGAGGGCAGGAGGAGAAGGGGATGACAGAGGATGAGATTGTTGGATGGCATCGCTGACACAATGGACGTGAGTTTGAGTAAGCTCTGGGAGTTGGTGGTGGACAGGGAGGCCTGGTGTGCTGTGGTCCAAAGGGTCGCAAAGAGTCAGATATGACTGAGTGACTGAACTGAACTGAAGAAGTTGCTCCCTTCCACTACCTTCCTTTCAATACCCCTGACTCCAGGTACCCATTCCCTCCTGTCAGCTTCCTCATGCCTCCCTCAATCACATATAAATCCAGCACCAGTGGGTGCAGAGAGGCCCATTATGAACTTCTTCAAAACAGATTGCATGAGATCTTTCCTCCCTCTTCTTTTCCTGTAATTCATCCAGTCTTACTATACATTAGACTATCTTCCACGGTGGGTCTTTTTTTCTGCTACACAACTTTCCCACATATCCCACGCCTTCATGACTAATTCAAAGAAATGGTTTGACCATGATAATATCGAACACCAGAGTGAACAGGTTGGTGGTAGTAATATTTTTGACAAGATGGTCAATCTAAGTAGCCACAGCTTTTGCCAACACAACTGGCCAAACTTGCACTAGTGGTAAAGAGCCTTCCTGTCAATTCAAGAAATGTAATAGACTCGGTTCGATCCCTGGATCTGGAAGATCCTCTGAAGGAGAGCATGACAACCCACTCTGGTGTTCTTGCCTGGAGAATCCCATGGACAGAGGAGGATGGTGGGCTACAGTCCGTAGGATCGCAAAGAGTCAGACAAAACTGAAGCGACTTAGCAGGCAGCATGCATGCATGCATTTTTACTATCTCTGTGTTAAATTGGCTTCCCTGAAAAGAGGGATAGATGAGGTAGGTGTGAACTGCAAAAACTTCACTTAGAGAGTGCTTTCAGGACATTGTCCTATAAAGGAGTGAAAAACAAAGTTAAAAGCAAAGGAGCTGACCTGCAAAGTTGTTGCAACTGAGTCCTCAGCCAACCCTTTAAAGGGCTCTGGGGCTGGGTGTGGTTCCATACTGAGGCTGGGGGCTGGTCCTTTTCTCTCTATATCCTGTCTATATCAGTCACAAGCTATTGCTTAGTGAGAGCAATTTCTTGGGGGCACTTCCAGTGAGAAATACAGTGAGCTGAAAGCATCCAATGTGCCCAGCAGGTGGGGGATGAGAATATTATTCCTGAAGAGAGAATCTGATAGGGGACCAAAGTATGAGGGCGAGATTGGGAGAGTGTCTATTAGTATTAGGCCACCCTTGGCTCCCAAATTATTTTTAAGAGTGGGTTTCCCACATTAACAGGGTGGATGCTAACATTATTCCCTTATATGTTTATATTTTGTGATCAATAAGTTTGATGACTCATGATGGCTGTCTCCATCACCTTAATAGGGCTCCCGGGTGACAGGAACATGGTTCAAGAGACTCTCTAGACAGTCTGAATGACGTCATCAGGTTCCTGATGATCCTTCTGGAAGGGTGCAGTGAGCTCTTCATTTTAGACTGCTGTCACAACTGCCTGACTACTAGCATACAATGCATTCAGGCTTTTAAATTCATACATACAGAAAGAAACTATATTTTTTGACTGAAACTCTTTATTTTGCAATGGGGCAAGAAATTTGGTCTCTACACGTGCTCCGTCGCTCAGTCACATCCACTCCTTTGCAGCCCCATGGACTGTGGCCCAGTTGACTCCTCTATCAGTGGAATTTTTCAGACAAGAATGCTGGAGTGGGTTACCATTTCCTCCTCCAGGGTCTATGGAATCAATTCATGTGGAAGTAAAATAGTCCTCTGAGATATGATGATTTTGCAAACGCTTGATTTCTCAAGTAATTAAAAATGGGATTTCATGCTTTCACTTTAGTATGCAATTCAAATTTTAATTTATTACACTGTACTTCTAAGAGGGAATCTCATGAAGAGGACAAAGGTCCTTATTTTAGAACACATAATTTAATGTGGTGCCATTTCATTTGAAATATTCAGACTCAATCTTCTACCAAAACTAACTGGTGTTGAATTCAAAACACATCCCTCTAGGCTAAAAATTATATCCTCTAATTATCTGGTCTAAATTTATGATGTTCTCTATTGAGTCTCTAATCTGTTTAGACATACCCTTTTCTGAATCATTGTACTTATGACAGATATTCAGGTTGTTATTTGGAACTCCTTAACGTCATTTTGAAATTCAATTTATATCCCTTGAAATATCATTTCTATCAAATCATGAGCTCTTTGGCCAGTTTAAAGCTGGATGACTTTGGAATTATAACTCAGGAGGTTGAAAGCTATGGGAGATGGCTAGGTAAGCATCCAAGTCAAAACTGACTTCACGAAAAGGGTCTGATAATTCAATTAATTTAACTGGCAAGTTAAGACTGTTGTTGAAGCATTGGACTTTACTTCCATCACCAGTCACATCCACAGCTGGATATTGTTTTTGCTTTGGCTTCATCTCTTCATTCTTTCTGGAATTATTTCTTCACTGATCACTGATCTCCAGTAGCATATTGGGCACCTACAGACCTGGAGAGTTCATCTTTCAGTATCCTATCTTTTTGCCTTTTCATACTGTACTGTTCGTACATTCTCAAGGCAAGAATACTGAAGTGGTTTGCCATCCCCTCCTCCAGAGGACGTTTTGTCAGAACTCTCCACCATGACCCATCTGTTTGGGTGGCCCTACATGGCACAGCTCATAGTTTCATTGAGTTAGACAGGGCTGTGGTTCATGTGATCAGATTGGTTAGTTTTCTGTGATTGTGGTTTTAGTACTTCAACAGTACATGAACTGTGAACTTCCAGATGTTCAAGCTGGATTTAGAAAAGACAGAGGAACCAGAGATCAAATTGCCAACATCCTCTGGATCATCAAAAAAGCAAGAGAGTTCCAGAAAAACATCTATTTCTGCTTTATTAACTATGCCAAAGCCTCTGACTGTGTGGATCACAATAAACTGTGGAAAATTCTGAAAGAGATGAGAATACCAGACCACTTGACCTGCCTCCTGAGAAATCTGTATGCAGGTCAAGAAGCAACAGTTAGAACTGGACATGGAACAACAGACTGGTTCCAAATCAGGAAAGGAATACGTCAAGGCTGTATATTGTCACCCTGCTTATTTAACTTATACGCAGCGTACATCATGAGAAATGCTGGACTGGATGAAGCACAAGCTGGAATCAAGATTGCCAGGAGAAATGTCAATAACCTCAGATATGCAGATGATACCACCCTCATGGCAGAAAGTGAAGAACTAAAGAGCCTCTTAATGAAAGTCTTTCACTCCTCTTTCAGGAGAGTGAAAAAGTTGGCTTAAAACTCAACATTCAGAAAACTAACTGGTCCCATCACTTCATGACAGATAGATGGGGAGACAATGGAAACAGTGATGGACTTTATTTTGAGGGGCTCCAAAATCATTACAGATGGTGACTGCAGCCATGAAATTGAAAGATGCTTGCTCCTTGGAAGTTATGACCAACCCAGACAGCATATTAAAAAGCAGAGAAATTACTTTGCCAACAAAGGTCCATCTAGTCAAAGCTATGGTTTTTCCAGTAGTCATGTATGGGTGTGAGAGCTGGACTATAAAGAAAGCTGAGCACTGAAGAACTGATGCTCTTGAACTGTGGTGCTGGAGAAGACTCTTGAGAGTCCCTTGGACTAAAAGGAGATCCAACCAGTCCATCCAAAGGAGATCAGTCCTGGGTGTTCACTGGAAGGACTGATGCTGAAGCTGAAACTCCAGTACTTTAGTCCCCTGATGTGAAGGGCTGACTCATTTGAAAAGACCCTGATGCTGGGAAAGATTGAAGGCAGGAGAAGGGGATGACAGAGGATGAGATGGTTGGATGGCCTCACCGACTCAATGGACATGAGTTGGAGTGAGCTCCGGGAGTTGGTGATGGACAGGGAGGCCTGGTGTGCTGCAGTCCATGAGGTCACAGAGTCAGACACGACTGAGTGACTGAACTGAGCTGAAGACTATTGTTAATTGCCTGAAAAGAGTATAAACTTCCCAGTAACTAATCTCTAGAAATATATGACTGTTTTAGGAATACCCAGACAAATTTACATCACCGTGTTGCAGTAAAAGGACCTGCACAATGCTTTATGAGACCCCAAACTAAACAGCCACATGTTCTTGTATATTCACTCAACTCGGGGGAGAGGGGCAAGTAGTTCTGCTTATGAGAATATTGCTAAACCTCATTAGCAGAAGCAACCTGACTCCTCGAAGATACAAACAAACATGCAGGGAAACCCTGTAATAAACTGTGTTTATTAGAGCTAAGAGGAAAATTAGAGGTTAGATTCCTGTCTCTCTCCACGTGTAGATTTGACTGAAATGTAGCAGCGGGGGTAGTGGGGACTCGTAGGAAAGATTAGATGGTTTGGAAATAATTTATCCTTCCCAGTTTAATTGGAAATACTAATAAGGACAGGTCCTTTTGTCTTTTTCTTTGAGCTCTTAAAAGACAGGATGTTCATAATAATGCTTAATACCTAAATAATACCTTTCTTCTTCAAAGAGTTTTAAATACAGTAACTACCTGCTAGAATCTGTACCTAGCCCGCCAGGGGAGCCTCTTACCTCCAACCTTGTCTAACTGCTGAATGGCACTTGTTAAAGTGCAGTGAGAGTGGGAAATAGGTAGGAAATAATGGATCTACAATCACCCCATACCATAAAATCATAGAGTGACTGGTTAAATCCTGAACCCTTTTATATCCTTTCAAACCTACTGTATTTTCAAATAAACATTTAGGATTTTTTTTTCTTTTTACAAAAGGAATATATGCTTATTGTAAAAAACTTAAGCTTGTGCAAGGGGGGAAAAAAAAAGCTTAGTGAATTGCTAATTCACTTTATATGTTGTGATGGTTGGCCTCATGACCCTTTTTTGTTTTTAAAAAGTGCAAATGGGCTTCCCAGGTGACTCAGTGGTAAAGAATCCGCCTGCCAACGCAGGAGGCACAAGAGATGTGGGTTCCATCCCTGGGTTGGGAAGATCCCCTGGAGTAGGAAATGGCAACCTGCTCCAGTATTCTTGCCTGGAAAATTCCATGGACAGAGGAGCCTGGCAGGCTACAGTCCAAAAAGTCAAACACAACTGAGAGACTGAGCACACACAGGTGCGCACACACACACACACACACACACACACACATATACAATGAGTCACAATAGAAGACTGAAGGTTTAAACCTGAAAGCAGTTGCAACATAACTAGAGAAAACAATGAGTATGTACATTAATGAGAAAGAGCAAGGTACATTTAAATCAAGCAACTTGATTTTTTTTGTATGTAATTTTAAGCCAGCTATTCTTAAACAAGATGATTTGGTTTCCACTTCAACAGCCAAAATATTTACTGGAATGTGTTAAACAGATTTTGCTAATTTTTTTCCCCTTTGAATCTTCCTTGTTCTTTATTCATGTAGTTATTCATTCAGCAATTAAGTACTGAGACTATCATGTGTGAACAGCTTGTGCCAGGAGCTGAAAAAGGTATTTAAGCCAAGAAAAAAACTGAGAACCTGACTTCTTGTTCCCTGAGTTGGATTCATCTAATTTTTAACATTATAAATAAGTATATAATGTTTCATATAACATATGAAAGAAAGATTTGAGTAAGTATTTAGAAAATGAAAACCTTTAAAGGTCTCAGATTTCTTTTGTTTTGTTTTCAATGTAATATTTTACAACAGATTCTAGATCAAGCTGATTTGAGATTTATTTTTCATACTACATACTTGAGCCTTATCTAAACTACATAGACCGGTGTCCTTTGTTGAGAAACTAACTACAGTGCTTCATATATAACACTTCATGGGATGTGAATTTCACTGCTAAGAGAAACATTATATAAATTATAGGGTAGGAAAAATTTTAAGGGTAAAAAAATTTTACTTAACTCTTATTAACTAAAGAATTTCTAATTCAATGAGCTCCTTTGGAACAGGGAGGTTGTTCTTTTCCCCTTTTGTGTGCTTGTAAGATTTCTGTCTACCTTCAAGGACCAACAGGATAATGCTCTTTCCAGGCGCTTTCTAGATCATGCTGGCCTGCGTGATTGTCTTCTATCCTTGAAATTCTATGGCACTTATTATACGTATGTTGTACATAAGACATGCACATAAGACAGAAATCTTATTGGTTATCTTGCTATCTGAATGTATTTGCCCTCTGAAGCTGAATTATAAGTCCTTGGAGGAAATGTTGTGATGGCTAATGTTACTAAAACAAACAAACCAAAAAAACCTCATTATTTCTGGGTGTGTCTGTGAAGGTGTCTCTGAAAGACATTATCGTTGTGGTCCAGGCATGGGTTGGAAAAGAATTTCCAGACACGAGGCAGAAAGAAAGAAGAATAAAGTTTATTAGAGTGGGGAGGGGAGAGTCACTGCTAGCACAGCAGGCCAGCTTCCTGACAGTCAGGGAGAGCCAACAGTGAACAGGGGTTCTTGGTTCATTTTTATACCCTGGGTGTAAGGAGTGGGAAAGGGGTCTTATGGGTCATTTGCTGATTGAATGAGGTAGGTATTTTGGGTGGGGGGTGAAGAGTAAGGCAAATACCTTCTCCCTATATGGGGAAAGGGTGGGGAAGGTTATACTGGTCAGAAGGACCTGAAATTCATTAATAGTTACATCACTGGGGATGGGAGGGAAGGTCAATAAGAGTCTGATTTTTCTGTTCCTCCATCCCAAGACCCTCCTTGGTTTTTTATCTGCTCTTTCGTCCTTGGGTCACCCAAATATCATTTGAATCAGTAGACTGAATAAGGAAGATCACTCTCACCCATGTGAGTGGATGATGAAACGATGAAAGCCGTTCAGTCATGTTAGACTCTTTGCAACCCCACGGACTGTAGCCTGCCAGGCGCCTCTGTCCATGGGATTTTAAAGGCAAGAATAATGGAGTAGGTTGCCATTTCCTACTCCAGGGGGTTCTTCCAGACCCAGGGATTGAACCTGAGTCTCTTGTGTCTCTTGCGATTGGCAGGTGGATTCTTTACCACTGTGCCACGTGCAGGCAAATTTGTTCTCTCCTTGCTAAAGCTGGCACTTCTGTTTTCTCCTGTCCTAACACACCTGGTGCCCCTGGTTCTGGGACTTTTTGATTCAGATCAAGAGCTGCACCATCAGTTCCCCTGGTTCTCAGACCTTCAGACCAGGTTTTCAGTTCTTCTGCTTGCAGACACAGATCATGAGACTTCTCGCCCTCTCTAACCATGGGAGCCAATTCCTATAATAAATCTCTTCTGATATCTATACATCCACATATATCCTGTTGGTTCTGTTTCTCTGGAGAACCACCCTGCCTCATACAGCTATATCCCTTACATTTCATTGTATTTTCCCAGAGTACTTCCCAAACCACTGTTGCTATGTAACTGCAGGAGATTCTGTTTACATAAAATCCTAAAAAGCTGCAACACTGTAGCCCTGGAGATTTTCACAGTGATGATTGTATATGTTAGTACAGGTTCTCTTTAGAACTATTCTAGTGAATTCCCTGGTGGTCCAAAGGTTAGGACTCTTTGTTTCCACTGCAGGGGGCACAGGTTCAATCCCTGGTTGGGGAACTAAGATCCCACATGCCATGCAGCACAGTCAGAAAATAAACAATGAAAAATTTTTAAATAAACTAAAAAAAAAAAGAACTGCTTAAAATCCTGTCTATTTTATCCAATGTCCCCATTCTTCTTCTTAAACATACTGATCACTTTGTAGCTTCCTGTGTTTAACTATAGAAAGATTTTAAGATGGCTGTTGTAAAACAGGTGGGACAGGACAAAAAGTAACCCTGGCACAATGCCCTAAGTCCCAAGCAGGGCCAGGACACTGTGGAGGAGAGTCACCCTTAGTAAGTCTCCAGCCTTCGAAGTGGATTCCAGGGTAGGTAAGACCATTATCCCAAGAGAAGAGAACAGTGAGAACTCAAGATCTTCTCTTTTTCTCTAACAAAAGTCATTTTTATTATCTATCACGGTGTTGTAGGTCAGGGATCAGCCAGGTGATTGTTCTTTTCCACGTGGAGTTAATAGGGTCCAAGATGGCTTCCATCACGGCCTGCTGCCTTGGTGACAATGGCTAGAAGCCTGGGCTCAAGTACGGCACGGACCTATTTGTGGCCTTTCCATCACGGTGGTCCAGTCAGACTTTCAGTGGCAGCTCAGGGCTCCTAGGGGGAACAGTACAAGAGCCCAAATCCTTTCTGATGACTTAAAAGCTTGTCCTTTGCTTCATCCCTACAGTTGTTGTTTAATTAACTAATACTCTTAGGAAAGATGTTTTGTTTTCAATAATATGAATGTTCTTACTATTATATTTAACTTTTTTAAAGTTGTGTTATTATTTTTGGTATTAAAAGTTCATACATCCACAGTCATGTAAGAGATGCAAGAAAAATCTAAAATTACAAGAAATGAAATAAAAATAATCTAAAATCCCATGACTGTCAATTACTGGGGACTTTGGTAAACATCTTTCTACACAGCTATGTATTTGTATACATATATACTTATTGTATATATACACACCACATATGATTTTATAAACATGACATTGATTTTATAAATGCCACTTTAGGACTTCCCTGGTAGTCCAGTGGTAAGAATCTGCATGCCAATGCAGGGGACATGGGTTCGATCCTGGTCCAGGAAGATGCCACATGCCATGGGGCAACTAAGCCCAAGGGCCACAACTACTAAGCCTGTGTCCTACAGCCTGGGTGCCACAACAAGAGAAGCCACTGCAATGAGAAGCCCATGCACCACAACAAGAGAGCAGCCCTACTCTCTGCAGAGAGAAAGCCTGAGCACACCAGCAAAGACCCAACCCCCCAAAAAATGCCACTTTATAACTTAGTCATGGAGAAAGCAGATGGAATATATATTTGATCTCTATAGTGGTCAAATAAACAACCAAGTAATAGCAAGGATATCCAACCAGTCCATTCTAAAGGAGATCAGTCCTGGGTGTTCTTTGCAAGGAACCATGCTAAAGCTGAAACTCCAGTACTTTGGCCACCTCATGCGAAGAGTTGACTCATTGGAAAAGACTCTGATGTTGGGAGGGACTGGGGGCAGGAGAAGAAAGGGACAACCGAGGATGAGATGGCTGGATGGTATCACTGACTCAGTGGATGCAAGTCTGAGTGAACTCCAGGAGTTGGTGATGGACAAGGAGGCCTGGCATGCTGCAATTCATGGGGTCGCAGAATCGGACACAACTGAGCAACTGAACTACTGAACTGAACTGAACTGAATAACAAGTTCTTTCCGTTTCCTGTTGCGCTAACATAGGTTCATAGGAATGTAACCTTACTCATAGATGAGGCTAGATAACTATCAGCCAAATGTTTGCATTTTACTGCAGAAACCCCCCCCCCCCAAAAAAAAGAAGGAGGCGGTGGGAGGAGGAAGGAAGCGGGCGGGGAACAAGAGAGAAAGGGAAGAGTAACTTGAATAAACTGAGGTTTTATTTTTCTCTAGCTGCAAGAAATCGAGAAATAGAAATTCCAGGGCTGATCAGCAGCTCCATGATGTAATCAGTGTCCAGGTTCCTGTGTCCTTCACTCAGCCATGCTACTCTGTTCTTCACTTTGGGCTCCCAAGACGGCCACCTCACTTCCCAACAGTGTGTCCATGTTCCTGATGGGAGGAAGCTGAAGGTCTAAAGGGAAAGGGCAAAAATGTTCAAACCAGCTAAACCTGTCCTCCTTCTAAAGGTTTTCCTGGAGGTCTTGCTCAATAATTTCTGTTCCCATCTCAGCACTGGGAACAGGATTGTCCTCTTCTGCAAGGAAGATTTTGTTTGTTTTGGCAGCTTGCTTGTAAGAAAGGACATTCTCACTTTAGAAAGGCAACTATCTCTGCCACAATAACTAATATGTGATATTTTTAATACATGTTGGTGAATGTATATGTACATATTCCCAGGAAACTTGATCGAAGAAAGGAAAAGATGAAATGGATAAAACTTTTTTTGGTGAGTGAAATTTTATTTGGGGCAAAATGAGGCCTGCAGCCTGGAGGCAGCACCTCAGATAGCTCTGAAAAGCTGGCTCCTAGGAGGCAGTGAGAGATCAATATATGTGATTTTGGTGAAGGAGGAGTCCACATAATTAAAGCACTTATCTTACAAAGGTTTTCTGCTAGTCACAAAGAGCTGATGTCACTATGAAGGAATTTAGTGCTTTTCCAGATATGAGGAGATGCAAGGATTGGGATCATGAAATCAGTTCCTGAAAATATCTAACTATCTAAAGACCTGTTCCACTAGTTTTCCTGGAGCACAAAGTGCCCCAAAATGAATAAAACTTACATATAGATAGAGAAGTCTGAAAGTATGAGATTGATTTTAGAATAAAGTCTATGAAAATTTTCAATGAAAAGAGAATTTCTTCATTTTCAATTCAAGTTAATGAATATCTAAGATATGAGAAGGAAAAAACCCATGATGGATAGAAATATTTTCCTGCCCTCAAGGATCTTAGCCTAGTGACACAGGTGTTCAAATAAATAATTTAATATAAAAACCCCTTTTGCATGAGAAATGTATAAAGGAATATGTGAGGGGTGGGAGAACTTTGGAAAAGAATAAAGATAGGGTCTCCTTGTGCAGTAGGCTTAACAGATAAGTAAAAGTACATCAAGGGGATGAAATAAGAGAAGGACCTTTCAGGGCAATGGAGTGGGAAAATGCAATGTATATCAGGTTCTGACTGGTCCCTTTAAAATATTATGTAAGAAGTCCATGTGTAGCCTGCGTTGCTCAGAGTTTGGTCTATGTATCACCCATATCACCAATATGATACTCCAACCCCTAGTGATTCGATTCAACTAACTCAGTGTTTCTGAACTTACTCTTCAGAATTCTTAGGCACATCAAAGTTAGAGAACCCTAGGTCTAGCTTGATGGAAGAGAAACTGGATCAAAGACACTATTACCTTATCAGTACCTTCTTGTATTCCTGTCTTGTACAGTCTAACTATATTTCTGAGTTATGCTGACTTTTGACTCCGTCTTGGACACTCCCTCACTGAGGTCTTGGTTCTGAACCCCTGCCATGGAGCCAATGTAGGCAAAATAATTAGAAGATGTTAAAGCCTTGGGTCTGAGATTTTATCCACTTTTTGGGTGAAAAACCCCTTTGGTAATCTAGTGACGATATGGCACTCACTTCTAAAAATAATGTTTTAAAATACTTAAAATTAAACACATAAAACAAAGTACATCAATTATGTTGAAAAATAGTTATCAACATATTGAAAGAAGGAAGTAAACTTGCCCTACTATTATATGCTTTTCTTAATGTTCTATATAACAGGCAAATGTATATAAATTATATGCAGAGAGATATAAGTTATATAGGTTATACAGTGATAAATAGATGGGGTCAGTAAGTTCTCACATTATAGACCAATGTGAAGGTTATTGTTGCTGGGCTTGAACAGAGCATTAATGGTGGTCTTTGACAAAGCAACAAAGTATGTCGTATCAAGTGTGAAAGTCTATGTATTCTTTTTTGGAGTCCATGGACCTCCTGAAATCACATGAGCTTCTGCAGACCCAACGTGAAGAACCACTATCCAGGAGATTAACTAGCTGAGTTGGCCTCAAATGGGGCAGGACTGCACTTATGGTGTATGTGAGAAATGTGAGGAGGCAATTTGAGGTATCACAGTAATTGGGAAGATATTATTGGCCATTAGAGGACAGGGGGCCAAGAATGCTGGATGGTCAGCTATATGCTGAGGAAGTCCCACTCAACAAAATACTGTTCTGTCCTGAATGACTCTGTAATGTTCTACCATAGATATATATATATATGTGTGTGTGTGTGTGTGTGTGTGTTGAAAATCCTCTCTATGATCTTCTGAACTTAAGACCTATCTCCATTTTTACATAGGAACACAAAATTGTTCATAAGTCATATCTGACTCTCTAATGTTCTACCACACACATATATATATGTGAAAATCCTCTCTATTATCTTCTGAACTTAAGACCTATCTCCATTTTTACATAGGAACACAAAAATGTTCATAAGTCATATCTGACTCTCTAATGTTCTACCACACACATATATATATGTGAAAATCCTCTCTATTATCTTCTGAACTTAAGACCTATCTCCATTTTTACATAGGAACACAAAAATTGTTCTTAAGATAAGTCATATCTGACTCTTTGTGACCCCATGGACTGCAGCATGCCAGGCTATTCTGTCCTCTACTGTCTCCTGGGATTTGCTCAAATTCATGTCCATTGACTTAGTGATGCTATCTAACCACCTCATCCTCTGTTGCCCCCTTCACCTTCTACTTTCAATCTTTCCCAGCATCAGAGTTTTCTCCAGTGAGTCGTTTCTTTGAATTAGGTGGCCAAAGAATTAGAACATCAGCTTCAGCAACAGTCCTTCCCACGAATATTCAGGGTTGATCTCCTTTAGGATTGACTGGTTTGATCTCCCTACTGTCCAAGGGACTCTCAAGAGTCTTCTCCAACACCACAATTCAAAAGCATCATAAAAATAATATATGTTGAATTACCCAGAAAAACAACTATGATGCAAATTAAGAGAGGGACCATTGTAATTTGTGTCATTTAAAACTTTGTACTGAAGATTTTTCACTATTTTGGAAAACTATGTCACCAATAGCAAGGCCACTGAAGAAATTTGAGTCCCAATAAACATATCTGTACCCTGTAGCTATCATAGTCATATGATTCTGTGTATGGATGTGCATATGTGGACATGCACACATATTTAGCCTTTTTATTTTAGTGTCAAATATGAAGTAAGATATAAAATAAGCAGTAAATAACATAAATGAGAAAATGTAAAATTAAACTGTGAAATAAAAATACTGATATATTGAGTTAAATATTGCTTTCTTTCTCTTAAATCTAAACTTAAACATGATAAGTATATGTAAGCACGTGATTACTTCATCATACCTTCTAGTGATTGTATTCAAACTTTTATTTACATAAAAAAATAGTACTTTTAAAAAATTTGTTTATTTTTGCTGTATTGGGTCTTCATTGCTGTGCACATGGTTACTCTAGTTGTGGCGAACCAGTGCCACTTTTCCTTGCAATTCCAGGGCTTCGCATTGTAGTGGCTTCTTTTGTTGCTGAGCACGGGCTTTAGGCACCCGGTATTCAATAGCTGTGGCATGTGGGCTCAGTAGCTGTGGCTCTTCTACCCCAGGGCACTGGCTCAGTAGCTGTGGCACACGGGCTTTGTTGCTCCACACCCTGTAGGACCTTCCCATACCAGGGATTAAACCCATGTCCCCTGCATTAGCAGGCAGATTCTTAACCACCAAGGAAGACCTCCAAGGAACCACATTATTTTTTATAATTTATTTTCCTTTTACTAAGCAGTTGTGACATTATATTGATTGCTTAAAAATTTTATTTATTGTAGTATTATCTATGTATTATTTCATGAAGTAAAGAAGGCACTACAAAATACTAATTACAAAAAGATGTATCTGGGTCAGATATGGTTGAGAATCACTTGATCCTGACCAAAATTTTCACCAAAAGAGCTATTAATGCACATGCTTCATTCCACCAGAAGAGAAATGGACTTACAGAGAAAGTGTAGGATATGAGATGTAACATGGAGAACAGAAATAGCTAAACATATGCCAGTAAATATGAATAACAGTATAAATTAATGCACAAATATATTTTTTGCTCAATTAAGAAATACACTAAAACTTTAGATATAACCAAAAAAAAAAAAAAAGTAACAAAATGGGAGCATTGAGAAAGCAGAGGAGTTGTATTTACTAAAGAGTAAAGTTTGCCAAGGTGGCACTAATGGTAAAGAACAGCCTGCCAGTGCAGGAGACATAAGAGACAAGGGTTCGATCCCTGGGTTGAGAGATCCCCTGGGGGAGGGCATGACAACCCACTTCACTATTCTTGCCTAGAGAATCCCATGGACATAGGAGCCTGGCAGACTACAGTCCATAGGGTCGCAAAGAGTCAGACACAACTGAAGCGACTTAGCACAAGGTCTGCCAAAATTGGAACTGTGCTCGGTGAGAGCATAGAAATAGAAATAAATACATAAATCCACTCAAGAACAGAAAAATAATCCGCAGTCTCCAAGCCAGCAGAGAAAATTATGGGGCACGTGAAAAATTTTGTTTAACCCATTAGAGAGCAGAAAAGGAGAAAGCAAAGAAAAATACGATTTAAAAAAGACAACTAGTGTGTAGAAATATGTCTAAATAGATGAGTAATCATGATAAATATTAAAAAATTACATTCACCTATAAAATGATAGAGATAATCAGAATGTACAAAAATATAGGCTCTAGATGTTTATACAAGACACAAGTAAAACAACTGCACAGAAAGACAAAAAAAATAAAGGAACAGAAAATTGATATATGCTAAATCAGACAAATAGAAAAGCATTTAATAGCAAAAGTAAAATGGGCCAAAAGAGAATTGAAGGCAAAGGTATTAATAAGGTAAAAGAGACATTGAATAAGAAGAATGATCCACCAAGAAAATATAACAACCTTCAATATGTAGTGTGAAAGTGTTAGTCACTTCAGTCATGACCCTCTGGACTATAGCCCACCAGGCTCTTCTGTCCATGAAATTATCTAGGCAAGAATACTGGAGTGGATTGCCATGCCTTCCTCCAAGGGATCTTCCTGACACAGGGATAGAATTCAGGTCTCCTGCACTGAAGGAGGATTCCTTACCATCTGAGCAAACAGGGAAGCCAATATGTACTTTAAAACATAGCTCCAAAATTTATAAAGCAATATCTTACTAAATTACTAGGAGACATGAATGAACTGATAATCTCAGTGGGAGATTTTAAATGGAGAGCTCAAACTCAAAATGACTAATAAGAATTTTCTCAAGAGTTGAACAACAAAATAAAAGGCTTAAGCCAATAGATATGAATAGATCTTTGAATCAGATAGAAAATATACATTCTTTTCAAGTGCACATTTTTTTTTAAAAAATGACTACATATACATCACCAAAGAGAGTTCAACCACCTCAATGAATCAGCTATTGTATAAAATATGTTCTCTGCCCAGGATAAAAAATATTAGAATTCAAGAATAAAATGTGAATTTAAAATGTTTGGAAAGAAAAAAAAGTACTCCTAAATAACTATGGATCACAGAGAAAATCCTAATAAGGAGTAAAACATTTGTAGAACTGAATGGCAATGAATGAACTACACAAAAAGGCCCTCAGGAAGTACTTGTTGAAAGAGTATACTAGTATCCAGAATTTTTGACTCCCAGGTTGGTGGCTCTCAAGTATTATTATGAAAAATACAAAATGAAGAATTTTGAAAACAATAGACAAAAATAAAGGACCAGGTAAAGTCCGTCTAGTCAAGACTATGGTTTTTCCTGTGGTCAGGTATGGATGTGAGAGTTGGACTGTGAAGAAGGCTGAGTGCTGAAGGATTGATGCTTTTGAACTATGGTGTTGGAGAAGACTCTTGAGAGTCCCTTGGACTGCAAGGAGGTCCAACCAGTCCATTCTGAAGGAGATCAACCCTGGGATTTCTTTGGAAGGAATGATGCTAAAGCTGAAACTCCAGTACTTTGGGCACCTCATGCGAAGAGTTGACTCACTGGAAAAGACTCTGATGCTGGGAGGGATTGGGGGCAGGCGGAGAAGGGGACAACAGAGGATGAGATGGCTGGATGGCATCACTGACTGGATGGATGTAAGTCTGGGTGAACTCCAGGAGCTGGTGATGGACAGGGAGTCCTGGCGTACTGCGATTCATGGGGTCGCAAAGAGTCGGACACGACTGAGCGACTGAACTGAATTGAACTGAAACTTTAAATAAAAAAGATAACAATTTTCAAACTGTCAGGCTGGCTTCAAAAGATACTTAGGGTATCTAATAAAACAAAAGTGTTTTTAAGATCCAATATAAAGGGTATTATCCCTACCACCTACATGATAAATAGACCAGGAAGAAATCTGGTTTATAAAAGAAGCAAACAAAAATTCCAGGGCTAAACAAATAAGCCATCATTAACAATGGTGATGGAAACCATTCTAACTGATGGCACATCAGAACTTCATATGATATGCTGTCCCAAAACGATCAGCTATGAATTTAAAAAGCTTAAGTCAGTCTTCAATTGAGAGTAGCATTGACATATATACACAACCATGTGTGAAATAGATAGCTGGTGGGAAACAGCTGTATAACACAGGGAGCTCAGCCACGTGCTCTGTGACAACCTAGCGGGCTGGGATGGGGGCGCCTCAAGAGGAAGGGGATATAGGTATACACATGGCTGATTCAGGTTGTTTGGCAGAAACCAACATGACATTGTAAAGCAATTATCCTCCAATTAAAAATAAATTTAAGTAAATAAATGTCTTCAATAAAGTACAAGTTGAAAGAAAAGAGAAATCTCTTATTTTGCTGTATCTATTTCAATTCTTTCTAAAGAGGAAAAAAGAAATTACTTGAAAGAGTAAAATTAACTGGAAATCCAGGCAAATGTTTTATATCTTTTTCCTGAACAACAAATATTTCATTCCCTGGAAAAGAAAAAAAAAATTTAACACCAGGTTTCATTTATACGTGTTTGCCTACATCTTTTGCTGTAGTGTTCAATGGAAAATTACTGCAATAATCCCTACAGTTCTAGTCTAGAAAATTTTCACCTACAGGATACAAAGATCATCATTAAGAATAATTTAAGCAGGCTTTTTAAGATTAATGGATGCAGTTCTTTTCTTTGAGTTACCTTTGCATCGTAGAGAAAGGCTATGCAAAAAGATAACAAATACTGTCTTCATGAGATAAATGCTCAGGTGTTTTTTTAATTCATCATTTTACTCTTTCTACTTATAGACAAAACGCTTGCTTCCTTATAATCAGACCATTAATGGGAAAAAGTCATTGGGTTTGCCTTTTCTTCATACTAGGTGGTTGCATTTTTAAATCCCCCTTTCCCAAATAAGGTATTGGATTCGAAAGAAAGATACTAATTTGAAATCCTCTGAGATTCAGTAGAGTTAAAACCGTGTTATAATAGACAATCTACATTCAAAGCACAGGCAGTCCCTAAGTTGCAAATGGGTTATATTCCAAAAGCTAATTTGAAAGTCTGCTGTTTAGAACTTGTAAAGGCATTTTGCCATGGAAACAAAGTTATAAATGACAGCTGAATTTCCAGACTAGCCCACAAAAGTCTATCTAACCCATAATGTGTCTGAATCCAGTTGCTTCAAGGAGAGGTTTGTAACAGAGCCTAATAGTCCATTGACAGGTTGATGGGTGGCCCACTTTATTGGTGTGTCTCAATTTAGGGTTGCTGACTTGTCATTTTAATATTTCTTCATTTTATCCCTGAAAAATGTATTAGTCAAATAATAATACCTTTCTACAAAAAGTACTTAACATTTTTCATAGCCATGTAGATTATTTTAGGACTTTGATTTATCTTACAGCAAAGGATAAACAAGTACTCTTCTTTTTCCTCTGTGATGAAAACCAGTTTCTTTCTCTATAAGTTTTTTTTTTTTTGCTTGATGTTTGCTTTTTTGCTAACCCTGAAATCTATGCAAAGTTAAAATTCCTTTTCTAATCACTTGTTTTGATGGTTAATCCATAAAGGTTTTTCTCTTGTCTTGTTTTTATTTGTTGGTTCTTTAAAAAGCCTTTGGTAACAACAGCGGCTTGACAAATAACAGTGATGAAGTCCATTAATCACCAATACCAAACAGCTTCTCACTTCTGCCATTTCACTTCTCTGATCCTTGATTTAAAATATGTGGTTTCTAAATTCCTCATGTGCCACCCAAGGTCCTTCTTAATTTGGCCCCAACCTACTTTTTCTGCCCTGTGTGATGGCCTTCATCACAAACTTTTGCACAAGTTTTATTTCTTATCCCCAGGAATACTTGGCATTTCCCCAAGTTCATGCCTTTGTTAGCATGAACATAGCACTTGTTAAAGTGCTTTCCTCTGACCATTCTATTTAAAACTTATTCTTCAAGATCCACCTCAAGTATCACCCCTTCTGAACTAACAAGGGATAATGGAAAGGATGCATACACAGACCGAGGTATGAATCTCAGCTTTGCTACCATCTTAGCTGTATGTAAACATATATTTCGGAGAAGGCAATGGCACCCCACTCTAGTACTCTTGCCTGGAAAATCCCATGGGCGGAGGAACCTGCTAGGGTGCAGTCCATGGGGTCGCTAAGAGTCAGACCCCACTGAGTGACTTCACTTTCACTTCTCACTTTCATGCATTGGAGAAGGAAATGGCAACCCACTCCAGTGTTCTTGCCTGGAGAATCCCAGGGACGGGGGAGCCTGGTGGGCTGCCGTCTCTGGGGTCGCACAGAGTCGGACACGACTGAAGCGACTTAGCAGCAGCAGCAGCAAGCATATATTTAACCTCTCAGAACCAGTATTTCTCATCTATAGAATGAGAACTAATAGTACTTTGATCACACTGTTGAAGATTAAATCCAAAAAAATTTAATTGAAAAAGCATGGGACTTCCCCAGTGGTCTAGTGGCTAAGACTCCTTGTTCCCAGTGCAGGGGACTTGGGTTTGATCCCTGGTCAGGGAACTAAGATCCCACAAGCTGCAACTAAGAGCTCACATGCCACAGCTAAGACCTGGCACAGCCACACAAATAAATAAAATTATTTTTTAAGAAAGAAAAGCCATGATGCCTGTGTTTGATCAACCCATAGCAACTGATTGGCTGCTTTTTTGAATCCCTGCAGGATATTTTATCAGAGTAGTTTATTTCAAAGGTTATTTTTCTGAATGTTTCTTTTTTTTTTTTTTGCACGAGTAGATATTGTCTCCTTGACCAGATATTTTAAATATACCTGATTAGAATCTACCAATCAGAGTCCAGGCAGGAAGTCAGAAACCATGCTAGGTATTTCAGACGGAGGAATTTAATTCAAGGAATTAGTCACATGGATACTGTAAAACTGAAAGGGCACAAGAATGGTAAAGAATCTACCTGCAACACAGGAGGCCCAGGTTCAATCCCTGGTTCAGGAAGATCCCCTGGAGAAGGAAACGGCAACCCACTCCAATATTCTTGCCTGGGAAATACTGTGGGCAGAGGAGCCTGATGGGTTACATACAGTCCATGGGGTTACAAGAATCAGACATGACTTAGTGACTAAACCACAGTCACATGGATATTGAAAAACTGAAAGGGCAACAGGAATGCTGAAAGTATTAATAGCTAGAAACTGCTGGGTTGGGCTGGTGCAGGGCAGATAACTAAATTAAAAAACTTCTTGCTTATAGGAAGAGTCTTCATATTGTTAATACCTAGGTCTATGGGGAAAGTATGTCAAGGCTGTATATTGTCAACCTGCTTATTTAACTTATACGCAGAATACATCATGTGAAATGCCAGGCTGGATGAAGCACAAGCTGGAATCAAGATTGCCATGAGCAATATCAATAACCTCAGATACACAGATGACACCACCCTTATGGCAGAAAGTAAAGAACTAAAGAGCCTCTTGATGAAAGTGAAAGAGGAGAGTGAAAAAGTTGACTTAAAACTCAACATTCAAAAAACTAAGATCATGGCATCCAGTCTCATCACTTCATGGCAAATACATGGGGAAACAATAGAAATCATGATAGACTTTATTTGGGGGGGGGCTCCAAAATCACCGCAGATGGTGACTGCAGCCATGAAATTAAAAGATGCTTGCTCCTTGGAAAAAAACCTATGACCAATCTAGACAGCATATTAAAAGGCAGAGACATTACTTTGCCAACAAAGCTCCGTTTAGTCAAAGCTATGGTTTTTCCAGTGGTCATATATGGATATGAGAGTTGACTATAAACAAAGCTGAGCGCCAAAGAATTGATGCTTTTGAACTGTGGTGTTGGAGAAAACTCTTGAAATTCCCTTCGACTGAAAGGAGATCAAACAAGTCAATCATAAAAGAAATCAGTCCTGAATATTCATTGGAAAGACTGGTGCTGAAGGTGAAGTCCAGTAACTTTGGCCACCTGATTGGAAGGACTGACTCATTGGAAAAGACCCTGATGCTGGGAAAGATGGAAGGCAGGAGGAGATGGGGACGACAGAGGATGAGACGGTTGGATGGCATCACTGACTCAATGGACATGAGTTTGTGCAAGCTCCAGGAGCTGGTGATGGACAGGGAAACCTGGCATGCTACAGCCCTTGGGTCACAAAGAGTCAGACACAACTGAGCAACTGAACCGAACTGATGAGGGATGTGTTGTATGGCTAGTGTTTACACTAATAAGGAAGCAGGAGTTGGCTACTCCTAGCAGCATTGGAGGGGTGTGGCATCACTGGTGTAAATATGCCCAAAGATATTGAAATTATTTTGGGGCTGTTATATTTTGACAGGAATTGCAAATAGAAAGCAAGTCCTGTCTCCCCTTTATCACCCTTCCAATATTTCTTTAATTACCACAGCCTCCACTAGGTGACCCTAAGATGAAGGTAAGTGGTAAGGGAGTCTGGGAAAAGTTTCCAGACCCAGACCCAGCATCCCAGAGCAGAAAATGAAAGGGTGAGCATGGAGCTGAGAGCACAACATAAATAATCAGCACAGAAAGTAAATTTGTTAAGGTCAAGGCATTTGTTCTTTGTACAAAGCCTTTAATATAAAAGATATTCTATAAATATTTTTGATTGATTCTCTCCTTTGCAATGGAGAGCTTCCTGGATGGCTCAAAGAATCCACCTGCAGGAGACCCTGCTTTGATTCCTGGGTCGGGGAGATATGCTGGAGAAGGGATAGGCTACCTACTCCAGTATTCTGGTCTGGAGAATTCTGTGGACTGTATAGTCCATGGGGTTGCAAAGAGTCAGACGTGATTTTCACTTCACTTTTTTGCAATGGACTTCTCTCTGAAGCAGATTTGGATTATCAGTTTAAATTCTTAGGAGGAAGTAGTTGTTCTTTTTCAGTGCTGAGTAAGATGCCTAGTCTAATATCCATGTTTAATGAAAGTGAAGTGTTAGTCGTTCAGTCATGCTGACGTTTTATGACTCCATGGACTGTAGCCCACTAGGCTCTTCTGTCTGTGGAATTCTCCAGGCAAGAATACTGGAGTGGGTTGCCATTTCCCTTCTCCAGGGGATCTTCCCGACTCAAGGATTGAACTCGGGTCTCCTGCATTGCAGGTAGATTCTTTACCGTCTGAGCCACCAGGGAAGTCCAATGTTCAATAGAAGCTGTTATTAAGAATGTTAATATAGTAAATCATCTGTTTAACATCCAAGACCCTCCTCAGAAGTTGTTTTTGTAGCTGGGGTCACAGTTTGAGCTAAACTGTTTTTTGGTCTAGGATTTGAGCATGTTTGGGCACATCAGCAAAGCAGCAGAGCAGTCTATTTACAGAGGAAGGGAAAAAACAACTCACTTTAAGTGAAGAGAAGTATGAAAAGCTTTAAAGTCAATTGCCCAGTGTTAGCAGAGAAGGCAATGGCACCCCACTCCAGTACTCTTGCCTGGAAAATCCCATGGATGGAGGAGTCTGGTAAGCTGCAGTCCATAGGGTCACTAAGAGTCGGACACCACTGAGCAACTTTCACTTTTCACTTTCATGCATTGGAGAAGGAAATGGCATCCCACTCCAGTGTTCTTGCCTGGAGAATCCCAGGGACTGGGGAGCCTGGTGGGCTGCTGTCTCTGGGGTCGCATAGAGTTGGACACGACTGAAGCGACTTAGCAGCAGCAGCAGCCCAGTGTTAGAGAAAAAGGCTTAGTGGAACATGTTGTCTATTCCATGAACTCATGCCTAAGTCCTAGAGCTACAAATAAATTATATAATTATATGTTTTGCAACAATGTACATGGGAGTTTGGGAGCTAAAGACAAGAGCAAGGGGAAATAGTGCCGATGGCAAACTGTATCTTGGTAGAGACATGAGTGCCCTTCATGTCGGCAGCTTTGGCACAGACAGAACTGCGGTGGGGGAGTTTTGTTGGGTTTGGAAATAATAGGAGAAAATACCTCAGTACACCAGATGAGGGAAGGAGGAAATCGGTGAACGCATGGAGTTTCTCAGAGGATTAATTTCTTGGACAGTACCTGTGCAAATCCCTGGGGATTGTTAGAATCCTGTGGAAGAAATTTGCAGGTGGATGGGAGAAGAGTGTGAGACTACTCTGCAAGTTCTACCGCAGCTCTGTTTTTAATTTTAGTTTGCTGTAACTTGAGAAAATGGGCTACATCTGAATTTCTAATGTTTTAAGTCAGTAGTTTGTCTAATTTGAATCTAAATATGTAGCTGGTGAAGTGATCTTTCATTATTTTTAAAGTGAATCTCTTCATTTTACTTTATTTTAATAATGGTAATTACTTCTAGTAATTAATTTCAGTTTTTGCCCTTTCAATAGAATGGTACTGGATTTATATCTTGGATGTACACTGTAAAGAGAAAACAAGATCAAAGGTCAGATATGTCTTGATTTTTTAAAACTTTATAATGAAAATTTGAAACTAAATTGGTATTTTATTTACCTCATTAAAAGTATTCAATTTATAAACAATTTCCCTAGTTTTTTCCATTCGGAGAAGGCAATGGCACCCCACTCCAGTACTCTCGCCCAGAGAATCCCGTGGACGGAGGAGCCTGATAGGCTGCAGTCCATGGGGTCGCTAGGAGTCAGACATGACTGGGCAACTTCACTTTCACTTTTCACTTTCGTGCACTGGAGAAGGAAGGCAATGGCAACCCACTCCAGTATTCTTGCCTGGAGAATCCCAGGGGTGGCGGAGCCTGGTGGGCTGCCGTCTATGGGGTCGCACAGAGTCGGACACGACTGAAGCAACTTAGCAGCAGTAGCAGCAGCAATTTTTCCCATTACTATACCTCATTGTCCCTATTTAAAAGATGCCTGTTTCACTTATATATGTAAAAATTAATGATAACTTGGAGTCAGACATGACTGGGCAACTTCACTTTCACTTTTCACTTTCGTGCACTGGAGAAGGAAGGCAATGGCAACCCACTCCAGTATTCTTGCCTGGAGAATCCCAGGGGTGGCGGAGCCTGGTGGGCTGCCGTCTATGGGGTCGCACAGAGTCGGACACGACTGAAGCAACTTAGCAGCAGTAGCAGCAGCAATTTTTCCCATTACTATACCTCATTGTCCCTATTTAAAAGATGCCTGTTTCACTTATATATGTAAAAATTAATGATAACTTATTGTATAAAGATATTTGCTCTACTTACCATGAATAGTTGATTTGCCTGTTAGTTTAAAAATTCAACTCAGTTTAAATATTTACTTCTGAAGTTTGTGGAAGAACTTTGGTGACAATTGCATTTAGATTATCTGAACTTTCATTTCCTAACTTCTTTAAATTTTATTTTTATTTTTTCCAGATTAACATCCCATTGTTATCTTGATAAAGTATTGCTCTGGTTTTGAAATTTGATTTTTTGAGAAACAAAAAGTGGGTAGTTTGGAGATAGTTTTTTTTGAATCCTAAGTCATCTTTGGCCTTATTATCCTTATAGATGGCTATCTTCTTCTTCTGTCTTTAAAACTGATTCATATGTCATCTGGTTATGCTGAATAATGATTGTGGTGTGTTCAACTCCAGGGCTGCTATCACTGCCTCCTAAAGCTGTACAAAACATCAAAGACCTGTTGACAGTCTAAAAGACAGATATAAAAACCTTATTTTCTCAACCTAGAGAAAATCCTTATAATCTGGCTATTATTGTATGGCCCCTTCAAATCAGGAACCTATTCAGTAAGTCCTGGCCAGTAATCAGATAAGACTTTTCCTTCTTTGGAAGTAAAGACTGTCTCCTATAGCACTGCTTTGAAATCATATCACTAACATTAACAAATTTGGACTATTAGGATATCATTTTGTGATTAAGGAATTAGGAATTAGTCTTCCCTAATTGGTCTCTCTATAAAGAAACAACATGAAAGGCTTGAGCCATAGACGATCAGTTTTCTTGAACAACTAAGTCAATCCTAGTTTAACTCCATGTCACAGAAAGAAAAACCATCTCATTTGTGAAAGCTGACTGCTGTTTGAGCTGTTCTAAGATGTTCAAAATATGGCCCATAGACTGTCTTTTTCAGAAGCTCTTGGAGTGCTTATAAAATACAGATTCATGAATCCAAACTTTGTGTGGAGGACACATGGTAGAACCACTATATCTTAAGTAAGCATTCCAGGCGATTTTCATTCATGCCAAATTTTAAGAACTACTTGTGTAAAACAGAGTTAACTCTTTATCAAAAATCACTGAATGGATCTTTTTGATTTTTTGAAAAGAAAATAAGGCTTCCAAAGCTATTTGGGATACAAACGAGGACAGAAAACAAAGAGCAAAATTTCTGAGTAATAAATGAACAAGAATTTGGGAATTGTCCCAAGACAGATTTCGGGAGTGGGTCCCAGAGATTTAAAAAATCGTGGGAAAGGTTCTTAGCAGAGTGAGGATCTGAGGCAACAGAGTGGCAGAGTGGGATCTGAGGAGAATGATGGCCTGTGAGAAATTTCCTGTGATACGAATGGCCAGCATTCAATGTCAAGTTGCTTTCCATTTTATTCCGTGTTTCCTTTGCTTTTAGGGAAGCAGCTATTTCAACCACACAGGAAAGCATGGCTGGGAAAGTGCAGTGAAGCATGGAAATTGCAATAGGATTGAGAATTTGAAGCAAAATTTAACTTTGACCAACTCCTTTCTTTGGAAATACTGAGGAAGGTTCTCAACTTTCCTACCCTCACCAGGTCTCAATCATCCAGGACATCCTGATCATATAGTTAGTAATATTACTTATTTATTGAGCACCGGGCATATACCAGGCATTTTCATGCATCATACCACTTACTCTTGCAAAGTAGATATTTTATCTTTAGATTACAGATGAGGAATTGAGGCTCTGGAGGATAACATGCCCAAGATCGATCAATCAGTCAGAAATAGAGCTGAGATTTGGGCCCAGGTTTACCCGATTCCAGAGCCTTTCTCAGGCTTCCCAGGTAGTGCCAGTGGTAAAAGTACCCACCTGCCAATGCAGGAGACACTAGAAACTTGGGTTTGATCCCTGGGTTGGGAAGATCCCCTGGAGAAGGGTAAGGCAACCCACTCCAGTATTCTTGCTTGGAGAATCCCCCATGGACAGAGGTGTCCATAGGGTACAAAGAGTCAGACATCACTGAAGTGACTTAGCACACTCACGCACAAGCCTTTATCTCCTCCCCCACATCACATCACACCTCTCAGAGACAAATGAAAAACTTCAGACTGCTTTAACTGGGGTACCTCCAGATCAACTGCTTTTACCTCCCTCTCCTCTTCCTGACTTGCAACAGGTCCCTATCCAAGAAGAGGAGCAAATGACAATCAGTGTTCTCTCTGGCTCTGTTCTGACTTATGACTCCCAAGGTTGCTCAGCTTTGACCAGCAAAATGCTCCCACCTCAATCTCTTGTCCCAGCTCTCATCCTCATGAGACTTTCCCCCCAAATTTCCCAAAAGACAAATCTCCACCTGCTGTTTGACCTTCTCATCTCTTTCTTTCACTTCAACGCATTGTATCTTGTTAAAAGCTGTGAAGGGTCTGAGATTTTATGCTCCTTGCAAGCTAATAACTTAACCTGCTACAGTTTCTTGGATGCTAGCAGAATATCTGAATCTTCTGGGTGAAAGGACTGTATTACACATGGCACGGGCTTCCCTTGTGGTTCAGCTGGTAAAGAATCAGCCTGTAATGCAGGAGACTTGGGTTTGATCCCTGAGTTGGGAACATCCCTTGGAGAAGGGAAAGGCTACCCACTTCAGTAATCTGGCCTAGAGAATTCCATGAACTGTATAGTCCATGGGGTTGCAAAGAGTCGGACATGACTGAGTGACTTTCATTTTCACTTTTTCACAGCAAGGAGCACCAGTTTCCTGTTCATAGCAGTTCCCTTGCCTCCCAGGTCTCAGCTAGGGAAACATGGAGTAACCCAGGTGATGCTGCACAGGCAGTGGGTTTGCATCAGAGCTGAGGAACCTCAAGCTTAAGAAGCCTACGTCTTTTACAATGAGCTACAGGTAACTTATATGTAGAGTACATCATGTGAATTGCCAGGCTAGATGAAGCACAAGCTGGAATCAGGATTGCCACGAGAAATATCAATACCTCAAATACGCAGATGACACCACCCTTATGGCAGAAGTAAAGAAGAACTAAAAAGCCTCTTGATGAAAGTGAGAGAGTGAAAAAGTTGGCTTTTCACTTAAAACTCAACATTCAAAACATGAAGATCATGGCATCTGGTCCCATCACTATATGGCAAATAGATGGGAGGAAAATGGCAACAATGAGAGACTTTTTTGAGCTCCAAAACCACAGCAGACGGTGACTGCAGCCATGAAAGATACTTGCTCCTTGGAAGGAACGTTGTAACCAACCTAGACAGCATCAGTTCAGTTCAGTTGCTCAGTCGTGTCCGACTCTTTGTGACCCCATGAATCGCAGCACGCCAGGCCTCCCTGTCCATCACCAACTCCCGGAGTTCAATCAGACTCACGTCCATTGAGTCAGTGATGCCATCCAGTCATCTCATCCTCTGTTGTCCCCATCTCCTCCTGCCCCCAATCCCTCCCAGCATCAGAGTCTTCCAATGAGTCAACTCTTCACATGAGGTGGCCAAAGTATTGGNCCCTGAGGCCTGACTCACCTTGCCCATCAGGCCTCTCTTCATGATCTTGTCATGGGTGGGATTCCTCACACTGGCTCCCAGTAGTCCATGCTTTCACAGTGACTTAAAGTTATCCTTTGCCTCCCCAGGAGAACCTTCAAGACTCCTATGTTGTATAGTTCATGTTCCTATGGAGGTACTGCTTTGTGCTGGATTCCAGTGCATGTGAAACCTTGTGTACTCCCTCCAAGAATGGAGTTTCTGTTTCCCTGTGGAGCTCTTGCACTTAAGCTCTGCTGGCCTTCAAGGGTAAATACTCTAGGGGTCCTTTCACCCAATTAAAGACCCTTAGACTGTCTTTGAGGTCTATTTTATGTAATAACATCCTTTTGTAAACTGTGTGTATTTAATATGTTTTGCTGCACAAATGGTTTTTAGAGTAGATGTCTGCGCACCTCCTTTCTCAGTGTATGTTGACTACTTTTGTCATTCCTTTATCTCTGGTCTCTTACCCAGATTTTTCTTTATCATGGATAAATTTGTGTGTGTGTGTGTTTAGATTTTGGGTCAGATGTTATTACTTCTCTCTATTATTGTTTGTCTGAAAATATCAATATTTCAACTTTATTTTTTAAAGTGTCTTATCTTGGAATATAATTTTAGGTAGAAAATTTCCCCAAATAATATTTTTATTCTATTTTATTCTGATTTCTATGTATGAAAAGTCAGCTACTAGTTTGTTTTATGTTTGAAAGTAATCTTTTTTTCTTGTTCTCAGTGTTTATTTGGACTCTTTTTTCCCCTAAGTTTATATAGTACTACCTAAGTGTATATTTATTTATATTTTCTATCCAGAATGATTTTATATCATTCTAAAATTTAAGAAAGTCATAGGCTCTTCTATTTTCAAAATTCACCAATATGTCTTTCTCTCTTTCTCTTTCTAAAGTTCCAGTGAAATACACAATTTCTATTTCTCTAAATACACTATTTTTTTCCCTTACTCTTTTTCTCACTTTTTTTTTTAATTTGCATCACTAAGGTATATTTTGAAGATTTTTTTTCTGACCTATTTTCTAACTTGCTATTTCAGCTGTGCCTATGTTGCTGTTCCTGTGCCATCACAACCTGGCACTCTCTCCGCTGCCCATGACCTTTGACATGTGGTAACTCCTCTTGGCTGCTGCCCATTGGGCATGGAGTCCTTCTGGATTCTGCCCCTGACCTTGGACATGAGTTAGCTCCTCTTGGCCATGCTTAGTGTGCCAGTCACAGCCACCCCCATCCAAGGTCAGGGGCAGGGGCCGGGAGGAGCTACCCCCTGTGCAAGGCCAGGGGCAGTGACCAGGAGGAGCAACCCCATGTCTAAGAAGTGGTGGCTGTGCGGGTGCAGGAGGGCCTAGAGGAGCTATCCCACGGTGAAGCTCAGGAAGGGTGGTGGTGAGGACATACCCTTCGTCCTAGGTAAGGAGCAGCAGCTGCGCTTTACTGGGGCAGATGTGAAGAGATATCACATGCCCAAGGTAAGGNGAGCAACCCCATGTCTAAGAAGTGGTGGCTGCGCGGGTGCAGGAGGGCCTAGAGGAGCTATCCCACGGTGAAGCTCAGGAAGGGTGGTGGTGAGGACATACCCTTCGTCCTAGGTAAGGAGCAGCAGCTGCGCTTTACTGGGGCAGATGTGAAGAGATATCACATGCCCAAGGTAAGGGAAACCCAAGTAAGATGGTAGGTGTTGCAAGAGGGCATCAGAAGGCAGACACACTGAAACCATAATCACAGAAAACTAGTCAATCTAATCACACTAGGACCACAGTTCAGTTCAATTTAGTCGCTCAGTCATGTCCAACTCTTTGCGACCCATGAATTGCAGCACGCCAGGCCTCCCTGTCCATCACCAACTCCCAGAGTTCACTCAGACACACGTTCATCGAGTCTGTGATGCCATTCAGCCATGTCATCCTCTGTCGTCCCCTTCTCCCCCTGCCCCCAATCCCTCCCAGCACCAGAGTCTTTTCCAATGAGTCACTCTTTGCATGAAGTGGCCAAAGAACTGGAGTTTCAGATTGAGCATCATTCCTTCCAAAGAAATCCCAGGGCAGATCTCCTTCAGAATGGACTCGTTGGATCTCCTTACAGTCCAAGGGATTCTCAAGAGTCTTCTCCAACACCACAGTTCAAAAGCATCAATTCTTCGGCACTCAGCCTTCTTCACAGTTCAACTCTCACATCCATACATGACCACAGGAAAAACTACAGCCTTGACTAGATGGACCTTAGTCAGCAAAGTAATGTCTCTGCTTTTGAATATACTATCTAGGTTTTTTATAACTTTTCTTCCAAGGAGTAAGCGTCTTTTAATTTCATGGCTGCAGTCACCATCTGCAGTGATTTTGGAGCCTCCACAAATAAAGTCTGATACTGTTTCCACCGTTTCCCCATTTATTTCCCATGAAGTGATGCGACCGGAGGCCATGATCTTCATTTTCTGAATGTTGAGCTTTAAGCCAACTTTTTCACTCTCCGCTTTCACTCTCATCAAGAGGCTTTTGAGTTCCTCCTCACTTTCTGCCATAAGGGTAGTATCGTCTGCATATATGAGGTTATTGATATTTCTCCTGGCAATCTTGATTCCAGCTTGTGTTTCTTCCAGTCCAGTGTTTCTCATTATGTACTCTGCATATAAGTTCAATAAGCAGTGTGACAATATACAGCCTTGACATACTACTTTTTCTATTTGGAACCAGTCTGTTGTTCCATGTCCAGTTCTAACTGTTACTTCCTGACCAGCATATAGATTTCTCAAGAGGCAGGTCAGGTGGTCTGGTATTCTCATCTCGTTCAGAATTTTCCAGTTTATTGTGATCCACACACTCAAAGGATTTGGCATAGTCAATAAAGCAGAAGTAGATATTTTTCTGGAACTCTCTTCCTTGTTCGATGTTCTAACGATTGTTGTCAATTTGATATCTGGTTCCTCCACCTTTTCGAAAACCAGCTTGAACATCAGGGAGTTCCTGTTTTATGTATTGCTGAAGACTTACTTGGAGAATTTTGAGCGTTACTTTACTAGCATGTGAGATGAGTGCAATTGTGCGGTAGTTTGAGCATTCTTTGGCATTGCTTTCCTCTGCCTTTTCTAAAACCAGCTTGAACAATAGGAAGTTCATGGTTCACGTATTGCTGAAGCCTGGCTTGGAGAATTTTGAGCATTACTTTACTAGCATGTGAGATGAGTGCAATTGTGCGGTAGTTTGAGCATTCTTTGGCATTGCCTTTCTTTGGGATTGGAATGAAAACTGACCTTTTCCAGTCCTGTGGCCACTGCTGAGTTTTCCAAATTTGCTGGCATGTTGAGTGCAGCACTTTCACAGCATCATCTTTCAGGATTTGAAATAGCTCAACTGGAATTTCATCACCTCCACTAGCTTTGTTCATAGTGATGCTTTCTAAGGCCCACTTGACTTCACATTCCAGGATGTCTGGCTCTAGATGAGTGATCACACCATCGTGATTATCTGGGTCGTGAAGATCTTTTTTGTACAGTTCTTCTATGTATTCTTGCCACCTCTTCTTAATATCTTCTGCTTCTGTTAGGTCCATATCATTTCTGTCCTTTATGGAGCCCATCTTTGCATGAAATGTTCCCTTGGTATCTCTAATTTTCTTGAAGAGATCTCTAGTCTTTCCCCTTCTGTTCTTTTCTTCTATTTCTTTGCATTGATCACTGAGGAAGGCTTTCTTATCTCTTCTTGCTATTCTTCGGAACTCTGCATTCAGATGCTTGTATCTTTCCTTTTCTCCTTTGCTTTTCGCTTCTCTTCTTTTCACAGCTATTTGTAAGGCTTCCCCAGATAGCCATTTTGCTTTTTTGCATTTATTTTCCATGGGGATGGTCTTGCTCCCTGTCTCCTGCACAATGTCACAAACCTCCATCCATAGTTCATCAGGCATTCTATCAGATCTAGTCCCCTAAATCCATTTCTCACTTCCACTGTATAATCATAAGGGATTTGATTTAGGTCATACCTGAATGGTCTAGTGGTTTTCCCTACTTTCTTCAATTTAAGCCTGAATTTGGCAATAAGGAGTTCATGATCTGAGCCACAGTCAGTGGTGTGTGGTGATTAGACATGCTTGATAAGCAGTTGGCCTAAGTGACCGTCATTTGTGTGCTTTGCGTAGACAAACCAGCTTTCCACTGACACGGAAGAGAGGGTGGGGTTGGGCAGAGCAGGAGGCAGCTCTGAGGCCTCTCTGAAGTGCCTTGAGCCCTGAGTCAGAGGCTGTCCTCTCCTCTGGTTGGGGTACCATGGCCTGGACAACCATTTGTCAGATAGCAGGCTGATCAGCTGTCTTCAGGACTTTCCACAGAATCCCTTGCCTAGAATGATGACCTAAGGGACAAGATGGCCTTAGATGTTGGGGCAAAGGAAAGAAAAGAAATAAAGTCCATATTTTATTGAACATCTATAACGTGCTAGGCATTAGTTACCCATTGCCATAACAGTAAGTAACAAACCACCCCGAAACTCGCGGCGTTGAACAATAAACACTTTCCGTCCCTGCCTTTCCCCTGGGTAACCATAAGTTTGTTTTCTACACCTGTGACTCTATTTTGGTTTTGGATGTAGATTGATTTGTCCCTTTTTTTTTTCTTCAGATTCCATGTATAAGCAATATCATATGATATTTGGGAGAGGAGGAGTAAATTGGAAGATTGAGATTAACATACACATTACTGTGTATAAAATAGATAACTAATAAGAATCTACATTGTAACACAGGGAACTCAATACTCTGTAATGACCTACATGGGAAGAGAATCTGAAAAAGAGTGGATCTGTGCCTATGTATAACTGATCCACTTTGCTGCACAGCAGAAATGAGCACATTATAGATCAACCAATAAAAAAAAGAATTTAAAAAAAGCACTAAACATTTTTTTCCTCACGTATCTGTAGGGCTCAGCTGATCTCGGCTGATCCCAGCTGGGTTTGCAGTTGTGGTTTGGCTGGCTCGACCATGTGTGTGTGTGATTGGCTCTGCTCCATGTCTCCTCTCCAGGGACCTCTGGGGTACCCTGGGTAGATCTTCCCAGCAATGGCGAAGAGGAAGGCACAGCAATGACATACCCTGTGACATTCACCAGGGAAAGCAGGTCACGTGACTGAGCCTGGAGACAGAACGGGGGCCACTAGACGATGTCACAGCAGGGTGCCTGAGTGCAGCAAAGCGTGGTTGGAGTTTGAGCTGTTTGGGGTGTGTGTGTGTGTGTGTGTGTGTGTGTCACCATCTACCTCTTACCATATATTTTAGCTCACTACCATTCTTGGAGTATGCCATTTCTATGGTTGGGATAAGGACAACAAATGGAAAATAAATGTGGAAATATTTCAAAACTGGTTATCGGATTTCGCTGGTGCTCCAGTGGTTACGAATCTGCCTTCCGGTGCAGGGAACACAGGTTCGATCCCGGTTCAGGCAGTCCCGCATGCTGTGGGGCAGCTAGGTCTTGAGCCACATCTTCAGAGCCCACGAGTATGCCTAGATCCCGTGCTCCACAGGAGAAGCCACGACGAGGAGCAGCCCGTGCCCCCAGGTGGAGTAGCCCCCTGTTCTCTGCATCTAGAGAAAGTCTGCTTGCAGTGGCAAAGACCCAGCGGGGCTGTTAAAGACATTAAAAAGTAGCAAACTTTCATACAAATAGTAAGCTATGCCTAGCTTGTTAGAAGCCATGTTTCTTGGTAGGAGTCTGTCTGTAGCTGTGCCTGACCTGCCCTCCAGATGGAAGCGGGCAGGACCCAAGCATCCCTCTCCTTCCTCTTCCCTTGAGTGTGGCACGGTGCCTAACACATAGTTGGCACTCAGCAAATCCTGGTGATCCCTAGGGTCCCCTCTGGCGTCCTAGCCGGCATCCCTTCCAGGCTCACTAGATGACCATATGTGGCTCTCCATGTATTTTATAATAAAACTTCATTTTTAATTTTTTTTGTTTTTTCCCACTGAAATAATCACCAAACATCAGAGGAACCGAGTCCAAAGCTGCTGCCTATAGAAGTTAAGCCATCCAATCGAGAGGTCCATTATTCTGAGTGGACAAAATCCAAAGAATGAAAGCCCTTGATTCATTTTGCCAATGAATATAGGGGCTGTTTGGAGGTGATATCAGAAAGATCGAGAGATTTACTCATTTGTGACTCTCACAATGTCTGAAGCTTGTTGATGGGTTTTTGTGGGTTTTTTTGGTTTGTTTTGGTTTGGGTTTTATTTTTTTTTAACCTGAGATTCTACCTCTGGTGTGCTTTTATTTTTTTTTAAATCAGAAGCAGTGTTAAAAATACTTGACGGGTTTTGTCTTGGTTCTTAATGCGGGTATTAAGAGATGCCTTCCATTAGTGAGTATGCCTCAGATAATGTGTTTATTTGCATCTCCCTTCTTCCCTGCCTGTCCCCTAATGGTCTGGTACACAGTGGGCTCCTTGAGCTGATTTATATGGATCTCAGTTGCTCTCATTGGTGCATACTTAATTCAGAGAGGTGATCACATTGATTTCCCAGGCCCACTTTTCAAGACACGGCGCTAACACAGATATCTTAGCAGCTCTAACTACATTGTCTGAAAAGGAAAACATTTTAAACCTTTGGAAGCAGTTTTGATGGACATTTCATTGTGTTCTATATTACTCACCTAATTAAATTTCCTTCACATCGAGGTCTGTTTAAAATTCAATTGCGAAATATTTTCGAGTTCCACTGGGCAGATAACTTTGTTTAGCTGGATTTGTTCTGCGTGCATATGAAATGGCATCCTATGAATCAATACCCAGGGCTTCTACTTTCCGTGGAGGTGAAGAAATGACAGGCAAATGTAGTCTCCTGTTATTCATAACAAGCCGTCTCTGGTTCCTGAACTTGTTCACCCTGTCATTCCAGAAAGTCCTTGTGTTTTCGTGTCTGTGGTTTTTGCTAGGCTGATTTATTCACCTTGTGTTTTCACATCTGTGGTTTTTGCTAGGCTGATTTATTCAGATTCTGAGCATTGTGAGCAAAATCTGTAACTTCTTTCATGGATGAGCTGGAATTCTGATGCTCCTGTTTACAAGCTCACAGTCCAGCCCTAGGCTGCTTCCCTCCTTGAGGGCGTGCACATGTGCTTCTTCACTCAGTGTGTCCAGCTCTTTAGACTAGCTTGCCAGGCTCCTCTGTCCATGGGGATTCTCCACGCAAGAATACTGGAGTGGCTTGTCATACCCTTCTCCAGGTATGAGGGGTTCCTCCTGGTTCCTCCTCAAACCCAGGTCTCCCACATTGCAGGCAGATTCTTTACTATCTAAGCCATCAGGGAAGCCCAAGAATACTGGAGTGGGTAGTCTATCCCTTCTCCAGGGGATCTTCCCAACCCAGGGATTGAACTAGGGTCTTCTGCATTGTAGGCGGATTTTTTACCAGCTAAGCTATCAGGGAAGCCAGGGCATACAAAAGTCCTATTTGCACAACAGAGTTGGATAGAATTCCAGATTGAAAACTAATAGGGTGAACTGTCTGAGGATGCATCTCCAGTGGACGAGGTATGATTCCCCATGTTTCATCTTTGGACAGAAAAGCCAGGAGAAAGTCCTTACCTCTCAACTCCACCCACTCTACCACCGAATACAAGAAAAACAGACCCTTGTCATCTTTTATCCCGGCTCTCCCTGACATGGCCATGCCATTTGCATTCCATAGGCACTGCTTTAGTATTAAAAAATAATGAAACAACTCCAAAGATGTACTTTTTGTTGCATTGTTAATTAACCTTTAAACATTTCAGAATTCATTAGAATCTTCAAAGCTTTCAGAGTTTATCTTGTTTATCTCTTAGTCCACTGTACCAAAATACCACAGACTGCATAGCTTATCAAAAGTAGAAATGTATTGCTCATGGTTCTGGAGGCTGGAAGATCAGTATGCCAGCACGGTCTGGTGAGGGCTGTCTTCAAGCTTGCAGACTTAATGGTATCCTCACCTGGGGGCAGGGGTTAGGGAGCTCTGTGGAGCCTCTTTTATAAGGGCACTAATTCTGTTCATAAGGGCTCCACTCTCAGGATGTAACCACCTCCGAAAGACCCCATCTACTACTACCATCATCTTTGGAGGTTAGAATTTCAACAAATGAATTTGGGCAGTGGGGATGGGGAACACAAGCATTCAGCTTATAGCAATCTCTGTGCCTCAAATAATAATGACTATATCATAAGATTATTGTGAGCCTTAAATTAGCTCAGGCATATAGATACTAAAAACTGCTGATCCATTGTGAATGTTGCTAATATAGTTGCTATCATATTATTATTATTAGTTGATTAATATTACCTTTGTAACTTCTCTGTACATTAGCAGGAGATTTGGCCTGTGTCACCAACTCTTCCATCATTTTTACGTATCAGGAGTATTGCCTGGTGTCGTCACTGAGAGTGTGAGCTTTGGGGCTAGACAGATCCAGTGCCAGCTCTACCACTTAACTAGCTGTGTGAGCTCACTTGTCGTTGGCCTCGAGGAACCTCAGTTGCTTTCTCTGTAGAATGGGGATAAGGTTGGTGCCGACTTGATAGTTGGTGTGCTGGTTAAATGAGATGCTGTAGTGTTTAGCACTGCCTGCATACCCAGGATCATCCCCTGTTTCACAGGGGCAGGATTTATGTCAGTTTCACTGGTGGAACTGTGATGAGAGAGATGGCCAGAAACCACACTGGTCTTTGGGTGCTCCCCTTGCAAGCTGGTCAGACACACAGCAGTGTTAACTCACCCTGCCACACTCCCTGTCTCCCCCACCCCCAGGTCCTTTTAAGACTCTTAACAATTATAAGCATTTTGCTAAGTGTGGGCTTAGAACCCGGGAATCTGCTATGCTCACAGTAGGTTCTGATTGACATCCTTACTGACTGACTTTGGGATAAGGTCCATTCTGTAAGTGTGGTAAATGTTGAGCACAAACTCTACATTTGCTAGAATTGTATAATTGTATTCATAAAAATTGCAGCTCCATCACCAAGGCTCAGCTGGTCTTCATGATCACAGGTTTGGGAGTTGTTATGCCCAAGTCGCAAAATCTCCCAATGACCACCAGGGAGCCGGTATCCAATGCAAAAGCAAGAGAGTCTTTATTACCAAGCTCGAGCTGGGGCTCCCACTGACACCGACAGAACGGCTGTAGGGAGGAGCCTCGAACTCTGGGTTTCATTGCTTATATAGGGTAGACGTCTGATTCCCTGTCTCCCCCACCCCCAGGTCCTTTTAAGACTCTTAACAATTATAAGCATTTTGCTAAGTGTGGGCTTAGAACCCGGGAATCTGCTATGCTCACAGTAGGTTCTGATTGACATCCTTACTGACTGACTTTGGGATAAGGTCCATTCTGTAAGTGTGGTAAATGTTGAGCACAAACTCTACATTTGCTAGAATTGTATAATTGTATTCATAAAAATTGCAGCTCCATCACCAAGGCTCAGCTGGTCTTCATGATCACAGGTTTGGGAGTTGTTATGCCCAAGTCGCAAAATCTCCCAATGACCACCAGGGAGCCGGTATCCAATGCAAAAGCAAGAGAGTCTTTATTACCAAGCTCGAGCTGGGGCTCCCACTGACACCGACAGAACGGCTGTAGGGAGGAGCCTCGAACTCTGGGTTTCATGCTTATATAGGGTAGACGTCTGATTGGTTAGGTATTGGGTTCTGATTGGTTCCCATTTCCGGGGCTTAATTCCTTAATTCGAATTTCCCGGGCAGGTCATAAGTCCTGTAGGTAAAGTCAGGAGATCCTAATCTGGGATCTGATTAGCTCACAGGTGGTGGGGTGAGGTCAGGGGATTTCCAAAGACTCTTTCCTCAGAAATGGAGTCTTTTTTTAACAAAATAGGGTGTCTTAGGTCCTTCAGAGTCATTTCAGAAAGCTATTTTCTCCAACATCCAGGTAGTGCTGAGGCTAAAAGTGCCAAGTACTGTGTTTTCTCTTCTGGTTTCAGTATGGCCGGACCTTGCATTTTTCTCTTGTTCCTCTGATCCATTCACTGTGTGTGTATTTGGTTCTCATCTAACTCCCTGAAGAGGCCTTCTTCATGGCATCATCTTTATTCCAAAGCCAGGAGCCTTCACATGAAAGACAGACAGAAAGAAACCCACAGACAGTGCTTTTCCTGAGTTAACAACTTACCTGCTAATAGAAGATTTTGAAGCCAGGGGCTTCCACTGAGTTCTCAACACGCAAGTCTATTTAAACAGTCTGTAGAGTCCTTCCCTGACCCCAAATTACTCCGAAGCATTAATTGTCCTAGTGGTTTCATGGCCACATTATTTCATATTCATTAGTGTTTTCATGAAAAATTATAACACTAATTAGAGCGGCTTCCAGTTAATTCGCTGGGTGATTCATTACTCTCTCCCCTCTTGGTGTTCTGCATGTGGTCATCTTGGAGAAAGCATCCAATGGGTAATTGCAGCTGTATTCCCTGAGTGATCGCCTAATGCCATTAGTTCTGATCCACAGGCGCGGCTCCGGCGGGCTCTGATGGGGTCTGGCTGCAGCTGCACCCTCGCCCCGCCCTGTGGAGGCACCGAGGTCGGGTCCTCCAGAGGGGGTCTAGCGAAGCACAGTGGTGGAGCTCCCGGTGGGAGGTGAGCATCTCTGTGAGCCTCTCCTGGAATCTGAGATAGGAGGTGCTCAGAGAAACCTACCGGAAGAACTCGTAGTTGGGAAGTAATAACAAAAACAAGATTTTCCTCCATTTTAGCAGCTATGCGGCTGAGCATGGGCTAGACTCTGGAAGCCTGGTTCACTCTCAGACCTCTGCTGCTCAGTTCTTTTTATTAAAAGTTTGTGTGCCCTCAAGTCCCTTGGATGCCAGCCTTAAAAACCCCAGTGGGGGCAGGCCAGCCCGTGACAGCATCCACAACAAGGTGGTCTCTCTAGGAGCAGAATTTCTGCGTCAGAGCACAGGCGCATATTCAACCATATCAGATCCTGCCAGACAGTTTTCTAACCTGTTACATAAATTTACACTGCCATCAGCGGTCTGGGAGTGTTCCCATGTTCCTTGTCAGTAGTTGAGATTGAGAGATTTTCATTAAGCCATTTTGTAGATATATAAGGGTGTTTTATGTATAATTCCTGGATTGCTAGTCATTTTGAGTACCTTTTTATATAATTGTTGGAAATCTGGATTTCTCCTTCTGTGAAGTGCCTGTTCAAGTCTTTGCCTGTTTTCCTGTTGGGGTGTCTGACTTTTTCTTGTTGATTTCCAAAAGACTTTATATATGTATATATTCTGGATTCAGGCCTTTTGTCAGTCACGTGCACTGAAAATATCCATGGCTCCTTGCATGCTATCTCCCTCCCTCTCCCTCTCTCTGTGTCTGTCTCTATTTACTCTCTTGTGTCGTTTATTATACAGAAGCTCTCAATTTTAATGGGCTATAATATATCAGTCTTTCTCCTTTGCTATAGTATTTTTAAAGTCTTGTTTAAAAAATCTTTCTTGAGATTATTAAGATATTACCCTATATTATTTTATAAAACTATTGTTTTGCCATTTACACTGAGTTCTGTGATGCCTACAGAACTTTTTTTGTGTGCATGACATAAAGTAGCGGGTCAAGAATCAAGCCCTGCCCCCATGCCTGTCTGGTTACCCTAGCTCCATTATTAGAAAGACTACCTTTCGTCATGTTCTGCAGTGCCCTCTTATTAAATCCCGTGTCATGTGTATATGGGGCTTCCCTGGTAGCTGAGCGGGTAAAGAATCTGCCTGCAATGCAGGAGACCCTGGTTCAATTCCCGGGTCAGGAAGATCCCCTGGAGAAAGGATAGACTACCCACTCCAGTATTCGTGGGCTTCCCTGGTGGCTTAGATAGTAATGAACCTGCCTGCAATGCAGAAGACCTGGGTTCAGTCCCTGGGCTGGAAAGATCCCCTGGAGGAGGGCATGGCAATCCACTCCAGTATTCTTGCCTGGAGGATCCCCATGAACAGAAGAGCCTGGCAGGCTGCAGTCCATGGGGTCGCAAAGAGTCAGACGTGACTGAGCGACTAAGCACAGCACAGCTGTATGTTTCTGGATCTGTTTGTAGGCTTTCTGTACTGTTAGGCTGGTCTTGTATATCCTTTCCCGATATTACACCATTAGAGTCTTATTAGAGGTCTTGATAGTTAATATAGCAAGTCCTCCCATCCGTTCCTCTTCATCATCAAGAATAGCTTGACTACTCTTTGATTTTTTTGTATCCTCCCCTAGATTTTAGAATCAGCTTGTTAAATCCAAAAAGCTGAAAGGAAAGAAAGAAGACAGGAAAGGAACGAGAGAAATCTGCTAGGATTTTTTACTAAAGATTTGGTTGGATCCATCAATCAATATGGAGTTACATTTTTTACAGTATTGAGTCTTACAGTTCATTTATAGTATGCTTTAATTTCTCTAACAGAGTATATCATTTTCTTTGCTAAACTCTTGCATACCTATTGTTAGATTTATTTCTATGTACTTGATGTTTTTACTGTAAATGGTGTCTTTTTCATTTTCTGTTTGTTGTGTTTTGTAGAAATACAGTTGATTTTTGTCTGTGGATATTGAGTCTAGGAGCCTTGCTAAATTCTCATATTAATTCTAGTAGTTTACCTGTGTATTATCTTGGATTTTCTATGGATGTGTAGTCCATATTGATGTTTGTATGTTCATCTTAAAATTGACCACCTTACTCAACTTTTTGCTGGTTCTAATAATTTGGGTGTTGAGGCTCTTATGTTTTTTAGGTTAAAAAATCATATCATCATTATGAGAGTTCTCTTTCTGCCGAGAGAAGCAATATAGGGTAGCTGTTTGGGACAAGGAGTCTGGAATCTGACTACCCAAACTTGAATCCCAGCTCTATTACTTTTCTGTGTAACCTTAAGTAATTTACCTAATTCTCTGTGACTCAGGATAATTAATTGTAAACCACCTCACAGGTTGATTTTTAAAATTGAGTTAGTGCAACTTCAAAAACACTTATCAAGTCATGAGCACTCAGTTTATGCTGACTTTTGTTACTTTATCAATTATAGTAGCATCATTTCTTTCTAAATTCCCATTTCTTAATTGTTTTTTTCTCATTTAATTGCACTGGCTACTTTTCCAGTGTTAATACTGAATCTTAGTGGTGCTTTCAGACCTCACCTGAAACTTAACACTTTGAAATATTCCTTCTAGGTTTTTTTAAAGACATGGTTGTTTGGTTTTGTTTTTCATCATTTGATATGCAATCCCCTTTCACTGCACTTATGAATCTGTATTAAATTCTGTAAGAGGAAGATAACTTTTTAGAGGAAGGTAATTTTTTAGAGGAATTTTCCTTTTGTCAAACTCTGCTATTTACATAGTGATGAAAACCATTAATAATGAAATTATTTCTTTTTAAATATCATTGAAATCTTTCTGTAAAAGGAGGTATCAACCTTTCTACATTCCCGAAGATTCACTGATGTAGTCTTTCCAAAAAGGTGCTGTTTGTTAACGTAAGGATACTCCTTTCGATGTTTGGGTTGCGTGAAGGACTATTTATATTCATGCATAGCTGTTGGCCAGTCTTTTTTAGCAAAATATCATATTCTTGAGCTTTTAATTTTGATTATATTCCAAGTATGTCTTCAGTTTTCCTTTCATAAAGAGTATACAGATAAAAACTGTCACAACATTGTTGATCAGCTATACCCCAATACAAAATTAAAAGTTTTTTTAAAACTGTAAAAAAGTGTATAAGGATACACGTTTTGAGTCATCATTGAAAATGCTTCCCTGCAGGAAAGACCACCTGAACTGCATAAATTCTAATCTAACAAGTGTGGCATCCGTTTGGCTCTTAATTTCCTCCAGTGCTGTGTATTTCTCATTTTCTTGCAAGAGTTTCTGTCTCACCTCTTTCCTTAACTTTTTTTTCACATACTACTATTTATAGAGTTCTATCTCATTTTCTTCTTAATTATCTTCTGATCCTGTTTCAGAGAATCCAGCTCATTTTGCATCATCTTGAGATACCAAATAATTCTCTAAAATGTTCTTTAAGCTTCTGTAAGACCTTTTCAGATGAATTTTCTCTGATTCCAGGTAGCTTCTGTTTTTCTGTTTTCCAATATTTTCCTTCTCTTTCATTTTGTCCTATTTATTCATTCTCAAAGGAGGAAGACCCAGTCAGGCCTGATGCAGTTAATAGGAAGGGTGTGTGTTTTCCTCCCAGCCTCCTTCCTGGATGTTGGTGCGCTCAACCTTGTAGACTTACAGTAAATTGCCAATTAATACACCTAGCCCAGCTCCTACCGTTTAACTAGCTTTCTCGTAATTTGGCTCTGATGGACTGACATAGACTCATCACCTGTGTCCATTCCTAGGCTGCTGACAAGCTGCTCAAATGATCTGTGTGCATCAGCTCCCCATATGTCATTGTTGTTTAGTCGCTAAGTCGTGTCCAACTTTGTGCGACCCTGTGGACTGCAGCCCACCAGACTCCTCTGTCCATGGAATTCTCCAAGCCAGAATACTGGAGTGGGTTACCATTTCCTTATCCAGGGGATCTTCCCGAACCAGGGATCGAACCCACGTCTCCTGCATTGGCAGGCAGGTTCTTTACCATCTGAGGAATCCCCAGTCCCTGATACGCCATGAGCCAGATTGTCCTCTTGTCCTTATTCTCACCTGGAGCATCCTTGGGAAACTGTACCTCTGGGGGTTCACTCTGCCACCACTGATGTCCCTCTCCTACCCACCCACCCTCATTTTTTTTCCTGGGTGTTTTCTGAGAGTTGCAGTTCTCAACTCTCGTAGGTATTAGTAAAAGGGAGTGGATAGCACTCTGGCTGTTTCAAAGGCATCACCCATCACGTTGAGTGATCGCTGCTTAATTTGAATTTCTGAACAGCTGGAGGACTCAGGTGTTATTTTTCCTACCCAATTTCATCAGCCTTGTGTTTAGATGAAAATTCCTCATAAATGTCCCCCCATACAAGTTGATGGCAGTCTTGGTGTTCAGTTTGGTGAGTTCTGTGTTTTATTCTATAATCAGTCTTTAAGATGATTTTAGTGGAAAGTTAGGTGAGGCTGTACTGGATTCTTCTACCCACTTTTAGGGAAGCATTCCATCCAGAATTAAATATTTGTTTCAGCAACTCACAATGTCCTGGATAGCTTGCAGGAGTGCAGCCCGCAGCAATTTTAAAGATCTCTCTTGGCCAGGCTTCTTCATCAGCAGAATAGATGACCAGAAGTCATGGTTCCAAAAGCTGAGTGCCCCCTAAAGATTTATTCTAATAGCCAAGGACAGAATAAAAAGCGCACTGAGGGGCTCAGGGGCGAAGAGTCCGCCTGCCAACGCAGGAGATGCAGGTTCGGTCCCTGGTCCGGGAAGATCGCACATGCTGCAGAGCAACTAACCCGTGTGCCCCCACTGCCGAGCCCCACAGCCCATGGTCTGCTGCGAGGAGGCCACGGCAGAGAGAAGCCCGTGTATCGCAGCTGGTGAGCGGCTAGCCGCTGCTCGCCGCAACTAGAGAAAAGTCCGCACAGCAATGAAAGCCCAGCACAGCCAAAGTCAGTTAAAACCTAAAAAAAACAAACCCACTGAGTTAGCAGTGAGGTAATCTGGGTTCTCAGGCCTCGGTCATTGGCTCCTTTGGTCAGTGTTAGGCAAATCGTGAGACCGCTAAGAGCCCCGGGAGCCCCGGACTCCTCTGTAATTCACTCTCTCAGTCATGCCCCACTCTTTGCGACCCCATGGACTGCAGCACGCCAGGCTTCTCTCTCCTCACCATCTCCCAGAGTTTACTCAAATTCGCGTCCATTGCGTCAGTGATATCATCTAACCATCTCATCTTCTGCTGCCCTCTTCTCCTTTTGCCTTCAGTCTTTCCCAGCATCAGGGTCTTTTCTGATGAATCAGCTCTTCACATCAGGTGGCCAAAGAATTGGAACTTCAGCATCAGTCCTTCCAGTGAATATTCAGGGTTGGTTTCCTTCAGGATGGACTGGTTGGATCTCTCTAAAGTAAAGGAGAAGACCAAGTGGTCTCTAATGCCCTGCCAGTCTAGAACTCAGTGGTTTTACCAGCTGACCCGGAACCTCTGCTGTTTGAAGCCTGTTCCTTGGGGCTCCCCGTCTTACTCTCAAGAGTTTCTGCTGAAAGGGGAGCAGGGGAGGAGAAGGCATGTCCACGCTGGGCAGCTGAGCCCCACCCTCGGGCAGAACATACCCGGAGGGACCATGGGAAGAGCGGGCAGCATGATGCAGAGACCCGGCGCCCCCTCTGGAGACGCCCCTCTGGGGCCTCGGGACCTCTCTCTGAGAAAGCGGTCAGGCAGCCCAGGACCCCACTGGCCGTGTCCCCTCCAGTGACTTTGTGTTGCAGGGCAAACAGGCAGAGGAGGCCTTGGAGGTGCGGGAGCCCGGGACGGAGGCTGGCTCTCGCCTCTCATGCGGCGATGAACAGATCTGGGGGAGGCGCTGTGTTGCTTGTCACCGCCAACCTGCTTATACCCGTTTCCTTGGTCAACCAATTGGTAAAGAGTCTGCCTGCAGTGCGGGAGACCCAGGCTCGATGCCTGGCTCGGGAAGATCCCCTGGGGGAGGAATCCCACTCCAGTATTCTTGCCTGGAGAATCCCCATGGACAGAGGAGCCTGGCGAGCTAGAGTCCACAGGGTCGGAGAGTTGGACACGACTGAGCGAGTAAACCTACCCACGCATCCTGCTTACCCCCAGCCCGCGTGAAGGCAGGGCCGTGGTGAGGGGAAGCACAGCGAGGTCTCACTTATCACCCATGTTTCCCAGAGGGAAGAAGAGGGCACCGTGGGACTCCCAGGTGGGCAGAGATGTGCCCAGGTCAGAGGTGAAGCCCAAGGTGGGGTTCAAGCATTCCGGGCAATGCCAGGCTTCCCGGGGCTCCTGGCTTCCCTGCACTTGGGGCCAGACCCCTTCCAGGGTCTTCAGAATGAAGGGTGTGTGCTCACACAGGCATGGTCCCCTCCCCTCTCTTTTCCTCCCTCATCTCTTTTCTCTCTCCTCTCTCCGTCCTGCTCCAGCATCTCTCGCCAGTAATATTTGCTCGAATAATAAGCCAGGCAGCAGCTTGCTCACTAGCACGTGGGTTGTTTGGTTCAGAGTGCCTTGGCTGTTGAGGATAATGTGTCAAATGGTTTAGAAGTTTTTCTCACCAAGAAAGGGCAGTTAGAAGGGAGCAAAAGGAGGGATAAACCACAGCGACCAAGAATGGCCCCAAGCTGGTTTGGGAAGCGCGAGCCCCTTTCTCTGCCCTTGGCCACCGGAGTGGCACCAGTGAGTGCCCCGGGGTCTGCTGCCCGTGTGGATGGGCAGCCAGTCTGTGAGGAAAGCCAGCTCCCAGCCCAGAGACAAAGCCACTAAGTTTCCCCCTGACTCAGGCCCGGGACGTTTGGAGAAATGAGAGAGGAGTTGGAATTTAGCTCCCGGGGGTCAAGTTTACCCTACTCGCTCTATGGTCATCTAGACCAAGGTGGCCTTGGATGATAAGGTTTGGAGTCACAGAGAAGCAGGGAAAACTGCAAAGCATTTATAATTTCCAAATCTCAGCACAAGATAAATGATGAAGAGACCTTGTCCTTTGCAGCCCCTCCCCCTGCGTCAAGCCCTCCCGCCTCCCTGGGGACTGATCAGCACCCTGGTCACCCTGAGCCCAGGCCTGGGTGTCACACCCCACCTCTGCTGGTCCCTGTAGCAACATGCCAGGACCTATCCCGTTGGCTGGAGGAGCCCGCATTGCTACGATTTATCAGCATTACGGCTTCCCGAACATTAAATATGCAGAGTGCGTAACTCTCTGTTCTTGCTTCCTTATTTGAAGGCAAGGGATGCTGTTATGATTTCAGAAGCTCTGGAGTGTGCACATCAACTCCTGAGGAATGGGGGCCTTCCTGGACAACCACCCCTCCTCCCATCCTGACAGCAACGCAGGGAAGTAAGGGAGTTCATTTCCCTTGCTCTGACCTCAAAACCCTGTAGGTTTCTCGGAATGAGGCTGGAGGTACAGACATGACCTTCCTCTATAATGGACTTTTGCATCACCCAGTCTATCGCCTCGGTTGATGGTCCCAACCCCGCTGCAGCCCCTGTGCGTGTGCCCTCCTTGCTGGAGACGGTTAGGCCCCCTCCTCTGCACAAGCCTTTGGAGGAGGGTGGCTTCAGGCTCTCCAGATGAAAGCTGGAGACGATCCTCCTTGGGTACTGCTTTCAAACCCGTATCCTGGGGGGTTAAGTGACTGCTCTGTCAAATGCACACCCCCATGGCTTCCGGCCCCCCCCCCGCCCAGTGCCCCAGCAAGATCACATTGAACTGTTCAGGGAAAGTTTACTGAATGTGGGGAGAATAGAGCACGCCTGCATTATTTATCAGGGGCTCACAATAACCATCACATGTAGAATGTATCTGGACATATATTAGTGATGCTAGGAAACACCAGGGGTCCCAAACCTATCAGGATCCCGGACACATATGTAAAAATGTGTCACAGTCTTACCTTTCCTAGGAATCTGGGAGCTGGCTCCAAGGCAACTTCTACCAGGAAGACAAAACTCTTTCACCTTTTATTTGCCATAAGCCCTCCGGACAGTTCATCTACAATTGATCAAGTCTTAGCAAATCATTTCAGCCTCTAATTTCTTAACTTCACTTTCTTACTCCACCCCACCCTTTTTACTTCTTTCTCTGTAAAGCAAGGAAGGCTATTTATGGACTGCCGACTGTGCACCAAGCATTGAACTACCCCTTGATGTCTGAAGGGTCTGCATTAGTATTCATCCCCATTTTACAGATGAGGAAACTGAGGCTCCAGATCATGCAGTGATAAGTGGCCAACGTAAAATTGGCAACCAGGTCTTGGACTTTAGGCTGAGGTTTCTTTTCACCCTGCATTTGACTCACCACCTGGGCAGGAAGGCGACAGTTGTTCTTCGCTTCCTTATCAGCTCTGTGTAGCCACAGGGATGCCACCTACCACAGAACTGGTGGCATACAGCCATGGACGTTTATTTCTCAGGAGTCCATGGATCAGCTGAGCAGTTCTGCTGTCCAAGGCTACGTTCCTGGGTGGACCCAGGCTGGCCTGGGCTTGTCACCTGGCATCTAGCGCTCTGGAAGCGTGAACAAGTCACCTGGCCTCTGGAGGCCTGGGCTGTCCCTTCTGCTGTCCCTTCTGCTGGCCAGAGTGAATCGCCAGACAAGCCCGGATCCAGGAAGAGCAGACCGCCTCCATCTCGTGCCAGGAGGCCCTGCAGAGTGGCAGCAGGAGGCTGGGATGGTGGCAGGGCAAGAACGGGGGCCAGTTTTTCAGTCCCGCTTGGTCCCGCTGCGGGGCTGCCTTGCTTCCCCCGGGGCCTGCCCCTGCTTCCTAGAAGCCTCAGCTGCCCTGCTCCCTCCTTGCCATGCCTGCCCTCAGAGCTGTTTCTTGTTTGTACCCAGGATGTTGTGCAAGATAACTTTGAAGCAGGATTTCAGTGGCCCTCTTCCCAAGAGGAAGGGATGCAGTCAGTCTGGCAGGGGTTAAGCCTTCCACTGACCTGATTAAGCTGAGGCAGGCTGCCTTCAGCGTCAGCCAGCCGTGGGGCAGAAACCACACCAAGGAGTCTCTTCTGCTTGCTCCTGAGGCCGGTGCGTCTTCTGGGTACCACGTGGGGGCAAGGGGTGGCTCTCCACTGCCCATCCTTGAGTGTCTCCAGGCATCATGTCATGCTGGTGGGGCCACAGTTCCTCTGCTCTGTGGGTGCACAGCCCCCTCACCACCGCCCCTGCCACCCCAGGGTTCTCAAGGACCCCTCTTTGGTTTTTGTGTTTGTGGTTTCCAGGGGAAAGGGTTGGAAGGAAAGGCTACCTCTGCAGAACTCCCAGGCCAGCTGGTTGACATGGGAGATGATGCTGGGCAGTGAGGGGGGAGAGGAGTGCAGCCTGGAGGAGGGGGCGCAGGGGCAGGAGGGGAGGCCAAGCTGGAAAGGGCTGCTGGGTTCCTGGAGGACTGGGATGGGCCAGAAAGCTCATGTGAAGAAGCCAGCACACGGAGAGGAAGCAGGAAAGACGGGAGTTTAAAATGGGGCGTGGAGAACTGGGAGATTGGGATTGACATACCCACACTGTAGATACTACACATCAAACAGATAACTAATGAGAGCAAGCCTTATAGCACAAGGCCTCTACTCAGTCTCTGTGATGACTGAAAGGGAAAGAAGTCCAAAACAGAGGGGGTTTTTTGGACACACACACACATATATACACACACACACACACACACACACTGCAACCCTTGGACTGTAGCCCACCAGGCTCCTCAGTCCATGGGGTTTTTCAGACAAGAACACTGGAGCGGGCTGCCGTTTCCTCCTCCAGAGGATCTTCCCAACCCGGGGATCAAACCTGCATCTCCTCTGTCTCCCGCTTGCAGGTGGATTCTTGACCCCCTGAGCCATCAGGGAAGCCCTTAGACACTACATATAAAACAGAGAACTAATGAGAACAAGCCTTACAGCACAGGGAACTCTACTCGGTCTCTGTGATGACTGAATGGGAAGAAGTCCAAAAGGGAAGGGATTTTTTTGGACACACACACACACACACATTCGTATATATACATATATATATGGTTGATTCACTTTGCTGTACAGCAGGAACACATTTAAAACAACTCTAATAAAAATTTTTTAAAAAGAAAAAAATAAAAATTTTCTAAAAGATGTGAGCTAAGAGCACAAGCATTGGGAGGCTGATGTTTCCAGACCCCAGAGACTGCATGGTACCCACAGTGACCCCGCTAACTCACGTGTGGTGTCTGCTCAGACCGCCTTCACCAGCAGACAGTTCCTGACCCCTGCGAGGTGGTCCAAAGGGTTAATCGAGACGAAGCTTCTAGACTGGAAGGGAAGAGACACCCCGATTCCATTTCCCACTAAGGCAGGTAGGGTAAATATCCCCCAAAAGCGGCACCTGCCCACCATGGGACTCGAGAGGTGGAAGGGACTGTGTGTGGTAACAGCTTGCAGAGAATGGCTAACGACGTCCTTAATTCTTCGGACCCCTTGAGAAGTCACGGAGAAAGACCGCGTTTGCATTTGGTTTGGAAAGATACTTAGGACGGCACCAGGCGGAGGGAGAGGAAGGCGGAAGGCACAGCTGTAAGGAGGACGGGACAGAGGGCAGTTGTTTCTGTCCGGTCCGGGGAAGGGGAGGGAGGCGCCGCGGCCACGCCCCGGCCACCCTGCTGCTGACCCGACTCAGGCGGGCGGGACCTGCCCTGCCCGCGGCGGTGTCAGTTTTCTCCCCCTGTCCTGGCCTCAAGAAAAGCAAACCTACAGCGTCTTTTTGTTTCAAGTCATAGGCCTGTCATTCATTTCCATGAAACATTTTCCTTTCTGTCAACTGGGGCGGTTAGGCCGGAGTCCACAGGACCCTTCTGGTGCTCATGATTCTGCAGCGGATCGTGGGACGGGCTCCCCAGAAACAGACGGGGGCCTGTCCCGCCCTTTTTCTCAGCAGGGACCTGCATTCTTGGGGCAGAATCCCCGTGGTGTGGGGCGGGGTGGGAGGAGGGGGTCTCAGCTCCAAAGCGAGCAGAACTGACAGAGCAGGGCCACTGCTGGGCCCCTCCGGACTGAGAGCAGCAGGGAAAGGGCTTCCCGGCCTACCTGTCAGCCCCGACGCTCATTTTGTCCTTCAGGTGCTAGGTCGTGTCTGACTCTTTGCGACCCCGTGGACTGCAGCCCACCAGGCTTCCCTGCCCATCACCATCTCCCGGAGCTTGCTCAAACCCATGTCCATTGAGTCGGTGATGCCATCCAAGGGCCTCACCCTCTGTGGTCCCCTTCTCTTCCCGCCTTCAGTCTTTCCTGGCATTCGGGTTTTTTCCAGTGAGTCGGCTCCTCGGTCAGCTGCCCTAAACAAGTCACTGAACTTACTCACTCACGGCATGCAAATACCAGAGACCTCTGTCCCAGGAAGGAAAATCAGTGATGGGTGAGAATGAGCCTTTTCCGTCAGAGGAACGACATGGTTTCTGCCCTTTGTGCCCAGCAGGGGATGAGGGAGCGGGCGAGGGGACCCTCCCCAGCTGTGTGTGAAAGGAAAGCGCATGGCGATGAGTCATTTGTCGCCGCCTCCTGCATGTTTTCCTCGAGTCTCATGCTGTCCCTCACCCTGCCCCGCCTCCCTCTGAATCCGCTCCTGATGGAATGACTTCTGGCTGTACAGCCTTGCCATGTGCCTGGCTGCCCATGTGCAAGTGTTGGACGGTGCTGTGACCAGGTGCCCTGGGTGCCGGAGGACAGCTGAGCCCCTGAGGATACCCAGGAGTGGCCTGGCCCCGCTGGGGGGACGCAGGGAGAAAGGGCCAGTGGTAGAAGTTCTCTCGCTCCTGGTGTAGGAAGATCCGCTCCAGCGAAGTGGCACGGGCTTGGAGATGAACTTTCTTTGTCGGGTTCTGCCCCTCCGAAGGGTGGCCACCAGCGAACAGGTGCTTGGGCATCTCAGGGATCTCGGAGGGCTTGAGCCTCAAACCAGCGCTTCCCTTCTTATTTCACCCTGCGAGCCCGGTGGTCTGAAACATTTGTCCACTTGTCTTAGGCAGTAGCTGTCACCTCTGTTGTTGAGCACAGATGCCTCCATCTCTGTAATCTGCTGGTCCCAGGTCGTGGGCCACAAAAGACAGGTAGTGTTATCCATCTGAGCTGATACTGTTCCTGTCCCAGAAGGGGAGAAAAAGCTCTGTAGCCCCAATAGGCAGCCTCATTGCACGCAAATGACTTCTCCTTGTCTTTGCCATAGACATGAGCTCTCAAACTTCCATGGCCCGCTTGGGGACCACTTCCCGAGAGAGGAAGGAAGATGGGGAATGGCTGGGGGATGACTCCCTCCTCCCATATGGCAACACACACACACAGCCCCATGGCAACCCTCTCTTCTCTCCTGGAAGAGGGAGAAGAAGCAGACCCCAGCGCTGGCAGGAGCCTGAGCTAACCTCCCCCCCTCTGGAAGCAGAGCTTACCTCGAGTGGGAAGAGCTCAGCTCATCCACACCACTGATGAGCACCGTCTGTTGGGTTTCCAGCACATGTTCCTGGGCTGTCGGAGTTACTTGGCATTTCCCGAGCTGTTGTGAGATGGGTATTTGACTGTAGCACACAATGTTCTCACACCAAAACCATTGACACTCCTGACTGTGCCCCGGGCATAGCTGACTTTACATCTTGTCTGAGAAATTCTGAGGTTCCTGCCTTCATGCCAACTCCCAGACATCATTTGATCTGTTTTTTCTTAGATTTGCAAAGCAGATGTTTGCCCTCTTTTTGTACCCTCCTTCAGCTCCTGACCAACTGCTTTTGTAGGAATTACGGGATGGCGGCTGCCAAGTGTCAGGACTTTGGGCATGTTACGTATTTGCTGCCTCACTCTTTTGGGCTTTTGGACTTGCCGTGCATTGCCAGACCACAGGCTGCAGCTTTGCGTTTGCTGGTATCAGATCTGTTGGCTTTGGGAAGCTCTTAGGACGGAATACACAGGGTGTGTTGATCTGTTCTTTCTCTGCAGGTTGCTGAACGTTAAACTTTTAACATTTTGTCTCTTAACTCATATATGGATATATCTTCAAATATAATCTGACAGGCCAACTTGGACCAGCATCAGCACTGCCTAAGTACCCTCTTAAAAGCGCAAATACACCCCACACCAATCAGAATGACCACCAATAAAAAGTCTATGAATACAAATAGTAAATGCTAGAGCGGGTGTGGGAAAAAGGGAACCTACCACACTGTTGGTGGGGATGTAAATTAGTGCATCTATGATGGAGAACAGTATAGAGGTTCCTTAAAAAACCAAAAATAGAGTTACCATATGACCATGCAGTCCCACTCCTGGGCACGTACCCAGAGGAAACCGTGATTTGAAAAGCTAGATGCACCTCCAGTGCTCACACAACACTGCTTACCACAGCCGAGACGCGGAAACGACGCAAGTGTCCATCAGCAGGTGATGGATGAAGGTGTGAGATGCATGTGTGTGTGTGTGCGTGTGCCACACATAATGAGCATTTACACACACAATGGAATGTTCCTCAGCCATAAAAAAAGAACAAAATAATGTCATTTGCAGCAACATGGTGGACCTAGAGATTATCATATTAAGTGAAGTCAGAGAAAGATAAATGTTTGCTATTACTTATATGTGGAATCTGAAAATCGATACAGGTGAACTTATTTACAAACAAAAATACATTCACAGACACAGAAAACAAACTTATGGTTACCAAAGGGGTTAACAGGGAATGGGGAAGCAGAGTTAAGTTAGGAGTTTGGGATTAACATATACACACTGCTTTATATAAAATAAAGAACAGGGACCTACTGGACAGCATAGGGAACTATATCCAATATCTTGTAGCCTATAATGGAAAAATCTGAAAAATTGTGTGTGTGTGTGTGTGTGTGTGTGTAACTGAATCACTTTTCTGTATACCTAAAACTGGCACAACATTGTAAATTAACTACACTTCAGTTTCTTAATGGGTTTTTTTAAGGCACCAATAAAGCATTATCTGAAGAATAATCAATACTGGTATGAAGGCTGAGGACTGTGTGATTAACCCAAAGAGAATGAATTGACTGAGGGTCTCAGCCGCTGTTGGTAGAATATATGTGGCCAGATCTTGTTATCAGGCGGTTTCCCCACACCACTGTTTACTCAGAATCTTCCACATGTGGGCTTGGCACCCATGTCCCAGGAGGCTGGGGTGGGAACAGCAATCCGGGAACCTGAACTGGCTGTGGGGTCAAGCACACAGGCTCTCCTGTCTCAGAAGCGCCCTCAGAGGTTTGTGAAAGCAGATTCCAGAACCCTACCCCACACAATGAGAGTCAGCATTTCTGGGGACAGACCCCCGGGGCTGCCCTGCAGACAGATTCTGTTTAAGGGGCCAGGGGCGTGAGTGCCATCTCTGCGAGGACGAAGGTGGGGAGAGTCGAGCACTGGACGCCTGCCCTGGGCCTGCCGCCAGCCTGGAATGTGACCTTAGCTCAGTCACTTACACCCTCAGGTCTCCACTTATTTCATTTTAAAGAAAGAATAATTCTTCCACTTACCTACCTTGGGATTCCTGGGGTAATCCAGCCAGAGGGAAGGTGGCCTGCACACACTTTGCCTCATGGAAGCCTCTCCAGAGATGAGCACCTTCTTTCTATTCTGCTGATGAGGAAGACGGGCACTGGGAGGTGACATCATTTACCAAGATGCCAAGTCTTGGAGGTGAAGGAGCCCAGATTAGAATCCTGGTGTTGGGTTCCGGAGCATTCCATGCCATCTGGGTGCTCCTCTGAGACTCTAGCAGCTAGACAGACCCTTGTTCCCCTTCACGGGTCACAGCCTTGTCGTGGGGAAGCGGTTTGCGTGACTCAGTGAAGCTATGAGCCATATCGTGTAGGGCCGCCCAACACGGACGGGTCCCAGTGGGGAGTTCTGACCGAACGTGGTCCGCTGGAGGAGGGAGTGCCAACCACTCCAGTGTTCTTGCCCCGAGAACCCCGTGAGCACTGTGAAAAGGCAAGAAGACACGACACTGGAAGGGGAGCCCCTCAGGTTGGCAGGGTCCTGCATGCTGCCGGGGAAGGGCGGAGGGCAACTCCTCACAGCTCCAGAGGGAAGGAAGCGGCGGGGCCAAAGCGCAAGGGACGTCGCGGAGGAGCGTCTGATGGTGAAAGTCAAGGCCGGTGCTGTAAAGAGCAGTATTGCACAGGAACCTGGAACGTTAGGTTCGTGAATCAAGGAAGACTGGACGTGGTCGAGCAGGAGCAGGATATGGGCCAGCCGCATCACCTGGGAGCTCATTAGAAATGCAGGCTGTTGGGCCCCACCCAGGTTGATCGCCTCAGATCCTGCGTTTGAACGAGCTTTCCAGATAATCCCTGAGCAATGAAGCTGTTTTTTTAGTATCTATTTATTTAGGTTGCGCTGAGTCTTCATTGCTCAGGCAGGCTTTCTCCAGTTGCGGTGAGCAGGGGCTGTTCTCTAGTTGCGGCGTGCTGGCTTCTCACTGAGGGGGCGTTTCTTGGTGTGGAGCACAGGCTCTGGGGCGTGTGGGCTTCAGTAGCTGGGGCACACGGGCTTAGTTGCCTTGTAGCATATGGAAACTTCTGGACCAGGGATCAAACCCATGTCCCCTGCATTGTTGGCAGGTGGGTTCTTAACCACTGGACCACCAGGGAAGTCCCCATGCTGAACTTGAGAAGCACGGTTGTAGAGGATTGCACTAAAGAGAGCAAGTTTACCAACGCGGTTAAAGTAAATATCCAAAATCCAGCAAAACTGTGACCTTCCAGGGATAATCAAAGAAGAAATCTTAACTGGGAAGTTCCTATGGGAGAAGAGTAACAGTAAGCTGTTTCGGCCCTTTCTGAGTTCCCATTGCAGGGCAAGTGTCCTTTATCTGAGAGAATCCAAGCTTTCCAAGAGATCGGGGTTTGGAATAAAACAAATTGTTTCTTATAGGTGTGTATATGTGGGCTTTCCTGGTGGCTCAGCTAGTGAAGAATCCGCCTGCAGTGCAGGAGACCTGAGTTCCATCTCTGGGTGGGGAACATCTCTGGAGAAGGGAAAGGCTACCCACTCCAGGATTTTGGCCTGGAGAATTCCATGGACTGCGTATAGGAAAAGTCAAGAGGAGAGGGTTTAGCAGAGCTGACGTCGCCCAAAAGTTTTACAGAGGGCTCTCTTGCCCCTGCCCTTTTTCACATCTTCTCACTTGTTTCAGGAGTGATCCCTTTATGGCTGATGGCATCCAACAGGGAGGCTGGCCAGTTGGGTCAGGGGGAGTTCAGCTTCCAGAATATCTTTCCTGTGAGTGTTGGTCCTCAGGTTAAATCCTAAGATCCAGCCGTTTGAAGGATGTTCCCCCTGATACTCACACTGCAACAATCCCACTACAGCTCATTCTCCTTGCAGGATGCAGAGAGAAAAATGGCTTGACCCAAAGCTCAGAAGCAAGACTCAAAATCAGGGCTTTGAGAAGTCTGAAAAGGCTCCCAGACAGTACTCCAGACAGCTCGCCTTGGGGGAACATGAGAAGAGTACAAGGAGAGCTCAGCTGGGGCCAGAATGTTCACTAGGAGTTGATTCAGGGAAGGATGCTTGAAGCTAGACTTCTGCTCCCTCCTCACCTTTCCTGGATTAGCTGTGTCTGTTGTTGTTCAGTTGCTAAGTTGTGTCCGACTCTTTGCGACCCCATGGACTGCAGCATGCCAGGGTTCCCTGTTCTTCACTATCTCCCAGAGTTTGCTCAAAATCATGTCCGTTGAGTCGGTGATGCCATCTAATCTAACCATCTCATCCTCTGCCACCCTCTTCAGCTTTTGCCATCGATCTTTCTCAGCATCAGTCTTTTCCAATGAGTCAGCTCTTGAGGCTACACAAAAACCTTGGATGAGCTGAGGTTTCTGTCCAGTGATTTTAGCGCATGTTCTCATGTTTAAATCTGTAACTCATATGCACTGTACTAGCCCTTAGAGGTTACTTTTCTGGGACCCACTCTGTCTGTGAAATGTGCACATTCCTGAAAGAGTCAAGACACCACTTGTCCTCAGTATCCCAAGCATTCAGTTATGTCCGTGGTTCCAAAAAGAGCCAGTCGGGAGCGTCACACAGACCTGATGCCCGCCTTCCAGGAACGTGTAGGGTAAGGCAGAGGCAGTGACGCATATTAAAGCGTGCTGGCAGCCCAGCTGTGGAGACCTAGCTGCTGAATTGGACACTCTCCATCTACTTATTCCCATGTCTAGGGCTCTAATCCCCTGTAAATGTGGGTTCTTCTGCCAACCTCAGCCCTGGTCTTCACATACTAGCTTCACCTCAGACAAGCCAAATTACAACTGGTTAGACCAACTTTTCTATGGACTTCCCCTCCCTGTTTGATTTTATGTTTTTTTTTTTTTTTTTTAATTTTTTTGAAAGTCTAGAGAAAGGGGATTTGGGGTTGGAATGATGCCATCACTCCTTTCATTCTGTTCACAACTTTTGAGTCATGTGGGTGGAAGGTTTGATTTTGAGAAATGACGCCACTTTTAAGTTTCGACTCCAGAAAGTCATGGCTCAGCTCTCAGCAGTTCTAGAGGGAGACTGTGAAAGAGGAACCGGGTAACCAGGCTTCCCCCAGAGGAAGGGGTCCTTTTTTTCAGAATACCTGATTTCACAGATGAAGAGTTTTAAGGGGGTGGGGGTGGGCGGCCGGGGGTGAAAGAGAAAGCAACAGGCGTTTGGTTCAAAAACCCGGGTGTGTAGAACAGCTCTGTTCTTTTCTCCCGCCTCTGTCCCCCCACTAACAGATGTCTTCCATCACTCAGAGATGAACTGGGAAGGCTGGTTACTGACAGCCAGGCAATTTGCAGAATCAACTTTAATGGTCTACATCCCCTCTGCGAGTCTGTCCCTGTTCTCTTGGTGCCTCAGCTCGGGGCGAGGGCCGGGTCTCAGCCTCACCCTGACTCTCTGCTTCTCTCCCCCTTCCAGCGTGCAAACGCAAAGAGCAAGAGCCCAACAAGGACAGGAACAATTCCCAGAAGAAATCCCGCCTGGTGTTCACCGACCTCCAACGCCGAACGCTCTTCGCCATCTTCAAGGAGAACAAGCGCCCGTCCAAAGAGATGCAGATCACCATTTCCCAGCAGCTGGGCCTGGAGCTCACAACCGTCAGCAACTTCTTCATGAACGCCCGGCGCCGCAGCCTGGAGAAGTGGCAGGACGACCTGAGCTCGGGCGGCGCCTCGTCTGCCTCCGGCACTTGCACCAAAGCATGACAGAAGGAAGGACTCTCAGTTGGGCACAAGTCGCCTCCCAACGAGGACAACCGATACCCAAAGAAAACACAGAGGAAAGAGACACCGGATTCTTAGCTGGGGCCCTTCACTGGTGATTTGAAAGCACAATTCTCTTGAAACTTTTCTATTCTAGCTGTAATCATAGGCCAGGTGTTTTTTGTTCGTTTGTTTTTAATGGCTATGGAGTCCACGTGCAAGCTGAAAATTAATCTCTTTGAACTGGAATTGTCCTCTGAGCGAGTGTGCTAAGCACCCCAGGAACCCAAATGGGGCCTTCCTAGAGCAAGTCAATTCCAGCCTCGTGTCAGGCAATCAGGATTGCTTAGAATGTCAGCATTCCAGTTTAGGTCCTGTCAGCCTCTTGCAGTCAGCGTTCCCGTGAGTTAATAGTAGGACTCTGGCTTGTATAAGGACTTTTGAGTTTGGGTTGCCAAGATGCTACAGTAAGAGAAGAATCTAGCAACAAGAATGACCTCATTTGCTTTCCAAGTGCTTAGCTTCATCAAACCGTAGTTCACCAACGTTCACAGCCATAACATAAAAAACCATCCGAATGACAATTACTGAGCACAAGTTTTAAATATGGAAGTTAAAAAAAAAATCCGAGGACCTGTTTTTTCCCAACTCAGGCATCTTTTTCATTGAATGGTTTAGAAAGCTTTAAGTTGATCCAGTTTACAGTTTTCTTTTCCTTACCTCTTGGAAATCTCACGTGGTCTTGGATCCATCAAAAAATAAAACAAACCAAGTCAGTTCACTTGAGCGCCAAGTATCAAGCACAACGAAGATAAATAGACAAGTGAGGGAGGTTCTGGATTCACCGCATCTGGATTTTCAAGACACCAATTGGGAAGCCAAGAGGGAATCATTGGGAATATGACTTCAAGCACATTTTGCAGTTTGCTACAAATTCTGTTTGTACATAATGAAAACGCACACTCAGGAGGCCAATTTAACCGTTACGGTATATGGAGCAAATGCAGCATTTTAAGAGACCTAGATTTCTTAGATCGTAACTGTGTCCTTGGTTATCCATCACCTGGTTCCTCCTATCATGCATTGTGACCGCCACATAATACATTCTCACGCTTTCAGATTTGGGTTATTCCCTTGTCCATCCCATCAACAGGGGCATTTTCAGTATTTCCTAGCAAGGAAAACAAAAGAATTCAAACTACCAAACATGTTACTCATAGCCATCATCTAGTCCTGAATCTCTTTCATTATTGAATCATCCTAGCAGAACGCTGAGTAAATCTGGAGAAAAACACAGCACACCAAAGAAGCGGAATACTGCAAACCAAAGACATTTATTACTTGCCATTTTCTAGCCTGAAAAAAATACTGTGATTACTTTTAGAAGTCAGAAAACCTGTGCAACTCCAACTGGCTTTCCGCGCTCGCATTTGGCTCATCCCTGGGCCGAGTGGACCGGCTACACCAAGGATGTTAGCCAAGCCACCGAGCGGCTGGCTTTCTGGTTCCTGGCTGTCACCTTCCCACAGCAAGTGGAAGGGGGCCCACAGGACCCCAGGAGATTGCGATGGTCGCCATGTGCGTATTTACCAGTGAATGGCCCCAGGTGGGCACCACAGGGGTGTTCAAAGCAAGCCAAACGCTGCAATGATGCTTTACAGACACTTGAGACTGACTTTTTTTATGAGTTACTTAATCGAAACCAAAGAAACTTTTTCTGCACCTACTTCTGCAACAAACAAAACTGTCCCATTGAAATGAATAAAGAAAAACGGACGTCCATGAAAATCCACCACCAACAAGATGGAAGCACGCCAGAAAGAAAAAAAAAAAAACAGAAACGGAAAAAACATCAAGACACACTGTGTTCAAACAGACCTCTTGGGACATCTTTTGGAAGCAGATTTTTTAAAAGGGTTTGAGACAGGAAGAGAAATAAGGAAGAGCCTCCGTGGCTGCTGCTCCACCCGACGACTCACGCGGTCATCTTAAAGGTGAAGATTGTCTTTAATTTGTGCCTATGCAGTTTTTCAAAAGAACACGGAACAGAGCAACAGAAACCTCAACAGCTACAATACCAAAGATGAGGATTTCTCACACCTTTGTTTCAGTTCATTATCCCCTCTTGCCTGGCTTAAATACTAATAGCGCCATTGATCTGTGTGTAAAGGTAATCAATTTCGTTTCTGAGCAACGAGAGGAAAGGGTCATTTATTTTATTTTATTGTTTCTCTATGATTTTGTTTTACGGCTTTCTACCCAACATGGAATCTCTCAGAAGGTTCCATGGAATCCACTTTAAGATGTTGGGGGTACTGAGCAGTTCTCTCTGCTCAGCAGAGCGTGGGGAATCATACTGTCCCTTGAATGTTCTTTGCTTAACCCTCCCGTACTCTTGGTTCCTTCTGTGTTCAGAATCTCATCATCAAGGGAGGGAAGGAGAGTGAGGGTCAGGAGTAGGGGTCTTGGGGACGCATCCTCTCCCGAGCCACAGAACCAAAGAATTTATAGAGGAATTGACAAGCCTCATCTTCATGTGATTGCTACATCCTAACAGGGCTTCATTTGGGGGTGGGGGGAGACATGTAAAAATGATTGTCAGTTTCTACTTTTCTATTAGCTTTTTAAAAAATCAGCTGTAAAGTTGCATTTCTAAAGAAAGAGATATATATAATATATGAATACATATATAGATTCAGCTTGACATTGGTGATAACCCAAAGTTATTGCTGTTCAAATTCATGTCTTGTTTTTGTCAAGTGCTTCATTGCTTAAGTACTCAGTCCAGAGCTCTGCTCATTTCTCATGCCATCCCAGAGTGTGGATGATTTAGAGTATTCTGATTTCTGTGAAAATTCCTGGGAAAGGTTGAAAGTCAAGTTCAAGCATTTCAACGTTTTAACATGTTGATAAATGGGTCCATGGGACAAATGAGTGTTATTTGTATTTTGAGTCATCTCTGTTCTCTGTCTCAGCCATGATCAGGGTGGTGAGTGACGTCCATCCACCATGGCCGGGGAGGGGGGTATTCATCTTCTCTAACTGCTGGGGAAGCTCAGTGGTCTGTTTCCACCAGTTACAGAGATGAGGCCAGCCCAGACCCGTCTTCTCCAGGAGCCCTGTCCCATCAGGGTGTTCAAGATGCCCCTCAATGAGTAGATTCACCACAGGGACTTCTTGCAGAAGCCCAGCTCCTGCTGCAGCGGGTTCTTCGGGTTTCCTCAGGGTGGTAATGACCAATTTGTTTAGACAAGCCCGTGTGCAGCCACGGCTGGCACTGGGCTGAGGCAGCGGTGTTGGGGAGTAGGGGTGTCCAGACCTGGAGAGCAAACACAAGGCAAAGAGTAGGGAGGATCCCCTATGCTTGCTTGGAAGACCTGTTATCTGTGGTGCCAGCTGCTTGCCCCCTCCACGTCGGTCTCCCTTTGCAGAGGCAGCAGCCTGGAACCACAAAAAGAAAGTGAATTTCCGTGGCTTTTATAATTCATCCTACCCAGGGTTGTTCCTTGACCTTGCCCTGTATCGCTTTGTCTCTTGCTCATTCTCCATGTCTCCTTTGTCAAATGACCAAGAAGAGAGCATATTTCAGCAGGGGAGTGCTCCTATTGGGTTGATAAAAGCGAATTTCAGCTTGGGCATTTCTTAATGAAACTTTGTGACTCATGGCCAATGGAAATGCTTGTTCTTCCCGAGACTAGGCTGAGGAGCGAAGCCTGCTTGGTTTAGTTAGTGATTCTTTGGCATGCCAGTCTCAGCATTTGGGTCTCTGGTGTCCTCTGAAGATGTCTACACTGAAAGAGGCTGCCTTCATGGCCTGAGATTTCAACCCTGGTCCAACCAAGTGTAGACGCATACACCCTCAGTGTTCCTGGGGACCAGAGGGAGATGTCATAATGTAAAAAAAAGGCAAGAACTTCCCTCTGGGGTTTTGATAAATGTCTCATAGCAAATAATGCCATACCAGAGAGAAGTGCTTGCTTCTGAAAAATTATTTACGTACATATATCAATACATGTGTTTATCTATATATTTGTGTATTGAAAAGTTAAGTCCTACAGAATTTCAATTTGTTTAAAATGTGAAAGAAAGAAAAAAAAAAACCCTGCAAACTGAATTATAATGAAATTTGACCCACTATGTCTTTCCTCAAGCATTTAAAAACTTATTTTAACAATTTTAGAAAAAAAAAGTCTTTGGACTTAGTTATAGTTTAGGATCCATTTCCTCAATCCAAGAAAAATTCCAGGCATTAGCAATGAAAAGGGCAGGGCAGAGTGAAGGGACAATTCCAAACCAAATTCACATTCTTGAGACAATGGAAATCCTAAAGCCATTGCTGGAAAATTCCTTATTTCTTTAGGGAAATAGGCTTGCCTCCATTTTTGTTTTCAATGTGATTTTTGTCCTGAGGATATAGTTCTTTCATTCTAGGAAACTTTTATTTAAAAAAGAGCCAATATATCTCTTTTTAGAAAAGAGAAAAGAAAACAGCAACAACAATAAAAACTCATCCACAATATTTAGAGGCCTTTCCAAACTGTAAAATAGCATGTAGGTTGTAACACTGAACAGTACAGGTGGGAATAAGGCAGGGAGCCTGACTCTCGGGAGAAATCACCTCTGCAGGGTCTCTTTTCCTGAGGGCTCCTGACAACTGTGGGCTCTGGAAATTCAAGCTCATTTTTATTTCTAGCTAAAATAAAATCAAAATTAGGAATAAATCTGATACACACACGCACACACAATTTTGTTAAGTCAGATGATGTATTTCAGAGCCAAACATAAATGACTTTTAGATGACCAACCATTTTTCTTTATGCTGGGTGTCCACCTATTCATGCTGATATATTAAAGCTGAACAGCTTTGTGAAAAATATGACTGCCACCTGGGTGCAGGGGGATGCTTTCCCACTTTTGAAAATGCTGGTAGAATTATAGAAGTGTCCGTTGATTACTGTTCCTGAAGCATCATGACAGTATACCTTTGTGGTGAACTCTGATTTTCAGGAGGTTGTATAGTAGGAATAGGAATTTCTTAAAAATAGAAAAAGAGCAGGCTGGGTTCCAGTCTTACTGAAGAACAATGGAGTATATTAGAAAGTAGAGAAAAAGATGATCCATGTGGTCAAGCAAGGTTGACCCCAAAGCCCAAACCCAAGTACTGTGACGGTAACTGTCACGATTCCTAACAAATCAGAGCTGATTTATTGTTGCTGCTGCTGCCAATGCCTTGTGGTTCAGACTAGTTAGGCTAACCAGGAAGAGCGAGTGAAAGATGGTAGACAGAAAAGGGATACAGTTGGTTTGCCTATAACGTTCTGATGTTTACTTGTAAGATTGGAGAGCTTTTGTACATTTGCGAAGACCAAGTTGCCTCTAAAGCAACAGCAGATTCTAGTTTTCAAATAAGGCCACAAAATCGTTACTAAAAGAAGCAAGTGTACCGGAGTTCACTGTATAAATCTTATCTAGTTAATGACGTTGACTTTAAATATGGCTGTCCCAATGCCTATTTTCTACCTATGGTTTTTTTCTTTCCCAGGGCCAAGGGGAGGGAGGGTTGGTTGGTTTGTTTTAGTAAGTCTCAGAATTGGTCATAAAATTTTTACAAATGTATTAAAATGACATGGAGCCTCCTTAGGCAGGCCCTGAGCTCACAGTTGAGGCTGATGGGCTGTCCCCTGAACCCCACGGGGACCAGAAGTCTTCCTTGTTCTCAGATACCAGCAAGGCTCTGACAGCCAGAGGCGAGTGAAAGCTGGAGCCTAAGCTTTCCTTACCGGTGTTGAGTTTGGTTGCCTGGAATTAACCAATTCATTCCCTTTTAATGGAGGAAAAACACACATGGCTACAAATCTGTTCATTCCATGGAAGTCTTCCACTCTGCTCCAGCCTTAGCAGAGATGTCCCACCGCATGAACCTTGGTAGATACATTTGCCTAATCCTTGTACCGTCTTCAGCTTGAGTGTATACAGATTTAGACGCCTCTTTCACCATGTATTCTCACAGGCATCTTATAGCAACACCCATCGCCTGTGAGTGTCCAGACTGCACAGACACTTCCATACGTCCATACATACTGTCCCCCTTACAATAAATACATTTTCAATGGTCGTTTCTCATGTATGTGGTACTTATACAGTGTACACTATTTTTGTTATTTATTGTAACATTGAAAACCAAAATGCAAGGGTAAAAAAACATCCCAGCATCTTCATCCCCTACACTTGGGATTCCACTCATTCGGTCACATCCAAGGTAAACTCAGCTTTCAAGAAACCTTGCATTTTGTTTAATCATCTGTGTAAGAATGACACACGTGCTTGATGACTTCGGTTGAATAGCTTTGCTCTGGATCTTTCATTAACTAAAGCTAAATCAAAGACCTGAAAAAAGAACACACACCTCAAAAAAAAAGGAAAAAGAAGGAAAAAGTAGCAAAGTACGAACTAATAAAGAAAAAAGTGGGCTCTGGTTTCCAGGGTTGAGAAAATGGTGATGTGGTCTTGTGGGGGCTGTGTCAGCTAGAGGGAGGGACATGGTGATTTTTTTTCATGCTTGTCACATTTAAATGGTCTTTTTGAACGTGAGAAAGTTGAGAGGTTATAATTTTCTGCTTTATTTTCATTTAGACTGTGGAAAGAGGCTATATGTTTTGTCCATTGAAAAATGAAAACGAAATCTTTTTTTTTCCCCCTGTTATCTCTTTGGGTTATAACCCAACAAGCTAAGTACCATTAATGTAATTAATTTATTTAAATTAGTTTTTAGCACACTGAATGTATAGGACTTTGATCATTTCTTAATCTTTCCTTACTCTGATTTTACTCTTTGTGCTTATTTATCAGAACCTAGACCAATGGTGCATCAGAGATGCGTGATCCCTTTTAGAGTCCCCTTGAAGTTTTGCTTTATAAAGCAGAGAAATTCTGTTACAGACAGGGAAGAAATACAGGTTACAAAAAAAAAAATTGAGGTATTTTTCTCTCTTGAATTAACTTTGAAAATAATTTAAGTAATAGTGATTAAATTATTTAAGTTCCCAGCCCCACCTGGTACCAAGCGAACTTCACCTTTTAATTATTGGGGCCCTCAGAGCCTTCATATTGTAACTTATTTATTTAACTTATTCAGCATCTGCAAAAGGTGCACAATATAGTTTATATTTTTTATTTAAAGCAACAGAAAGCACTGCAGTTTGTTTGCTGTCAGACGGACAACAGAGCAAAGTTTGTGGACAAGCAATGACTATTGAACCCGAAACTGTGCATTCAGAAAACGCATGCTGAGACCCTGCTTCACCAGCCTGGATTTCGGGGCTTCTGTACAGAAACTGGAAAAATAAATTGAAAAAAAAATCAGAACAGCAAAAAGAAACCCTTACACTAGCTGCTTCCAAGATGAACTCTGTGTGTGTGTAAAACAACAAACAAAAAAGGATTTAAAAAAGCAGAAAAAAGAAAAAAAAAAAAAGGAAAAACTTTCTATTTCTAGTGAGAACCAAAGAAGGCTACCTCACTGACTTTTTCCATTTGTAATTTTAATCGTGTTGATGACACCAAAGATACCAAAGATTTCTTTCTCTGTGCGGTCTGCATTTCGCTTGTGCTCTTTTATAATTTTAACTCTTCTCTCTGACGTATGGCATGTATGGCCACGGCTCAGATACCCCAAAGAAATAGCTAATCTATGCGACAGTGGCTGCTGATCGGGAAGGGGTGTTTTCTGTGTTTGTCTTCGTGTGGTCGCTGCCCCTCCGCGTGTTCAGGATGCACGCTCAGATGTTGCTGTCACTGGATTCCTGAAATTCCGAATTGATGAAGAAGCCTGGTTGAAAGTGGCCTTCGGTCCCAGCCACGACCTCTGTTCCCTGCTTTGGAGCTGTCACAGTTGAGATTTCCAATGATAGGAATCCTAATCATTGAATGGTAGAGCTGGAAGGGACCTTAAGAAGTTTTCAGTCCAGCCCCTGGAGGCGCAGAGGACTGAAATAGTTCCCCAAGGCAAGTAACTGACCCAGAGGCAAAGCCCAGTCAAGCCTTCTGGGCTACTACTGTATTCAGTATACTGTATTCGTGCGCCTCTGCCTGAGATGAGCCACACGTTGGCAAGAGGAGAAGGGCTTGGAGCTTGTCATGAACATTTTTACCGGGTAGAAATAGGCGCAGGTATTATGTTATCTGTCTAGCTAGAATCTCAACATAAAGTCACATGAGATCAGTTGCTTGTAAAGGTGGTTAGCTTTGATTTACTAGAGCTTACAGAGGGGTTTTTGCCCTGGAAGTACACACTGTTCCATTGAGATCACTTGAAACTCCCGGTTCCAGAGTGTTGTAGAGATAAGCTTCTGATTCAGTGAGAAGAGAAAGTTCATTCTTGGTCTGTTGAGTTGAATTGTTATGCATATTTTTAGGTCAGTATTTTCAGAGAAGGGGAATTCGATCACCATTTACACGTGTGACATTTAAGCTATTCAGCTTTCCCCTTTTCCTCTTGACACAATACATCATTTCGAGGGCGCCTCTGCACTTATGAGAGAAGTTTAAGCCTTGTATCATCAGATGCTGAAACATTACTCATTAGGAACAAAAGATGACCACAAAATTTCAGAGGAGTCGATATGCCAGTCTAGGAATCAAGTGCTTAAAGTTACTTCTCTTTTCCCTTCTTACTCATGAAGTGAATTGGTCTTAAGTTTCTTTTGAGTCAATTAACTGATTAATTCACCACTGAGATTCAGTCACCAGAGTGATTTGTACATGAGCAAGGTGAAATCATTCTCAACTGTTGACCAAATGAATCAGACATATGTGAAGATGAGCCTCCAGTCTGGATGGATGTTTATTGGATACTAGTATTTTGCATTTCAACTAATGTAGTTCTCTTTCAGCTTTTTAAATGACCATTTACACAAAGAAGCTAAGGAGGGAAAAGACAAGTCAACTCCTCCAATCCATGTATCAATGTGAGTATAGCTAGTAGAAGAAATTAGAAGCGACACTGAGACTTGAAGGAACTCTCAATTATCCCTTTCTGTAGTTTCCAAGCAGCGTACTGACCCACGTGAATCTTCTTTCAGGTCCAAACAGGCTCCAAGCGCCATCTGCCCCCTCCCCCCAACCCATACCAGGCAAAGGTGTAAGGCCTGACTTTCAGATAGCAAATTGCTTTGGTTTTCTTCCCAAATTCCTATTGGAAGTAGCATTCTCCGAATACCTGGGAGACAGGTGTTCTCCCAGACCAAGACGATCTGGTGGTTGAGCAGCAAAGTGCTCCATAAGCCAACACCGCCTTCCCCAGCCTTCCGACCACCAAGCCCCTAGAAGAGGGAGTGCAGGGAGACGGATGGCAGCCTGAACACAGAAAACAGCCCCGGTTGGCAGATCCCTCCTCAGCAATTCCCCCCCTCAGCCTCATGCTTCACTTGCAAAGTGTGATGTAACCAGGGACGAGTGCCTTGCTTGAACCAAAGCAACGATTTAGCCAGTCTGGACTTCTCTGTGCTTTTTTTTAATCCTTCCTGTGAATACCTCAGCTTCCACTGGGCCTCCATACAGTAAATTGGTGGGCTTATTGTACTGTGGTGCTTTGCAATGCAACCCTGCAAACAACGAGATTTGTACTAATACCAAAGGTTCTTTCTCTGTCTCTCTTCTGCCTCCCCTGTTCTTCTCCCTTTTCTAGTTTCACGGTTCCAAAGCTTTAATATGAACCTGGGCATGTTGGCAATGCAGACCGCGCAATTCCTTACCGAATTTTCTCAGATATACCTCATAGATAATAGTGTATAGAGTAATGTTATTATAGCGTATGTAATAAATTATTCACTGTTTCTTTTGGTAACTGTGATTTAAAAAAAGAAAAAAAAAAGCTTTATACGTTTTAGGTTGTGCTTTTGTAATAGACGAAAAGGTGAGCTTAAAAAAAAAATGTATGTTCCCCCCCCCTTTGAATTTTATTTATTCTGGATTGGGGAAAGTTGCAGAATGAGCCCAAAGTTTACAGTTTCATATTTTGCTGAAGAAACAATCTGTGTTCATTTGCTCTGTTGAAAAAAAAATTTATTATTTTCTACATTTGTGCTACTTGGTCTGAACAATTAATTGTTCTGTGTTAACAGTGTAGTATTATAATTAGCAACTGCCAATCAGTGCTATAATTTTATGCATGAGGCTAAAAATTTAGCAGTGTGATGCATTGTGGTCTTAAATAGCAACGTTTTTCATTTTGAACTAGATCTTCCCCTTTGGTTCAGTGGACTTTATTTATGCATGGGCGCCAAATTGTTTGTTAGCGGTTGTGGAACGGTTGTGTATACATTAAACTGTGAAAATGTACACAGTTCAGCCTCAGACAGTGGTAATATTGGTTTTATTGGGAGCTGTCTCACCTCGAAAATACCTTGACCTCTGTTGGGATTTCAAACTGAGTCAGACTAAATCGGGTTCACATGTGATGAGAAGGGTCTTCCAAGTTTGAGTTCGCCAGCTCGCATTCCCCAGTCAGAGCCTCATAACCCAGCTATCTCACGCCATGCAAGAGGGGCTTGGGAGCAAGCACTGAAGTTCCCACAAGAGAGTCATCTGACTTCCTGTTCCTGACCTCAGACATAACTGGCCACCTGTATGGAGGTGCAGGTCGACCCAGGACTCGCCTCTCCCGGGCCTTTGCTTGAGGGAGGGCCACTTTGTGCTTGACTTCCTGGAAGAATACTGGAGTATTCTGGCAGGTCAGTTCAGATGGCGTCAGTATCATTCATGTCCTCTGGGTTCTCCGTCCCTTTTCCTGGACCACTCCACCAGCTGTTCCAGTTTTGGGGGCAAAGATAGATGGCATTCCTCAAAGCTTCACCTGTGCACCCATAGCGTGGATTTCCCTCCCTAGAGTGAGAGAGACTCTAGCTTACTCGTTTCTGCCCAACAATGTTGCATCTATCCTAAAGCGGGTATAAGAAGTTTTGAAACCTAGTTTAGTAAAACCTTCTTTGTTTAAACTCCCTAATTTTCTGAAGCCCCTATATATCTCAAAAAGTATTTTTCACATGCAGTGGATCGGGCAAACTCGTTCATTCTTATTTTGGGTCCTGAGGCCCATTCTCAAGTTTCATACCTATTCCCCCAGTCAACATGCTTGACATAAAACCAAATCAGTTGCCAAGCACACTTTATTTTGCATAGGAGTGCAGCTTAGGAAACAGCAGTGGGAAGGCTGCAGCCTGCTCTGCAAAATGTTGGAAATCACTCACGGTGGCACATTCATATGACCGTGCATGAGAATATCCTGAAAATGCGCTTTCATTAATAATGCCAAGAAACATTTTATTTGGCCTTATAAAGTAGATCATGATAATGAAAGCTTTGTAATAGATAGTCTTGATTTTTTCCCTTACTAATCTGCCAAAGACAGGAATGGATACAAGAATTTTAAGTCGATTTTTGTTAAGACTGTTTATGATTGTAATCGTGTTTAATCTTCCAGAAAGCTTTCTAGTTCTTCCGCCATAAAATCAAATGGATATTTCAGTCAAGTTCTCCTCACCCTCACAAACCCACACACGAATCCTCTCGAAGCAGGTGTTGTAGAATCTACGAAGTTCAAATGTATTTTCAATCCAAAGTACACAGAGGAGTGTCTGAGACATGAGTGTGCCCAACAGTTTTTTGACGCATGGGTCTGGCTTACTAACTAGGATTTGCCAAGAAGACTTGTCTTATGAAACTCGAGGTATATTTTGTTATGCCATTTTATGTCCTTTTTTTTTTTAAAAAAAAAGAAAACAACTTTGTGGAAAGTGATATGTTGAATCAAGTGTAAGCTGAGTTTTCCAGACAACTGAAGTAGCTACATCGTGAATGTTATTTTGTTATTAAAGGGTTTTTACTCAATGCTTTGTGCCAGTGGGTGTCCTTTTCCTTGGAGACACAGAACTATGGGAGTGCCTCACCTGGGCCTGGGTTCCCCTCCTGCTCTCTTGGGGACATGTGGGCCTGGCCTGGGAAAGGAAGGTCATGGGCTGGAAGGTAGAGTTTGGCTCTAGGGCACGTGAACGTGAGAGTGTCCGTTGCTCAGTCGTGTCCGCCTCTTGGCAGCCCTGTGGACTGCAGCCCGCCAGGCTCCTCTGTCCATTGAATTCTCCAGGCCAGCATACTGGAGTGGATTGCCATTTCCTCAAGATCTGCATAACTATCAGCTTTGAAGAGAGCTGGGTCCAAACTTTCTCACCTCACTCTCTGGACCCCAACACTTCTCTGAGATCCCTTGGCCTTAAGCACATGCCGGCATGAAGGCAGAGCCCGGTTCTTACAGGAAAGGCCAGGAAGACAAAGTAGCCATCCTGAGTCCTTGGTCGCCCACTGAGCTCTCCCTTGTCCTCAGGCGGGGCTCTGCCCGCCAGGGTTGTTGGTGGCCCATATGGTTGCCTTGACCTGCACCATCACTGTGCTGCGGGGGTCCAGGTCCCACAGTGCAGCGGGGCTCATTTAAGTCAGAGCCCCCCATGTCACCCTTCCTCGCACCCTGGTTTAGTGAGTCCATCTGTAGATTTTACAAACAATTATTTGGAGAACAAAGCAAGGTATGGATGGGTTTTCCTGTTGTTTTGTTTCCAGTTGATCTTTTGGCTATCCCCAGTTCTTTGATCTGGAAAACAGATGAGGGGAAAGGAGATGCTGATGCCTCTCTGCCTGGCCCCTCTCTCGGGGCACCAGGCATGTTGTCCGTGTTCCTGGTTTTTCTTAGAGGACAGGCTGAACCACAGCTATGGAGCCAACCAAGAACATGGTCCATCAATGCCTGCTTTAATCTCTGTTTGAAAGTCCTCTTCAAAAGTCTATACGATGTGGGGGCTTCCCCCATCTCCCGTGCGTGCGTGCATGCTAAGTCTCTTCAATTGTGTCCAACTCTGTGCGACCCTGCAGGCTATAGCCCGCCAGGCTTCCTTGTCCATGGGATTCTCCAGGCAAGGATACTGGAGTGGGTTGCCATGACCTCCTCTAGGGGATCTTCCCAACCCAAGAATCAAACCCACATCTCTCAAGTCTCCTGCCTTGGCAGGCAGATTCTTTACCACTGGTGCCACCTGGGAAGCCTCCATCTCCCTTGCTTTGATCCAATTTGGCATTTAGCTAAAGAATCCAATTATTATGTAGCAAAAATTTTTTCCAATTATGACAGGAAATCTGCTACCTGGACATCAGAGTTAACTCTTCAAAGACCATCCAACTGTTGAACAGGTAGTCACACCATTATCAGATACTTCCTTAAAGCTACAAGGTTATTTCCCTTCTTTACTATGTCTTTTTGTGTTACAGAAGTCTAAATGGGGCCAGCAAACTTCATACCGTGAACAGTTATAATGTGCATGTTAATTCACTTCAGTCATGTCCAACTCTGTGATGCTATGGACTGTAGCCTACCAGGCTTCTCAGAACCATGAGGTTCTCCAGGCAAGAATACTGGAGTGAGTTGCCATTTCCTCCTCCAGGGCATCTACCCCACCCAGGGATCGAACCTACTTCTCTTAAATCTCCTGCATGGCAGGCAGGTTCTTTACCACTAGCGCCACCTGGGAAACCCACAAGAGATAATAAGAAAACAAAAAGATAACCTTCCCACTGACAAAATGATAAAGAATGTCTGCGTTTGGCAGGCAGGAACTGAGAGGATACAGACTTAATCTTGGTGTTGGTTCCTCTTGCAACCCACACCTCCAATCACCAACTCTTATTTTCACTCACTCAGTCCTAGAGCCTTTGAGCCTCCTCTGGTCTCAGATGCCAAAGAACTTCATAAAGAGGATTCAGAACTGACCAGCATTCCCATTAGTTCCCTTCTTTATCCTTTGCTTTCCTTCACGAAGGTGTTTCCCCGGACTGCAGAGAAAAAGCCTGGCCATTTTTTTCACCCTTCCTATTCTAATATTTCTACCCAAATTAATATTGTACTGGCACAAGTGCTGTAGATTCTTACTTGGTCGATGACCTCTTACTAGAGAAACTGTCCTTCCACCGAAGTGAGAACAAGTTCCAGTATCTTCAACGGTTTTTCTTCTCAGGATCAAATCAGTTAGGGCTCTTTTCTCCCTTTGGGCCCTGATGACCTCAGAGGTGTTAAATTTGGATATTAAAAATGTCTTTTAATTTCACAGGCTGGCCTGTGGGTCTTGAATCCTTCTTTCCAAGCTGTTGGTTGCTGTATGATTTTGAAAGTGACTAAAATGAGAGAAGGAAGGGGAAGGACAGAGAGAAGAATTTGTCCCAGCTCTATTTCAAGTTTTAAAGGGGGAAGAAAAGACTCATTAAGTCACAGGCAAATGGCTTTGCCATCAGAGCCCATGCTCAGTCATGGGGCTTCTCGGTCAGCTTTTCCAGAAACCCAGCCCTTTAGAAATCCAGGCACCTTTGCTAGGTCTCCACCCAGATTCTAAGAAAAGAGATCACAGAGTCACACACACACCTCTTGCTCTGCTTCCTTGCTTTTACAGCTATTATCTCCAAGAAAATCATAGAGAAAAACTTTAAACTTTTACTTACGGTCAAAGTAAAAGTGACCTCTTTATTTTAGGTAGGAGACCTCACCTCTCCTACCTAAAATCAGGAAAACACACAGTCCTAAAACTTGCATTCCCTTCTGTTTTGAAACAAAAAAAAAATCACACACTAGTTAATTCACATTATTTCCTTTTAACCCTCAGCTATACTGACAAAGCATATTATCATCCAGATTTTGCCCCATCTCGGACCTGTTAAGGCAGACTGTGCTGAAAGATTTTCCAGGGAGGGCCAACAGGGTGAATGTTTGCTGGCTGCCCTGAAATTCTGGTGAGGAGGAGAAGCACGCCATGCTCGGGGCTGCTCACCCCCTGATAAGCTCCCAGCCCTTTGGAAGATTTCTCTGAATGTTAATTGCATTTTCAGTTCTGCTCATTTCCCACCCTGGTGTTTTGTCTGCAACATTACTTACACTGGATTCTATTTTTATTCCTATCATTAAATGGTAGTGCTGTAAATTCTGCAATTAATGTCAAATAAACTGCTTTCGTTCACTGACCATGTCTCAGCTGGCCTCCTTCTCTGTTCATGGAAAGGTCTGAGTCTCCTTCTCCCTGCTGCCTCCCATTGTGGTTTCATAAAGAACAGTCAAGTTGCTCTGCTTCATAAGACAGCAACTTATTACCTCTTAAAGGATGCAAGGCAGGTTTTATCATCACCAAATCTGTCATCTCTGCCATTGGTTACAAAGGGTTAGGGATGCCCCTGTAAAGATGACCTTATTCTTAACCCACAGAGATTTAAAAAAAAAAAAACAACTTTAGCGGTAACTCATCCTAACTTTATCCTTATACAAATTCCATATGAGCCTCCTAAACTGGCAAAGGAACATAGGTTCCTTTAGGAATCAGGCCTCCCTTGCATTCCCCCAGGTTCCAGGTGAGAAATTTCGTGGATGCTTACATTCTGTGAAGGCCAGGGAGGGTGGGAGGGGCTCTCCAACCTATCTGTCTTAATACCTTTAATCTTAATGTCACCAGTCCACTGGTCCCATTTCTCACAGTAGTTGATAGGCTACAATTTTGACCTTAAGATGTCACTTCTGGCATTCAGTGTGCTGATTAGCAGAGCCTGGCACGGACTGAGATAGGGATGGCTGAATCACAGACGTGAGCAGTAGCTGCCCGGGATTAAGACCCTTTAGGAACCATGTTCCTGCACGCCCTTGATAAGGGCAACTTACTGCGCCCATACTGAAGCTTGAACACACACACTACAGCACATTCTCTGTGCTCAGCCTGCTACGGTAAGCCAGGGTCATCATGACAACACTTCAGCCTTTATTCACATCCTATGTGAGAAAAGATTAGAGAGTATATGTTAATTTCCATAAAAATACCGATACATACTTTACACTGGCATTTAAAAACTACTTTTGAGGACTTGGTCCAATGGTTAAATATCCATGCTTCTTAACTGCAAGGGGCACAGGTTCAATCCATGATCAGAGAACTAAGATCCCGCATGCCCTACAGTACAGCCAAAAAGGTAAACAAAATAAAAATAACTTTTCTATTCCTTTATTTATTCATCTTATTTTCCTGCAACTGGTAGTGCAGGTATTATTCTTCTCATGGAATAATTAAGTGCAAAAAGTTTCATACTCACCTAATAATAACAACTCACACAGATGGATAGTTACCGTGTATGAGACATTGTGCAAAACATTTGACACCATTTATCTCACTGCCTTATAAGGCAGGTACTATAATTATCTCCATGATACAGATGAAGGAACAGGTGTTGAGAGATCAGATAACTTGCTACAGGTCACTCACAAGGCAGCCTGACTCCAGGGCTGAGCTCTTATATCTGCGGAGTTTCCTTGGGTTAACTGCAGAGTTGAGTAATCACAGCTTGGGGCTCCTACTCCTGGGTTCCTTCAATAGGAAGTCCTGTTCGTTAAGCAGCAGAGATGGGTGGAAGTGAAGACCAGCAGCTCAAAGGTCCTTCTAGCGTCTCCACCAGATGCGTTCGCGGCTAAACACTGGTTCTCTTATGACTGACAAGTTGCTCACAGCTCCAAGTCTCCATTCTGCGCTTGGGAACTCATCCAGGACATTCGTGTGGAACTCCATGGAGATGACAAGAAATGATTTGGGACTTCCCAGACCACAGAGAAGCCTACGGAAATGCAGGTAAGATCTCACTGTTGACTGTGGGCACTCAAAGTGCCCACAAAAATGAATTTTTTAAGGACACTAAGAGCTGCAGAACTGAAACCACAAGGAAAGTAGCAGGTTGTTGGTACAAACCAGTGGCTACAAACACATCTCCTAACAGGACTGTTTTTGAGTAACCTCATTTGAGATTTACGTGGTCCTTGATATCATCATCACTGTTGTTGTCATTATTACCTTCATCTTCAGCACCTTCAGGAGACTAATAAATAACTCTCTTGTCTTCTCCTTCAAGCTTAGAACTAATTAAGAAATAAGACACAAAAGTTAAACATGAACATTTTTAATCTGTAGTTTTGGTAGAGCTGAGTTGGAGGACATGAACTGGCTTGGATTGGATTGTGACCAAAGGGACTTCGTAATACAATCCTGCTGGCTTGAACTCACCCCCAGACTGCCAGCCAACATCATCCTCTGTTCAGTCCTGCTTTCCTCTGCACTCACAGGGGCCGCTCCCAAATTCACGTCCCAATAAACCTGCATGTAGATCTCGGTGTCTGAGTCTGCCTCCAGGGACCAAAGCTATAACGACGACTTATTTGTATTTATTTTGCTGTTGCTGGAGCATAGCTGCTGACAGTGTTGGGTTACTCTGCCGAACCACAGTGTGAATCAGCTGTGTGTGTGCTTATGTCCCCTCCGCCTGCAGCCCCCTGGAGCCCCCATCCCACCCCTCAAGGTCACCCCGCCCATGGAGCTGAGCTCCCTGTGCTGTCCCGCAGCTCCCCACTAGCTGCTCGACACCTGGCAGTGTCTGTGTGTCCATACTACCCTCTCTCTTCTGCTCACCCCACCAGGACACCTGCTTATGGGCCCCGTTACTCTCCCTTCCCGTGAAAATGCCACTCACCTGGGGGAGGAGGAAGGAAAGGGGGGCATCTCCAAGACCCAGTGTTTTCTAAACCAGATTATTGTTTAACAAGACACTGAGCTATTGTGACCTGGTAAGACTTGCTCTGCTTCTATGGGTCCAGCAGAGAGAGGAGGAGGTGAGGAATGCGGTCCCACTTTGGCTCGCTTAGGTAGATGGCCCGCCTCCACCCACAGGGCGGGGCAGAGCCGAAGGCAAGAGGCCCCGGGTCCTTGTCCTCCTGGGCTGCGGCCGGCGCAAGGCCTGCCTGACGAAAGGTGCAGCGGGTCTCCCCGCCCCTAGAGAAGCAGCTGCGCCTTCCCGACCCACCTAGCCACGCGGCGCTCCCGGTGAAGCCACACTTGGCCCCTGCCTTGCCTTTCCAGTGTGTGAGCTGCTCCCCACACACATGCCTGAAGCCCCACAGGGCACGATGTGTTCTTTGGGTTAAGTACGGCCCTGGGTAGGCGCTGGGCTCCGGGACAGATGCACCCCAAACAGGAGTCCCCGACCTGCTGGGCCGGTGACTGCAGCCCTGGGATGAGGGTCCCTGCGCCACTTGCATCAGGGAGGTGGGTCTGGAGACGGAGAGACAGTGTGGACTCCTGCTCAGCCCGGGGCCCAGGGTACCTTCGCTTTTCCCAGCTGACATTATCCTCTTCTTGCCAGGCTGTGTTTTGCGGTCATGTCTAAGGAACCATTCCCTCATTCAAGGTCATGAAGATTGGACACTTAGGTTTTCTGCAAAGTGTTTAATGATTTTCGCTCTTCTGTGTGGGTCTTTGATCTACTCTAAGTTTTGGATATGGTGGAAGGTAGACTAGCTTCCTCTTCACATATTCTATGTTTTCTCAGCACCATCTATTGAAAAGACTGTCCTTTCCCTGTAAATTTTCTTGACAGCTGCCTCATTTGATACTTTCTACCAATACTGTGAAAGGGTTCCAATTTCTCTCTATCCTCATCAACATTCACTTTGTATTATTATTATTTTTATTTTAGCCATCCTAGTGAGTATGACTGGTAGGCTGCAGTCCATGGGGTCGAAAAGAGTCGGACATGACGAGCGACTTCACTTTCACTTTTTACTTTCATGCACTGGAGAAGGAAATGGCAACCCACTCCAGTGTTCTTGCCTGGAGAATCCCAGGGACGGGGGAGCCTGGTGGGCTGCCGTCTATGGGGTCGCACAGAGTCGGACACGACTGAAGCGACTTAGCAGCAGCAGCAGTGAGTATGAAGGCAGATCTCATCCTGGTTTTAATCTGCATTTCCCTAACGACTAACAAACAAATGATTAGCGATGTTGAGCGTCTTTTCATATGGACGTTAATTTTTTAAAATAACTTTTAATTTTTAGAAGTTTTAGATTTGCAGAAAAATTGTGAAGATAGTACTGCTGCTGGGTATCCATATACCCAGTAACCAGTTTCCACCACTATCAGCATTTTACATTAGCATGAATCATGTTTACAATTAATGAACCAATAATGGCACATTATTAAAGTCCATATCTCATTCAGATTTCCTTAGTTTTTACCTAATAGCCTTTCCCTGCTTCAGAATTCCATGTTACATTTAGGCCTCATGACTTCTGAGGCCCCTTAATTTCTCAGAGTTTCCTTATTTTTTATGAACTTGACCATTTTTCCATTTTTTAAAAATTGAGGCATCATTGACATATGACATTAGTTTCAGGTACACAATATAATGATTCCATATCTGGGTATGCTGCACAATAACCACCACACTAAGTCTAGTTAATTTCTATTACCGTACAAAGTTACAAAAGTATTTTTCTTGTGATGAGAATTTTTAAGATTTACTCTCAGCAACTTTCAGATACGCAATGCTGTGTTATTAACTATAGTCACCTTGCTCTATATTATATCCCCATGACTTATTCACTTTATAAGTGAAAGCTTTTTGACTCCTTTCACCCATTTGGCACCCTCCCCCCCAGTGCTGCCAGCCCCCTGCCTCTGGTAACCACCAGTCTCTTCTCTGTACCTATGAGCTCAGTTTGTTTATTTACTTTTTTTTTTAGATTCTTCATACAAGTGAGACCATATGGTATTTGTCTGTTAACTTAGTTCACTTAGAACAATGCCATCAAGCTCCATCCATGTGGTGAATGGCTAGTTTCCCTTCTTCATAGCTGAATAATGTTTCATTTTATATATTATTTATATATACACACACATTTTCTTGATTCATTCATCCATTAGTGGACACTTAGTTTTTTCCATAGCTTGGCTATTACAAATAGTGCTGCCATGAACATGGGAGTATAGATGTCTTTTCAAATTAAAGTTTTTCTTTTTTTTTCAGATAAATATCCAGAAGTAGAATTGCTGGATCTGATCTGGACCGTTTTGAGGAGGACTGGTCAGGTATTTTGTAGACTACCCCTCTATTGGGTTTCCTCTGACATTTTTCTAACGATTAGACTGACATCATGGGTTTGGAGGAGGAAGACCACAAAGGTAAACTGCCGTTCTCATCATATCAAGGGTTTATAGTATCAAAGTGACTTACTGTGGTTGAGGTTGACCTTGACCACCCGGCTGAGGTAGTGTTGGTCAGTTTTCTCCACTAAAAAATTACTCTTTGTCCTCCTTTCCATGCCATCCACTTTGGAAGGCAGTCACTGGATGCAGCCCACACGTAAGGAGTGGGGTCCCTTTCCTATTCCCTACTCCCTGCCTCCAGTTCCCCATCTTTTCAGAATCTCCAGCTCCGCGCAGCTCTAGGCTGAGAGCCTAGAGGCTACCCGAAGCGGCACAGAGCTGCAAACCTGCCTCCCTTCTTCCCTCAGGCCTTCCCACGTTTGGACTCGGAAGGAGCAGCCCTATCTTTGTGAAAAGATAAAAAAATCTCAGAATTGCCAGGAAAGTTCCAGTCTCAGCAATTCCATACAGCATTCCCTAAATATGCTTTAATCCTCAACATGATAGGGAAAAAAAAAGCAGTCGTCAGATCGATAGCGCACACATGCACACAGCGCGCGTGCAGAGCAGGCCTTCAGCAGAGCTTGGGAGCAGATGAGGGTTTCCTTTGATGCCCTTCCTCTTGTGGTTTCAGGCTCCCCCCAGGCCCCCCACCCCCNATAAGCTCATTAGCACTTGGGCTTGCAAAACTGTATCCAGAGCAGGAAAGGGTGGGTTGGCAAAAGCAATGATTTTCAATCCATTTACTTGTCATTTCTTGAGAATGTTGAAAGCAAGCTACCTCTCTCCTTTCAACCTATAGAAAAGGCAGTCATCCTCGAACAGTAAAATTGATTCGGCCTCTAGGTGTTTCTACCCAGCCTGGGCTTTAAATTTGCATTTCCATCGCTCCCTCCAGGCCCGAGGAAGGTAAACCCATGCTTCCCACTTGCCTCATTAATTTTCTACCACTTTGGTTCCTCACATTCCTAATCAAACCCCATTTTGGAAATACTAGTCATTTCTCAGAAACTTGAGAAACTTTTTGCTTTCTCCTTGTGTGAAGTTTTAAGGGAAAAAAAAAGTTTCTTTTCCCCTCTAGCCTTATTTTGACTTAGCTGAAGTCACTGGAGACAGCACAAACTTTGCATTTTGATCAGGCCTCTTTCGAATTCGCCGGCACTGCAGTTGAATTTCAATGATTCTCAACAGCTGAGTATCAGAGAAGCCCACTCCCAGGGCTTTTATGTCGCTAAGAGTCCAGACCCTCCGGCATTTGCTGTGTATTTATTCTGAAGACCAGTACGTTTCCTTTAAATCCTTTCGCAAATAATTAGGAGCACTTTCTTTGGGGTCCAGCATGTATGTTAAGCAACCAAAAGCACAAAAAATATAGAATAATCCACATTCCTTCAGGAGCTCATAATCCTGTTGAGGGTCAAGGTGCATACCTAACATGCTTAAATAACAGTGTAAAGTAACATGACTGTGTTTAAACAACTACTCTAGGCGTGCGAATGGGGTTCTGCACCTAAATTCTGATGTGGGGAGGGTGTTCCCCACATAGCCAAGAAGCAAGCAGTTGTCAGGCACCAGCTGTTCATCCTTCAGTGAACACAAGGTGGACGCTAACACCAGTCCTAGCATCAGATTCCACAGGTGAAGGGCTCAACCCTATACAACTGCCCCTCACTCCCACTTCAGACGCCTCTGCGTATCAACCAGATATTGATTTCAGGTTTCCAAGACCCCCTCCTTAGGTTTGATTAATTTGCCAGAGCGGCTCACAGAACTCAGAGAAACGCTTTCCTTACTAGATTCAGAAACAGGCAGCTGGACGAGATGCACAGGGCAAGGGATGGGAAAGGGGTACCGAGCTCCCATGCCGTCTCTAAGCCTCCCCTCTCCCAGAATCTCGGCGTGTTCACCAGCCAGGAAGCTCTCAGAACACTTCCCTTTGGGGTGTTAAAGGAGGCTTCATCACATAGGCGTGATTGATTATGTCACTGACCACTGGCGACTGAACTCAGTCTCCAGCCTCTGTCCTCTCCCAGGAGGTCTGGCAGTGGGGCTGGAAGCTCCCGTTCTCTGATCACAGGATTGGTTCTCAGGACTTTGCTCTGCTCAAGATGCTCAGTCGCGTGGTTCTCCTGACTACTAACCCCTGACCTCAGGAGCCTTCCAAAAGTCACCTAATTAACCTAAGACACACCTTCAAGCTCTCATCACTTAGGATATTTCAAAGGATTTAGGAGCTCTGCTAAAAATGGGATGAAGACAAATGTATTTCTTATTCTAAATCACAATAGCACATGTACATATCCAACCTGCGGGACAAACTCCCATACCAAAAGCACCCCCGTGGTTCACATATGTTTGGAGCTTCTGTAGGGCCCACTCCAATGCCAGTTTAATGATCACAAAAGAAAACCCAGCTTCTCTACTTCCACATGCGAGCTTGGTTTTTATGGTTGTTTTTAATCTTACAGCTTCCTATTTGATCACACACCTTCTTCAGCAGATTTGACTAGGAATGACTTGAAACCATTATCACAAATAATATCTATTATATCTATTCTCAAAGGAGATTTTCCAAACCTGCTCTGTCAGTTAATCAGGCTCTTGCCATCTTGATTTCCTTTCTTTCTCTAGCGATGCTGTTGCCAAGCCCTTCAATTCCTTCACCTCTGCTGGCTTGCATTCCACATACCATGAAACAGCCCAGCCTGAAAGTTATCCTACTCTGCTGCCTCGACTCCACACTTAGGCCCAAGGAGAAGATCCCAGTGACTCTGGTACCACCACACATGCAGGGTTTCCAAAATCAGTAGCCCTCTCCTCCTCTGTCTTTGGGTCGGCTCCACGGCCTGCACTGTGGCCCAGGTTTTACACATGGTTTTCACTCCTCTCAAGCTTGCTGTCCTTCCCCACCTACCCTCACTCTCAATTTCACCCAGACACTCTAAGAACTCAACCAATTGCCAGGCTCCCTTCTCACATTCTACGAATTCATCTCAGGAAAGAACTACCCATCTTGTCTAAGACTAAACCACCCCCTTGAGGTCTGGACATCTCCCTCCTTGTCTTGAGTCCTGCCTCTATCACCTGGCCCTGTCTTTTAGCTGTGTCCTCGACATGTCCACCTCCAGTCTCCTTTCCTACCAAATAAATGAAAACTTTTAAACCCAACTGTCTACCCTGTATCTCCTTCTAATGATCACCCTCTTCCTCTCCTTCTCTGCACAGCAAGACATTTGAAAGAATACTTGACTCTCACCATCACCATTGCCTCAAGATGCATTCAGTCCTTAACCCTTTGTGATCTGGTGTCCATCTGGACCACCTTCCTGAAGAAACGCTTCTCAAGAAATCTAAAGCCTTTCTGCTTTGTGGACGCAGCGGACCCTTTCAATTTGCATCTGACAGTTCCTTTATGCAACACCTAGAATCACCAACCACTCCTTCTTTTTGGAAACACTCTTCTTTGGCTCCCCAAACACCATCTTCCTGCACCTCTGCCGACTCCGGCTCAGTCTCTTTCCCAGAGCTCCTCTTCCTCAGAGCAACCATGAAAAGCCCCTGGTGTTCTATCTTCTCTAAAGCGTCTTCCTGACCGATCTCACCCATATGCTGATGAAAACTTTATTTACAGCCCCAACTTTTCCTGGGCTTTGTAGAAATACATCTAGTTACATTTCACAGCCGCAGTTACTGACTTCACTGCCCTGATTGAATGCCTCCCATCCCTCATTTCATCACTGGATCTTTAAAAAGGGTCTTGACTAATCTGCCTCCAAGACTGTCTTCCTGCCAGCTCATCATCTACACCAGCAGCCAGCTAACTGTTTCTAAATCCTGAATCTGACTTTGTCCCTCCTTAAACAATCTCAGTGGTCTTCTCCAGCATTCTAGGATAAAATCCAAAATCTCGAGCATGACTCTCACGGCTTTTCTCCATGTGAAACTGGCCCACATCTCCAGCCTCACCTGCTAATTGTTACTGAAAATGTGAGTATCGATGTCACCTGCCTTCACTAATCAAGGTCATTTCAAGACTTGCGTATCCTCCAAGACACATATAGCCTTAACAATAAGAGATCTTTTCTGGCACTTGGAGTCAGCTGTGTCTAGTTGGAGCTAGGCTGGTGGAGATCGGTTAGGACCACTGATCCTTCAGCTGGACATGCACGAGTGTCCCCTTGGTGACCTTTCGAAGGTGCGGAGCTCTGTAGCTTAGTTACACCTGTGCGGAAGAATCATTATCACCCCTTTTCCCAATCACCTTTCTCCACCTTCCTCACGTTCCCCATGCCTCAGACCCGTCTGTTGCTTTATTCATTTTCCTATAAATACCCCCAGCCCCTTGCCCTGGGGAGGCAGGCTTAGGCTTGCTTTTCTGTCTCTTTGCCTGGCTACCTTGCATGTTAAGCCTTCTCTGCTGCAAACCTCAGCATTTGGGCTTGTTGTGCATCAGGCCAAAAGACCCTGGTCCGGTAGCATTACCATCCAGCCTCCCACTTTAAAGCCTGATCCTAAAGTGCTAGTCACATAGTACTAATACCTAAAAGCTCTGTCTACTTTTTTTCCCCCATTGTTCTCTTTTCTCTCTTTCTGGAACATCTTTTTTTGGCTGATGGACTCCTGTTTACCTTTAAAGGCTTGTGTCTGGATTAGAAGTCCCTGTAGCCCTGTGCTTCTACCAGCCCGAGACCCATCCACCTTCGAATCTCTGTTTTCCCCACTACCCAGTGAGTTGCTTAGAAGCAGGGCTGAGTCTTACTCATTTTTGCACTACAGGCCTCTTGTCTTCACAAAGTAGGATACGATGAAAATGGGAAGGGTCAGGCCTGAGGGGAGGGAAGGGAAGGGAGGGGAGCCAGGAGACAGCCGACAAGGCAAGAGAAGTGAGGTCAGGTGCTAGCCACGTGCTAGCCCGTGCCTCAGCAGAGAATTGACAAGCAGAGAGCCGGGGTGAGCAGAGCTCTGTTGGAAAGAGGGGCCCTGAGCCCCAGGTTGGAACCAAGGAAAGCTGGCTTCTGGTGGAGGAAACATTCCCAGGCGAGGGCAAGTCCTGGAGTCAGCTGGAGGGGAGGACGGGGGCTTTACTTCCTGTGGAAAGGCTCTAAGAACACCCGGACACTGTGGTCTCTGGGTGACCACTCGGCTGAGAATGTCCTGGGGTGCAAACCAAATGAAAGAAACAGATTAAGGCAGATTTACCTGGGGTCAGGAGATGAGCCCTGAGCAGCCCAGAAAGCCCTTGACTTTTCTCCTATTCCCAAGGAAATGTATAAGTTCACTAAATTTCTCCATCCAGCTTTCGAAGTCTCAGTGCAAATGTGTTTCCTATTTATGTGTATCTCTGACAAATACACAGTGGCCCTGATAAGAAAAATCCTTGTCTGAGAGCTCCCATCTCTCTTCATACCATCTCCTGCCAACATTGATACAATATTTATTAAGGCTTAAATAGCACCGTTAAGTGCACACGTTGATTTAGAATGATGGAGTATGTCAACACAGAACAGGAACTCAGCCGCAGAGTAGCGACCCCCCAAAGGACAAGGAGATGCATCATTAGCTAAAGACCGAAGCTAGCAAATGTCACCAGCAGGGAAGAATGACTGTAATTAGGGCTTTCTATTTGCCTATTAACACCCATTTTTATAAGTATATTTTCAAAAACATTTTAAAATGTATGCACAGTTTCAGAATTCAAACAGGCTATTTACTGTGCTGTTATCGAATAAAAACTACATATCACCTCCCCTATCCAATACATCAGAGGAAACCCCTTTTAAGCTTTCATTCTCAATTCTCCACATTACCACCGTGAATTCTAAATAACATGCTTAGATCTCAGTTTCTTAATTTACAAGCAGTAGAAATAGTCATTTCCATTATCTCATGGAGAAGGAATTCAGCTCACACCTCTGAGTGTTACTAGTTATATTCATGTGTGTGGTTTTTCTATTATTTCCTTTATACATTGAAGTCATGTGCAAATCTTTTTGTTTGTTCTGTCTTCTTTATATACTATCTCTCATCTCATCCCAAAGTAAAATGAGGTGAGTTGCACCCCTACACTCAAGCCTTCATGCCTCCTGCTCTTGGCCTCTGCCAGCTGGAGCATTACCTTTACAATGACTTTTATTACATACACACTCCATCCTACAACTAAAATTAGGTCTTATGTTTTGATCATAAAAACTGAAACTAGCAACCATCTAACTATAATTATGTGAAAGTGAAGTTGTTTAGTCGTGTCCGACTCTTTGTGACCCTGTGAACTGTAGCCTGCCAGGCTCCTCCGTCCATGGGATTCTCCAGGCAAGAGTACTGGAGTGGGTTGCCATTTCCTTCTCCAGGGGATCTTCCCAACCCAGAGATTGAACCCAGGTCTTGGGCATTGGAGGCAGACGCTTTAACTCTGAGCCATATGATCATTTAACTATTAGTACAGAAGTAGTGTGATTAGATGCAACTGAAAACACAATGATTTGTCACTGGCTCTCTCAAAGGAGGAAGTCCCCAAGGTTAAAGTCAAATGAACTTTCCTATATTCCATCCAGTGATCAGGCCACACACAGTTTTGCTTATTCTGTATATAAAACAAAACTTTCTTCTCTAATTTTTCAATTGTTTTCTTGGCATTTCTTATTTCTCAGACTATTTCTTGTTGAGAGGGAAAAAAAAAAAAAAACTTCTTCCCCGTGGGTTAAGAGCTCTGAGCTTGTTAGTTGTCCGGCCTGTTACTTAATCCTCTTTCTAAGAGGACTTCTTTTAGGGTCTTTTAACCTGGTGTTTTGAGCTGGGCCTTTTCCGCTGCTGTAGAGGTATCATCCCTCCTGTTTCACAACTAGTTTCCTCCTCTGTTTCCTGGACAAGGAGCTGCTTCTCTCCACAGCAGGCACGCAAGTTTAGTCGCTCAGTCGTGTCCGACTGTTTGCAATCCCATGGACTGTAACCAGCCAGGCTCCTCTATCCATGGGATATCTCAGGCAAGAATACTGGAGTGGGTTGCCATTTCCTTCCTCAACTCTTGATAAAAGGACACCCTCAAATAAAAATTTTTAAAAGAAAGGTTGATTGGGACTTTGCTGGTAGTCCAGTGATTAAGGCTCTGTCCTGCCAACGCAGGGGGCATGGATTTGATCCCTGGTTGGGGAAAAAAGACTCCACGTGTGACTCAGCATTGAAAAAAAACAAAGCTTGCTTAGGAGATACAGATTCTGATTTCATTCTGAATCCCGCATGGCTGGAAAAGTGTTTCTTTTACCTTCATATTTAATTGATCTATATAATATTTATATTAAAGTTAAGATTTTCCCCCCTCAGAAATTTAAAGGCCATCATTTATGTCCTCCAGTGTTTTGACAAGAAGTCTTGTGCCTACGATACACTTATTCTTTTATTAGAAACCCCTCCCTCTTTCTCTTTCCCTCTCCATTCTCAAGAGAAATATAACCTGAGTCATACGTGTAATGTAAAATTTTTCTAGCACTTAAAAGTAAACAGGTGAAATTAATTTTATGGTATATTTTCATTTAGTCCAGTATATCCAAGATAGAATTTCAACATGTCAGTATTTTATATGTTATTGTTTAGATCCTTCCCATTATTTTTCTCATGCTAAATCTTTGAAATCTAGTGTCTATTCTACACTTGAAGCACATCCCAGTCTGGGCCAACTACATTTCACGATCTCAACAGCCATGTGACAACTGGCTCTGGACAGTGCAGGGGTGTGACTGTCTCCTTATTTTTGTGGTATATTACTTCACCTCAAGACATGAGTCTTTTTTTTTTTTTCTCTTTCCTGCTCAGAAATTGGTGGGCCCTTCGAATTTTAAAATTTGTGTTTGTCTTTACTCGGTAAACAAATACAACTACAATTTGTGTTGTCATTCCCCTCCCTTATATTTTCTCTCGTTGCTTGAATGCCTGATCTTTTCAACTGATGACTTTGCCTCTTAATTCTCTCATATTTTTCATCATCATTTTGCTCTAAGAGATTTTATCAAATTCATCTTCAGCCATTTATTTTTTTAATTATATTTTTAATGTTAAGTCCTATTTTTTCTTTTTTTCATTTTATTACATTTTTAATGCCAGCAGTCATATTTGTAACTTCCAATAATTCTTTTTGGTTTTCTGGAGTTCTTTTTCATAGCCACCTGTTTCTGCTTTGTGGATATAAGACCCTGGATCTCTCTGAGGATTCTAATCAGATTTTTAAAAATTCTCTCCATTCTCAGGGCCTTTTTCCTTTGGGTTTTATGTTAGTCTTCCCCTGTGTAATGCTTGTTTGTTGTCTGCTGATCTTGGACTGCCCATTTGTGTTTATGAATGAAATGCTCAGTTGACTAGCATAAGCAGCCACGGTGGGCTTTCTCTAGGAAGATGCGCGTTCCTACACACCATCTGACCTCCCGCCTGAATCAGGGCAGTAGTGGTGGCTGATGGAGGTCTCAGTTCTTGAGAGCTGGTACCTCCTTAGACCCCTTCCCTAACTGCCAAAAGTTTAAAAAAGTTTTGCCAGCACTCACAGGAGGAGCGCAGCCTTCTCCAGACAGCTGACTTCCTCCCTGTAGATAGCTCTCATTAACTGAATCTCTTACAGTGTTTAGAATCTCTGGGCTGTGGAGCCCCTCCCCACTTCCTTTCTTGCTCTGATAGATTTATTCTTCACTGTCACTTCACTGGGCTTCCCTTGTGGCTCAGCTGGTAGAGAGTCCGCCTGCAATGCAGAAGACCTGGGTTCGATCCCTGGGTTGGGAAGACCCCCTGGAGAAGGGGAAGGCTACTCCCTCCATTATTCAGACTTGGAGAATTCCACGGACCCTATAGTCCATGGGGTTGCAAAAAGTCGGACACGACCGTCACTTTCACACTTCACTAGGACTTTGTGTTCAGCTGCCATCTTGAACCAAAAGACCACTTATCTTCAAAGAAAGTATTTCTCATCTCCTAAAGCCATTGTTTCCCATAAAATAATAAACAAGTATTTGACTTTGAAACTTGATTTTCATGGTAGAACTTTATTGGCCAAGGCAGAGTCTTTTTTTTTTTTTTTAATGTTGTTAACCTGTGATCTGTCTCCATGGAAGTTTACAGAGTCCAATTTTCCTGTGGCTCAGCTGGTAGAGAGTCCGCCTGCAATGCAGAAGACCTGGGTTCGATCCCTGGGTTGGGAAGACCCCCTGGAGAAGGGGAAGGCTACTCCCTCCATTATTCAGACTTGGAGAATTCCACGGACCCTATAGTCCATGGGGTTGCAAAAAGTCGGACACGACCGTCACTTTCACACTTCACTAGGACTTTGTGTTCAGCTGCCATCTTGAACCAAAAGACCACTTATCTTCAAAGAAAGTATTTCTCATCTCCTAAAGCCATTGTTTCCTATAAAATAATAAACAAGTATTTGACTTTGAAACATGATTTTCATGGTAGAACTTTATTGGCCAAGGCAGTCTTTTTTTTTTTTTTTAATGTTGTTAACCTGTGATCTGTCTCCATGGAAGTTTACAGAGTCCAATTTTCCTCTCCGATCCTAAGTTGAAACATTTTTAAGGATGTACAGAGATGCTCTCAATCCTTTCCCCTCCCTTTCTCCCCTAACAAATGAGTGCTTTGGAATTGAGGGTTTGCCTGTGCTTTGTCATCTACAGTATAGGGGAAAACACTGGCCTAATAGTGAGGTGACATGGATTCTAGTCTCAACGTAGCCACCCTCAGTTCTGGGGATGATTTCCTGACACTTCTCAGCCTCAGCTGTGAAGAGGACATAAACACTTCCTGCATTTCTCATGGGGCCATATAAGGAGGAGAAGAGCTAATGTTTCGACACATAGTCACTCAGATTTTGTTGGCTGATCCAAAGAAGGATTTGAGGCCTGGGTCTCACTTTAAGGGCCACTGCCCTGCAGCGAAGGCCAACAGAGCTGATCAGCTTCCCTGCCAGTGTCCAGCAGGACAGGCAGACTGGACCAGGCTCTGCCCTCTCTCCCAGAGGACTTTCCAGAATGACCCCAGGTATCACCCCAAAGACAACGGAAGCTAGCTCTGGTCATGACCTCCCCTGGTTCACTGACCACTGACCTTCCCAAGCCAGCAGCTTCTCCTGTTGGGGAGGAACCACAACCTATGTAGCAGATACTCGTTAACCCCCTGGGAGGGCTAGGGAGATGGCGGGGGGCCTACAGAGGCTGGGAACCGTGAAAGGGCCTGTGGTCACTTGGTCTCACACTCTCCGTTTAGAGATGAGGCCCAAGTGAGCCTGAGTGGGAAAGGTGCTTCCCCAGTTAGTGACGGAGCAAGACTCGAGAGGTGTTCAGGCACGTGTGTGACGGTCACGTGCGACTTCCCCCAACACGAAGCCTCGTTGTGAAGCACTTCCTGGAGACAGGCTTCTTTAACATTGCCAAGCTGGGTCTTGGGACAGTGACCTGAACTTCAAGCCCAGGAAGGCTTTGGACCCCAAATCTGTACCAGCACTGCTGGAACTCGCAGCTTGTAAGAGACCTCTCGGTGGGGGGACATCTCCCCTTGCCCAGTTTCCAGGCCGTCCCCCTTCCTGGTGACCTGAGTCCCCACCCGGCAGCAGCACGCATGCCCACACTTTGCCCCAAAGTGCCTGGCACACTGCAGGCTCCCGCTGTCTCCAAGGGGCCCCAGGGCCTGGCCGGAGGAGGGTAATGGCAGGAAGCCCATAACATATTAAAACAGCGGATTAAAACAAACAGGAGCATTTTGGATCATATTACACATCACTCTCCTCATGTCTGACAAGAGGATAAAAAAAAAGCAAAGGCGGTAAAAGACCATCGTAGACCATAATGGGCTAATAACTTGGTGATAAAAGCGCTTGTGGGAGCAGCGTGGGAGCCGTCTGCTCCTGGTGCAGGAATCGAAGCTCCCCTCCAAATCCACAGTGGTGTACTCAGAGGCATACTGCTTAAGTGCTCGTTTAAGACTTCCTCGAAAATGCAGCACGCTCGCTGGAGAATCATAATTAGGCTTCAGTTGTGGGCCGTATTCACACGTAGTGCATCATGCTTAAAGATGACAGAAAAAAACTACCCAAGGCCGTGTGGAATGGACGTCAGATCTTACACCATTGTCCTCCATGGAAAAAAAACCCACTTAATAGTCCCCTGTTGAGACATGCAGATTTCTGCATATGGAACAACATGACTTCTTGTTTTGAAAATAGGAAGAGAAAAGTCGGGAATGTGGGAAGGCTGTGAGCACCAGAACCCTGGGATCTGCATGACGGGGACAGACATGGTCAGATCCACAGAACAGTAAGAATTCAAATCTTTCATTCATCAGGCGCTGTCAAAACCCGGAGAGACACAGTTCCAGCAAAAATCACAGATCAGGTTTATCAGGAGTATACCAGCCCCCAGCTGACTCAATACTTGGAAAGGAAATCTTCAGAAAACCACTTTCGTCTAATAGTCTGTACAATGAAATAAAATGCCACTAAAACATTCAGCTATTTCTCTGTTACTCTTTTTCCTTCCCTCAACCTTCTCCTCTCAAACCCATTCCCATCCTTAAGTTTCCTTTTTTTTTTTTTTAATATTTATTTATTTGGCTGCTCCCAGTCTTAGCTGTGGCATGTGAGCCGCCAGCCCCGGCCCCCTGCACTGGGAGCCCAGAGTCAACCCCTGGACCACAGGGAAGTCTGCTATTCCTAAGTTTCTGCTCCGGGAAAAAGCTTCCTAGGGAAGGACAAGCCTATCCAACCATCACACCCTTCACACCAGCACCAGTCTCCCCCTGGCACCTCTTCTCCATCAGAGGAAGAATTTCACTGAGGTCAGCTTCACAAGGGATCAGACCTAAGCTTGCTTTCAAGTTGTCTTTGTATTCCTAACTGGCCTACTGCTGTCATTTCTTCATCTTTTCAGAACTGTTCACACACACCAAGAGGCATATGTTTATATTTATTTGTTGTAGTTCATTTTTTTTTTTTTTTTCTGTTCCCCTTCACCAAGAGCGCTCACGAGTCACTGGCTCTTCTGTGATCTTGTTTGGCCCTTGGCCATGTATGACTTAAGTTGATTGGCTTTTTCATGGGTTACAATCCTCTCTGCTTGAGCACACAATAGTCCGTTCCATTTCATTGTATTTTTCACCAAGACCCAGGGCAGTGCTCACAGCAGAACTCAACGAACCCTTATTCCGTTGACTGAACTGTTGAAACCAGCCAGGGCTCATCTGGAGGCCTGGGGAATAAGGATAGCAATAAACGGACATCTCTAAACAATGCCTAAATGTCACTTCTGTTAATTTTTCTTGTAACCTCCCACTCCCGAAAATGTCCTTCCCATCTTCGTAGACTTGGCTGGAAAACAGTCCATCTTTCCTTCTCTACTAACTTTGCAAAATGGGATTATAAGCAATGAGAGACACAATTATGAAAAAGGTATAAAAGGCCTGTAACACTCATGGCGGTTCAAACCCAAAGTAATCAACAGTTGGCTGGATGTCATCACATGTGTTTTCTTTAGGGAAATGATAAGCACTTTAGCATCTATCTTCTCTTTCCTTTCTCTTTAGGTTTTATTAGCCACTGAAGCATTTGCAGAATGTTTCAGAATTTGAGAAACCATGTCACATAGATTTATCTCATTCTATTTTCATGACAACTCTGGGTGCTGAGTAATGGATTATTATTTCTACTTTACAGATTCTGAAATCTGCAATTTGATAAGAGCCTCATGGCTAATAAAGGAGGTGTTACAAATCAGTGAGAAAAGAATAAATTATTCAAATATGATTTTTAGAAAAATTGGTTTTCTTGGTGGTAGGAAACATCTAAATATTCCTTTCATAAAATCAATTGAAGATGTGTTAAAAATTATATTAGTTCCACAATTGTAAAAAGCTATTTAAAAAATGGTAAATATTTGATCCCTGATTGGAAGAACTCCAAACATCAGTGTAGGAAATCACAAAGGAACAGACTAACAGATTATACCACACAAGATTTGGATGTCTGGTTTTAAAAAATTAAAAGCAAACAATAAATTGGAAAAATATTAGCCACGTACATGACAGGCAAAGACGACTACTCTTACTATATAAGATATCTACAAATTGATAAGGACAAGAAATGGAAAAATGGGTCAAAGTTATAAATAGACAATTTACAAAAGAAAAAATACACAAGTCCACCTAATACACAGAAGAAAAGCTATTCAGCCAGAAAAAGTAATCAAAAAAAAGAATCACCAAATACAGCTTCTTGCTTATCAAATTAGTAAAATATGAAAAGATTGATAGTTGCTACAGGGGTGAATTGAGAGAAATAAAAATTATATGACCTTTCTGAAAGGCAGCTTGGCCATGTGTATCAAGAACCTTGAAAATAATCATGTTCTCTGACGTGGTAATTCCTCTTTAAAGGACTCAGGACTCCCTGGTGGCTCAGTGGTAAAGAATCAGCCTGCAATGCAGGAGACTCAGGTTCAATACCTGGGTCGGAAAGATTCCCTAAAGAAGGGAATGGCAACCCACTCCAATATTCTTGCCTTGAAAATCCCATGGACAGAGAAGCCTGGTGGGCTACAATCCATGGGGCCGAACAGAGTCAGACACGGCTAAAGTAACTTTATTAGCACACACATATAATGGAACTCAGCTTCCAGTCACATATTTCTACATCCTCTGTTCTTTCGACCTTATTACACTTTTTCATTTCACAGAAGAGGGAAAGGACTCTTAACAGCTAAAAAGCTCACAATCCCCTAAAATCACTTCTGGGGGTTAGGACTCTGCGCACTTTTCACTGCTGACGGCCGGGGCTCGATCCCTGGTAAGAGAACTGAGATCCCACAAGCTCTGAAGTGTGGCCAAAATTTTCAAATAAAAAAATAAAATCACTTAAAGGTTGGTGGCTCTGCTAAGTAAGTCGTAATTATATAACTAGTCATTAGTCCTCACTGGTGCTTCTGAGTTCTGCTTTTCCTGTTTAACATTATTTAATGTTTAAATCCCCCCATCAGATAGTCAATATGTACATCGTTTTAAGATGTGGCGGTCACTGCTGTATTCGCCGAATCTCGTCGCCCTTCCAGCCTGGGCAGGTAGTGATACGTTCCCCAGGCTTCCATGCAGTTAAGCGCAGTGGATTGACTTCTGGCCGCTTGGATGTGGATCAAAGTAAGGTTGCCTCCAGACCTGCGGTTCTGGTTCATGAACTCTCCCCTGCCATTCTCTGTCACCCTTGTTCCCGAAGCCACCTGTGTGATGCAGAGAGGAAACGGTGGAGCCACAAAATGGCAGGAACCTGGGTCCCTGAATGACCGAGTGGAGAACCTCCCCCAGCCAATCCCTGTTGGATTGTGACATGGGCAAGAAATAAAATTCCGTGTGTTAGAGCAGTTATCCTACCCTGACCCCGAAGACCCCGAAGACATAGCTAACTATTCCATCATCTTTCTACATTAAAAAAGAAATTTGGCCGCAACCCACGGGCATGTGGGATCTTAGTTCCCCAACCAGGAATCAAACCCATGACCCTCCAGTGGAAGTGTGGAGTCCTAACCACTGGACCGCCAGGGAAGTCCTATCCCATCATCTTAACAGATCATAGTCTGATTAACCCCGATCCTGTCTTGGGTGTTTTTATTGTTGCTATAATGCCATGATTATCTTTGAACAAAGTATGCTGTTTTATTTGCTCCTTCTGGCTTATACTTATTGAGTATATTTCCCCAATTGGGATGACCAGGGGCCCTACCAACTCATCAACAGGGTTTTAATTATTTCATAGCTCTTGTTTGTTATACTATTATCAAGCGGCTCTCTAGAAATCCTGGTGCAAGAGTGCAGCATCAGCAACGTTCCGTGTTTCCCATAGCCTCAGCAGCACTGGATTTTAATGTTTTCAGTTATGTTTGTTAATTCCTTCGCACCCATGAGAGAGTGCCTTTACAGAGATGTTACTCAAGTCCTTTACAGTTTTAACACTTAGAGGGAGTTCCTCTACCCTAGAGTACGTGGCAGATAAAATTTGGTTCTTCCACCCTAGCACATTCCCTACCCTTCAGCCACAGGGACATTCACAAGTCCTGCGTTAGAGAAGTGATGGCATCGCAAAATGCAGTAACAGGAATCAAGCTTTCACTTCTGTTTTACAAAAGAGGCTTTTGGAAACTCACAGCAGAGACTAGAATTTTAAGGGGGGGAGGAAGAAAGCTTTCTGGGTTTCAAAGCCTGGCTTTTGAGCCTGAGAAGCCTCAGGCCTGAAGGACTCAGGGCATACAGTAGAGGCATAAATAATAGATTTGGAAGAATAGGTGATCAGTCAGAGTCAGACAGCTCTGCCCCGGGCTAGATAAAGTTTCTCTGGGCTGAGGGAGCTGAGAAGTGTAGAAGGAAGACAGGGTTTAACTGGTGGGTCCCGAAGGGCAGAGGTCTGTGACAGAAGCCCTGAGGGGCAGCTTGAAGGCCAGTTCCCCACCTGTGCCCAAGCAGCGGCCGAGCAGCGTGGGGAGGGTATGTATTCACCCATCCATTCAGGAAGGCGCTGCTTTGAGCCCTGTGGATGCAAATAGACAGAGCCTTGCTCTCATGGAGCTGACATCCTAACAAGGGGATAGAGACGCTAAACAAACAAATATAAATAAATATATATATAGGGTGTGTGTGCTCAGTCGCTCAGTCCATGTCCGACTCTGTAACTCTATGGACTGTAGCCCCTCAGGCTCCTCTGTCCGTGGGATTTTCCAGGCAAGAATATTGAAATGGGTTGCTCTTTCCTCCTCCAGGGGACCTTCTCAACTTGGGGATCGAACCCAAGTCTCCTGCATCAGCAGGCAGATTCTTCACCTGGGAAACCTGAGTTCAGGAGTATAGACTAAAGCAGTCAGATTATGTGAAGAAGTACCAGGAACATCAAAATATGAACCAACCTCCCCTGGAAATTGGTTGCTAACTGACATAAATAAGCCTCTTGATTAGGTGAATGTGATGAAAGAGGAGTTTTTTGTTTTTTCCCAGCAGCTTCTTACTGATTTTTCTACTTGGGCAGGTGAAACACACACACACACTCTAGAAAAACAAGGATCAGGAATCAGGCCCCAGCTATCGACAGATTGGCACTGCTGCTCTAAATGAAGTGCCCACCTGGGCCTCCTTTACATCTCAAAGGCCACGTGGCATCACCCCATTCATCTGCACAGACTGTCAAATTCTTTCTCCCGGACTTCTGTGACCTTCATCTTCTCTGCTCGTGCCTGAGTGTGGCAGCTGAATTGGATTGATTAAAGTTTTAGCCCTGTCTTGTTTTTTAATTCAAGAGCTAAACGAAGCATTTAGATGAACTTGTGGCAGGACTGACTGTCAGGATCCTGAAACCCGGTTAACCATTCTCCACGGCAACCTCGCCTCCCATTATTACTGTTCTGGCTCCAGGTTGGTTTTTGGGTAATGTTCACAGTTGTTCAAAATGACATCATTGGAGCGAGTGAGAGTAGATTAATGTTCATTTCCATCCATCCGTCCATCTCTGGAGGCCTCAGTTCAGTTCAGTCGCTCAGTCATGTCCGACTCTTTGTGACCCGATGAATCACAGCACGCCAGGCCTTCCTGTCCATCACCAGCTCCCAGAGTTCACTCAAAGTCATGTCCATCGAGTCAGTGATGCCATCCAGCCATCTCATCCTCTGTCGTCCCCTTCTTCTCCTGCCCCTAACCCCTCCCAGCATCAAAGTCTTTTCCAATGAATCAACTCTTCGCATGCGGTGGCCAAAGTACTAGAGTTTCAGCTTTAGCATCATTCCTTTCAAAGAAATCCCAGGGCTGATGATCTTCAGAATGGAGTGGTTGGATCTCCTTGCAGCCCAAGGGGCTCTCAAGAGTCTTCTCCAACACCACAGTTCAAAAGCATCAATTCTTCGGCACTCAGCCTTCTTCACAGTCCAACTCTCACATCCATACATGACTACTGGAAAAACCATAGCCTTGACTAAATGGACCTTAGTCGGCAAAGTAATATCTCTGCTTTTGAATACTGCTATCTAGGTTGGTCATAACTTTTCTTCCAAGGCTGTCTCTTATACACATCTNATGTCCATGTGTAGAGTCTTCTCTTGTGTTGTTGGAAGAGAGTGTTTGCTATGACCAGTGCATTCTCTTGGCAGAACTCTGTTAGCCTTTACCCTGCCAGAACTCTATTAGCCTTTGCCCTGCTTCATTCTGTACTCCAAGGCCAAATTTCTCTGTTTCTCCAGATGTTTCTTGACTTCCTGCTTTTGCATTCCAGTGCCCTATGATGAAAAGGACATCTTTTTTGTGTGTTAGTTCTAAAAGCTTTTAATTGCTGGATCTGTAAGATTCCAGGGGAGATTCTGCAGTTTACAAACGGAATGAGTACATTTGTAAAAGTAAGATGATAATTTCCTGAGCACATCCAACGTCAGAGAAACAAGCGCTTCCCTTGAACTAATCTATGGGCATGTTTCGAGTCTCTAACAGAATCCAGCAGACCATTTCAGTTTAGAGTCTTATAGAAAACCTATTTTTCAGTCTTGAAAGAGGTATCTAGAGGGAGAGATGTATTGGAGGAAATCCAGCATTTTTCAGCTTTTCCCAAATTGGTGGCACATCTGTGATTTGATTTTTCTATTAATGCTGTAGCAGATAAGAATACAGACCACTGTCTTTTTTTTTTCCCCTCAATCTTTGATGAATGGGGATTTGATCTAAATTTCACCTCTAAATATATATGATGCTACTCATTGGCCCTTTTCATTCCACCACGAACCTTTGGTGCCCTCGTGTTAAGGCAAGATGTTACCTGGTAACAGCTTTTGATTAGATTCATTCTTTTCAGGACTAGGTTTTGAAGTTTTTCTGGCTTTCAGTGACAATTCATAATTGTTTCAAAACAGCCATTTCTGTTACGTTTGTAACTTAGGCAGATATGACTATATCCACCTCAAGCTATAACTCCCAAGTGAAGAGTATTCATCTGTATGAAAAAAAGAAGTTATTTTCCTCTGGTTGAAACTACATCACCCTTTATATTTACAAATAAATGAATTTCAAAGGGAGAATGAAATCATGATTAGGGAATTTAGGCAAAGATGACACAAGTAGAAGAAAAGGCCTAAGAGACAGCCCAAAGTTTACATTTTGACAGAAGTTAAATCAGTCGTTTTAAATGTCATTCGATAGAAAGTCACTGAGAATGAATAAACAAGTTAATTAGTTTGGTTTTCTTTGTTTCTTCTTTTGCTAAATCCAGCCAAACAAAACATGATTCCAAAAGCAGAAATAAAGAAAAGGGGAGGAAAAAGCTGTTTTCCCTCTTAATCCTAAATTTCCTGGTTTGGGGTCTCTCAGTTTTGATGTTTCTGGTAATGTGTTCATTCAAGCCTAAATGCGATTGGCATCAAAGGCTTAACATTCAGATTAACCACTTTTTGGCATCTCACCTCTTTTCAGTTTGAACTTGGAATCTCCTCCATGTACAGACCACTAATGAGAAAATCCTTGCTTATGAATTCAGTTCAGAATGGGAGCTGTTTTCCCCCTCTCTCCTTTTGCATAATGTCGGCTTTGAAGTCAGGCAGTCCAAGAAAGTGATTGATCTCGCCCAAGTTCATAACTTTTTCAAAGTACTGCCGATATCATTAAATTTTAATTAACCCTTTGAGCTCCTTCTATGATGTAAAAATGAGGGAACATCAAAGGCTCCTGTGTTGGAGCAGCAGTAGCATCTTTTGTGCTCACATTGCTTTTTAGAAGATATCTCAGATGCAAATATTTCAATGGGGTCTTCAGCTTTGTTTGTGTATGTGTGTGTGACATTGTTATGCTGTTGCAGGGGTAGAGCTGAAATCTATTGTTAGTCTTTCAAAGCTGATTATTTAAGCACTGCTGTGTTCAGGCCTTAAAAGCAGGGTTTCTTGCCACCTCTTCCACTAAAACGTTGGAATCAAGGAGTCCATTTAAAATGTCACTTGATTTGTATCTTTTTCTGTTGTCCTTCAACAGCTCTCATTCATAATTAATCTCATTTCCATCGTATGACTTAACATGTAGCATTCTGCGTGTGGTCTTGGAAAGTCACACAGTTGGATTCAGATATGCTGGATGAAGAAACTCAGTAGAAAGGAGAGCATGTACCGCCTGAGGTTGTAGGATTTGAGGCTGTAAGTGCAGTGTGTTAAAGAAGAGCTTTTCTTGAAGCATTTAGCAAATATTTATGGAGTGCATGCTCTGTGCCAAGCACTGTTTAAGTGTTTAGTCACTGCCCTTCTTAAATCCATATTCTAGTGAAACAGAGTTTGCAGACCTTGGAATTAATGCGCTATGTTTCTTACTCTTCGTAACAGTCACTGTTAAAAGGAAGAGTACTTGCATGCCACCTAGTCCACCAGGGATTTTTAGGCCCCTAAGCAATGTGAGCAAGTACAGAAAACTCCGCATCCTAACATCCTGCTTGTATTGTTTGAAATCGAGCCTATCTCATGTGATGATAAGGAATGGAGAAGCTTGTGTCATTGGACACAGGCCGACTTGCTCTCTTGTGTCTCGGTTTCTCTACACTCCTACCCATTTTCTACCTTCTTGATAAAGTTAAATGAGTTCATATACATGTGTGTTTTGAAATATGACTGTCTTTTTTTTCTTTCTTTGATTAATTTTTATTTTTTAGTTTGTTTTGCTTTACAGTACTGTATTCGTTTTGCTACACATCGACATGTCTTAATAGTAGTAAGCTTAGTGGTTTTAAGCTTACTGTTTAGATCAGGAAAAGTTGGCTAGAATACAATTCATATCTTCTGGTGGCCGTTATCTCCTGCCATTTCTCTTTAAATGTGAATATCCACTACCCAGGAATTTTCCTTCAAAGTTCTACAGGAGGGAGAAGTGGTATAAGTCTTGATTGCTTCACTTCTTCAGAAGTAATGATCAGCTCATTTCCAAAGCCCAAATGCACATTTGCCCCTTTAGGGTCACTTTAATCAAGGCATTATCGCAGATGATGCGTGTCTACCAAAATGAGATTTTGTGACCTCCTGAAATGAACATGATCTGGGCTTGCATTGGGGGTATCTGACTTAGTGAGCTTCTTGTTTATGAGATTTAAATTAAACCTGCATAGATTATTAGAGGAAAATTCCACAACTTTACCAATAATTTAAAAAAAAGTTGATTTCCTCTTTCCTCCTAAATAGAATTTAATTCAATTGTTGTAGAGATTATTTAAACACTGGACTGCTAAATGTCCTAATGAATCTAGGATTCCTGAAAGGGATGGATGCATGTTTTAAAGATAAAGTAGGATTCTAAACAACATAACTGTTATTTGGGGGTTAAGATGTGCATGAATCCGTGTGACAGATGCCTTCAATATAAACAATGCATTCTGACTACAGTACACTTTTTTCTTCTTTTCCCATATTTAAAGAGGACGGTAGATAAACTAATTTGTGAAGTATATATGTTCTAGATAAATTGAGAGGTGTACATATTCTAGAAATGGAGGACAATTCAAATTTAAGTTTGGATTAGCAACAGATAAGAATTCACATGAAGGCTTAATCTCTATTAACTACATTTCATTTTTAAGCCACAGCTCCATTTATTGTTTAATGTCATATTGCTCTTAAATGTTACCTGCCTTTTTCCAAATTGTTAATTATTTGCAGATTCTTATATTTGTTTACCATAGGGTATAAGGATAATTATGTAGAATCAGTTCAAGTTGTTTGAAAATAGTATTCTAAAAGCCAACAGTAAGAATATTGTGAAAAATAAAAACAAATTGATTTAGAGCAGTAAAATGGTTTAAAGCTATACCCCCGAAAAGGTTAAAAACTGCATTTCTAGGGCTGCCATATAGATATATAAGGTGGAAATAATTTGGGGGCATATGTGCAAAAATGAGCTTAAAATAGGTTTTTATACACTTGATGAGCATATGGTGATCTGTGAATGCCATGGCAAATAGGATTCACTAAATAATATGCCCATTCCTCCTTTTCTCTCCAATTTCTCTGTCAAATGAAAGCAAGAAGAGATTAAGATGAAAGTTATTCTAAAGAAAAGCAAAACTACCAGCTGTGAAATATAAACTGCCTTTGGTCTCTACTCTCTGACTTCACAAACTCTCTTTTGCTGCTTGAAGGCAAGATGGCATTCACGTTAAGGCAGGGTGACCTCCCTCCCAGCCAAGCAGCTCTGCCTGCTGAAGAACAAAAGCTCAGTGACTGTTTCTAAAAGGGGGTGGGGTTGTTTTTTAATTAGTGATTATATCTCGGTGCCTATGTCTTCACCAAAAAAAACCTTCTGGTTTTGATCATTATCATAATACTCAGTTCAGTTTAGTTCAGTCGCTCAGTCGTGTCCGACTCTTTGCAACCCGATGAATCACAGCACGCCAGGCCTCCCTGTCCATCACCAACTCTCAGAGTTCACTCAGACTCATGTCCATCAAGTCAGTGATGCCTCCAGCCATCTCATCCTCTGTCGTCCCCTTCTCCTCCTGCCCCCAATCCCTCCCAGTATCAGAATCTTTTCCAATGAGCCAACTCTTCACATGAGGTGGCCAAAGGACTGGAGCTTCATTCAGCTTTAGCATCATTCCTTCCAAAGAAATCCCAGGGTTGATCTCCTTCAAAATGGACTGATTGGATTTCCTTGCAGTCCAAGGGACTCTCAAGAGTCTTCTTAACACAACAGTTCAAAAGCATCAATTCTTTGGCGCTCTGCCTTCTTCACAGTCCAACTCTCACATCCATACATGACTGCTGGAAAAACCATAGCCTTGACTAGATGGACCTTAGTCAGCAAAGTAATGTCTCTGCTTTTGAATATACTATCTAGGTTGGTCATAACTTTTCTTCCAAGGAGTAAGCGCCTTTTAATTTCATGGCTGCAGTCACCATCTGCAGTGATTTTGGAGCCCCAAAAAATAAAGTCTGACACCGTTTCCACTGTTTCCCTATCTATTTCCCATGAAGTGATGGGACCAAATGCCATGATCTTCGTTTTCTGAATGTTGAGCTTTAAGCCAACTTTTTCATTCTCCTCTTTCACTTTCATCAAGAGGCTTTTTAGCTCCTCTTCACTTTCTGTCATAAGGGTAGTGTCATCTGCATATCTGAGGTGATTGATACTTCTCCCAGCAATCTTGATTCCAGCTTGTGTTTCTTCCAGTCCAGCATTTCTCATGATGTACTCTGCATAGATGTTAAATAAGCAGGGTGACAATATACAGCCTTGACGTACTCCTTTTCCTATTTGGAACCAGTCTGTTGTTCCATGTCCGGTTCTAACAGTTGCTTCCTGACCTGCATACAGATTTCTCAAGAGGCAGGTCAGGTGGTCTGGTATTCCCATCTCAGAATTTTCCACAGTTTATTGTGATCCACACAGTCAAAGGCTTTGGCATAGTCAATAAAGCAGAAAGTCCAGCGTTTCTCATGATGTACTCTGCATAGAAGTTAAATAAACAGGGCGACAATATACAGCCTTGACGTACTCCTTTTCCTGTTTGGGACCAGTCTGTTTTTCCATGTTCAGTTCTAACTGTTGCTTCCTGACCTGCATACAGATTTCTCAGAAGGCAGGTCAGGTGGTCTGGTATTCACATCTCTTTCAGAATTTTCCACAGTTTATTGTGATCCACACAGTCAAAGGCTTTGGCATAGTCAATAAAGCAGAAATAGATGTTTTTCTGGAACTCTTTTGCTTTTTCCATGATCCAGCGGATGTTGGCAATTTGATCTCTGGTTCCTCTGCCTTTTCTAAAACCAGCTTGAACATCAGGAAGTTCACGGTTCACGTATTGCTGAAGCCTGGCTTGGAGAATTTTGAGCATTACTTTACTAGCATGTGAGATGAATGCAATTGTGCGGTAGTTTGAGCATTCTTTGGCATTGCCTTTCTTTGGGATTGGAATGAAAACTGACCTTTTCCAGTCCTGTGACCACTGCTGAGTTTTCCAGATTTGCTGGCATATTGAGTGCAGCACTTTCATAGGGGTTCATTAACCGTCCTCCATTCACAACTGGCCTCCACTCTCCATACCTCACCGAGGGCTTTAATGAAGCAGGCTTGAGTTTGTCAGTTTCCCACAGCTTTGATCAGAAGGGAAACCAGTTCTCTGGTGCCAAGTGTCTTTTATCCTGCAGAAGGAATGTAAGGAGAAGGGGACAGAGGCCCGGCATGGTGATGTAGATGTCTGAACATGCTGATTCATCATTTCTACTTGCAAACACCAAGAAGATCTGCCACCAGATCACGGATGCTAAACTTGAACCTTTCCTTCTGTTCCAAGTCTCCCGTCTGATTGCTGTTTTTTGGGCAGTCCCTTGGTCCCTCCACTCTGTTCTTCCTCTTTAATCACCTCCAGCTCTTATGACAGTGGACGGAACACAAGAGAAAGGGGTGCAGGCATCCTCACTCAGGCCTGGACAGGGCACCAAACACCGTGCCCCTGCTAAATTCTCAAGGGTCTGCTCGCCCATCTATACCATCTATCCAAGTCAAACCAATTCAACAAATATTTATCAGTCATTTTCTGTGTGACAGGCACTCTGCCAGGTGCCAGCAGTGTCTGAAAATGCACCAAGGATTTTGGTTTTAATTCAGGTTCAGTGAAGCCAGCAGATCAGGAGATGGCTGCTGCTGCAAAGACAGTTCTTGACCCTCATCAGCCAGATTCCCTTGTAAAAAGAGAAAGAGCTGAAAACCCACGCAATGACATGAATGAACCTCAGAGAATAATGATGAGTACAAGAAGCCAGATGCAAAAACAAATAGCAGGTGTTAACACATGTATATGGAACCTGGCAAGATCATACTGATGAACCTATTTGCAGAGCAGCAATGGGGGATGGAGACTTAGAGAACAGACTTTTATGGACACCTCGGGGTGGTGGATAGGAATGAGAGGGTGAGATAAATGGAGAGAGTCGCATGCAAACATATACACTAACATGTAAAATAGGCAGCAGAAGGGAGTTTGCTGTATCACTCGGGGAACTCAAACAGGGGCTCCTCGACAACACAGAGGGGTGGGATGGGGCGGGACGTGGGAGGGGTAGGCTCAAGAGGGAGGGGACATGTTATGCCTATGGCTCATTCAAGATGTATGGCAGAAACCAACACAATATTGCAATTATCCTACAATTAAATAAAAGTTTTTCAAATGCCAGATGCAAAAAGAGGTCCGTTTATAGAGGTTCAAGAACATCTAAAACTTACGGAAGTCAGAATAGGGGTGGGTGGTTTTGCTGTATCACTCGGGGAACTCAAACAGGGGCTCCTCGACAACACAGAGGGGTGGGATGGGGCGGGACGTGGGAGGGGTAGGCTCAAGAGGGAGGGGACATGTGTATGCCTATGGCTCATTCAAGATGTATGGCAGAAACCAACACAATATTGCAATTATCCTACAATTAAATAAAAGTTTTTCAAATGCCAGATGCAAAAAGAGGTCCGTTTATAGAGGTTCAAGAACATCTAAAACTTACGGAAGTCAGAATAGGGGTGGGTGGGTGGTGACTCTGAAGGTACACAGAGGACACAGGAACTTTCTGGATGCTAAACATGCTCCATACGATCCTCTGCACGGGTGTTATATGGCTGAATGCAAACATGAAACGAAAAGATAGCTTGATACTTACAGTTCCCAGGGGGAGGATGCACCACGCCACAGTACACAGGCCTCACGGAGAAGCACTGAGGTCAGGCAGGCAGGAGTGAGGGGAAAGCAAGGACCAACGCCTTACTGACGGTTTTCACGGGGAGGGATGGGTGAGGTTGAGGAAGCTTGGCATTGGACAGTCTGAAGAGCTTCCCCAGGCTTTGGGTTGCAAAGGTGGTCCCTTGTTCTCTGGTACCCAGCCTTGGGGTAATTTAGGACAGGAGGATAATGTCCCAGACTTCCAGCAGACCCTGATGAAAGCAAGTGGGTGGGGTGTATGGATTTGGGATTGGTGGATTTGCATATCCAAGGCAGGCTTGCAGACCATTGTTTGCTAGCTTTAGGAATTAACACTGGGAGGGGCAGTTCCCTCCCGCCCCCCAATCTGGAAGGTCCCAGGATGTCAAACATCTTGCTATATAGAAAAGAAAAAGATGATCAGTTCACTGGACTTCCCAAAATGACAGGCTCTACCCTTGAAGAGCTCTCAGACCTCAAAACCACTGCAGTGGAGCTCAATTCCATGATGGCACAGGGTGTGCCAATCATCTCTGGGGGTGTCTGCCCAGCTCACAACCTCAAACTCTCGGGAAACAGACTGAATTTAAAGGAGCAGCAGTAACCTGGAGGGTAATTCATGACATTACCACCCTCACCAAGGCTAATGGGACCAAAGTGGACCCCAGTCGCCAAGCTGAGCCAGTCAAATGTCCTTTCCCACTAACTCGAAATTGAGACTCAGAGACAGCAGACCTGCGTGGGTACAAGTTATAACAGGTAAACAAACACAGCAGTGAGGAGACAGTCTTCCTTCCCCATACAAACCTGCAATACCCAACCCCAACTACACATTAGAGTCATCTGGGGAACTTGGAAGAAATATAACAAGGTCAGTCCCAACTCAGATCACTACGTCAGAATCCCTGAGAGTGGGGCCAGGTGTCAGAGCCCCCGTTTAGAGCCTGATTCGCCCCTGTGCCCCATCAAAACGCTCCTACGGACCCTCCGAGAGCTCCACTGTGTGGGAACGTCATGGGACTGTACTGTCGCCATTCAAGTGGCTGCTCCTCACAGCCACTGGCTCGTGGAGCACTGCAGTGGGGAAGCTGGAGAGGCCTTCTAGTCGCTGCTCTCTTGCTGAGCTTCTAATAAAATGAGTGTCCAGCCAAGGAAGATGTGCGGTGCACCTAAGATGTCAACACGTCAATTAACCAAGAAGTATTTTTAGAGAGCGGGGTGAATGAGAGGAAAGACGAATGTCCTGCTCTGGAGGAGCCTTTAAACAGGTCGCAGAAGGAGTTTAAATGTCCATGTAGATAAACACACATACCTGTGCCCGCATGCGGTCTATTTAACTGATGGTAGGGGGCCAAGCGTGATACACGTTGAATGAGCGGCACCACACGTGACCAGAAATGTCTTGCTGAGCTTCTAATAAAATGAGTGTCCAGCCAAGGAAGATGTGCGGTGCACCTAAGATGTCAACACGTCAATTAACCAAGAAGTATTTTTAGAGAGCGGGGTGAATGAGAGGAAAGACGAATGTCCTGCTCTGGAGGAGCCTTTAAACAGGTCGCAGAAGGAGTTTAAATGTCCATGTAGATAAACACACATACCTGTGCCCGCATGCGGTCTGTTTAACTGATGGTAGGGGGCCAAGCGTGATACACGTTGAATGAGCGGCACCACACGTGACCAGAAATGAAAGACCACTTGGGCTGGCTGGTCCAGGAAGACTTCCGGGAGGGGGGCGGTTTAACCGGGTCTTTTGAGGAAAGGTGGGCTTCAAACGGTGGAGAAGGCAGGCCACGCACGGCAAAGCTCCCAGACCACGGTGACCCGCTGTGCGGGAACTTGGAGGAACACCTTCCCGGGCGCGCTGTTCCCTGAGTCTCCTCACCCGCCTCCCAGCGGAAATCGTCCTCCCTTCATTCCCTTCTGACAGCTTCGGGGTGGATCTCCCTCCCCCCAGGGTGACTTCTTCTGTCTCAGGCAAACCAGGGACACTCGGGCACTTAAACTGCTGCTGGTCTAAATCCAAGAAAGCACAGGGAACCTCCCACAGACCCGATGGCAGGAGATCTGGTCTCGTCCCTGGGCGGACACCACCCTTCAAAGACATCTAGGCATCGGTTGGTTGTTTAGTCCCTAAGTTGTGTCCGACTCTTTGGCGACCCCTTGGGCTGTAGCATGCCAGGCTTCCCTGTCCATCACCATCTCCCAGAGCCTGGTGGGCTCCTCCGTCCATGGGATTTCCCAGGCAAGAATACTGGAGGGGGTTGCCATTTCCTTCTCCAGGGAATCTTCCCAACCCGGAGATGGAACCTGCATCTCCCGCATTGGCAGGTGAACCCTTTACCACTGAGTCGCCGGAAAAGCCTTAGGGCATCAAATACCCCAACCGCAGTCAACTCAGAATGGGGACAGAGACAGACGAGAGCTTTTGGTCCAGTGGCTGGGCTCTGCCCAGGAGCTAATCCCTAAACACCCAGGACCTGCAGTGTTAACACCTTGTCGTTCCAGAGAAAACATCCTTCCTGTGTTCTGTGCCCACAGCAAGTCCCTGCCCAGCTTGAGAAGGACCCGCTGCCCTAGCTTCAGCCGTTTCCCCTTTGAACCCCTCCGGTGCCCCATGGCCGCCCCCTGGCCCCCCATCCTCCTCCTCGTCTCTCTTCCTGGACCCCTCCTCCCTCAGCTGCAGGTGACTTGCAAGTGTTTAGTCTAAAATTCTCAAATGTCTGCCTGGCCCTCTGCGGCCTTCAAACCCACAGCCCCCAAGCAGAGTTTCAGGCTAGGAGAGCCCCTTTCTGTGCCCCAAGGCGGAGGGACCTCAGATTCCCACTCATTTCTGCTCCTTTGTTGCTCCTCGTCAGTTGCTCCGTTGTGTCCGACTCTGCGACCCCAGGGACTGCAGAACGCCAGGCTTCCCTGTCCATCACCATCTCCCGGAGTTTGCTCAAACTCATGTCCATTCTGCGCCTTTAGAAACTTCCTTTTCCTGAGAGAGTTCGGGAGCTGGGGATGGACAGGCACACGTGGCTGNCTTGGACTGCAAGGAGATCCAACCAGTCCATTCTAAAGGAGATCAGGCCTGGGTGTTCATTGGCAGGACTGATTGAAGCTGAAACTCCACTACTTTGGCCACCTCATGTGAAGAGTTGAAAAGACTCATTGGAAAAGACTCTGATGCTGGGAGGGATTGGAGGCAGGAGAAGGGGACGACAGAGGATAAGATGGCTGGATGGCATCAACGATTCGATGGACATGAGTCTGAGTGAACTCCGGGAGTTGGTGATGGACAGAGGGTCCTGGTGTGCTGCAGTTCATGGGGTCACAAAGAGTCGGACATGACTGAGCGACTGAACTGAACTGGACTGAGATCAATATTCCAAGAATTTTTTAAAAGACCACTGATTATTTTTGCACTAAGGACTTTTTTTTTTTTTTGCTACAAATATGACTGAACTAAATGAAGTTCTTTAAGGTATATGGAAATTATAATTAACTCAAGTCCAAACCATATGTAGTACGCTTTTTCCCTTATGATTAGCTATTATTTTTTTTTCATAATTTAACAAACTAAATCATGGAGAAGTTTTTTTAATGTTTCTTTTATACATTACTTAGGAAAGCTTAACTACCCTTAGGAAATACTCTAAAACATAAGTAACTATGTGGTGGAAATCCATTATTAAAAAATTTGCCCTCTACATTTTTCCTTCTAAAATGAAAACATCAGTTTTGCTAGAGAGGCTCAAAAGACTTATTTTGAAATATTAATGAGTCTTGTTTTTGAAAATCAAACATAATGGATCATCCATTCATAAATTCAGCCCATTTTAGGTTAAGTGAATGATTCATCCTGAGTACTTTGTGTAATAGTCCCAGATTGTCCCTAAATGCTATTAAGTGTTACCTTTCAAGAGAAACTGTGTTATATATGACTTAGTTAAGAGAAAACTGCAATTTTTATGCTAAAAAGGAAAATTCAGGCAAATTAAGTTGTCCTCAATTCTTTATGTTCCTAATGAATAAAATATCATTGTTAAAGTTGTTCTCTTGAAAATAGGAAATCTCAACCAGTTCAGTGAGTTCTGTTTTTTTTTAAGTGATAAAAATCTCAATTAAAAAAATTTTAATGAGTGGTGGTGGCAAAAGGAATGTGAGACCTAGAAATATAATTGTGTAAAATAGCTAGCAAGGAAATGAGAATCTTAGTCCTAGAGCTGTAAGAATCTCAATTCCGCCACAGCCTCATGAGATTGGAAAAGGACTCCAGCCTCCAAATGAGAACACACCCTAGCCAGTACTTTGATTTTTCACTTTGTGAGACCCTGAATAGAAAACCCAGTTTATACAACACTCGGATTTATGAACTACAGAACTGTGGGCTAATAAATGGGTGTTTCTTAAAACCACTAAGTTTGTGCTAATGTTAACAGAGCAATAGATAACTATGACAATTATAATGTGAACATTTTTTCTCTCATGCATCATTTCAGAGGTCTGTTAGTACTTGTATGGAGTTCTTTGCCCCATAGGTAGTAAAGGAATTCAAGTTACTTCCATCTTGATCTGCCACCCCTAGAATATTACACTCGTCTGCATGAGCCATGGTGGCTCACCACCAGTGTTCATGTCCCAGACAGAATGGAAAAGAGGAAGAGAAGAGATAAAAGACATCCCTCTTTCTTTAAGGACATACTTTGGAGATTATACAGGTAACTTCTGCTCACTGGCCATAGCTTAGCTGATCACTTCTAACTAAATAAGAAAACTAAAAGTTGCCTTTGGATGAGGTGCCCATGGATCCAGCTAACATTCAGAAGATTATTACTATGGAAGAAGTGAAGAACAAATACCAGAAAATAACTGATAGATGCCACAGGCTATTTTAAATAATAATAGTAATAATTGAAATTCTTCAAAGATCCTCCAAAAATAATTACAGTGTTTGCTTATGGAGTGGTGGTGCATGAAATTGGGAACAGGGATGAAGGGAAAGTTTTTCTTCTCTTCTTTTTTTATACTTTTTCATTTTTGAATCTTGTAAAATACAAGAGTTGTATATAAGAACCACTCCCCTTTCTTTTTACCCAAAAGATACCTGTCTACCTTCCCTCAGCCACATTTTACTTGTTCCGATGTAATTAGTATTTCTCCATTGTTCCTCCTTGTCCCTCTTGAGATTTTCATCATTTAGAGTTTGTTTAGTCAGTGACCTCAGCCCAGTGGAGGTCATGTCAAATATGTGTGTGTGTGTGTGTGTGTGTGTGTGTGTGTGTACGTATGTATATACATTGCATATACATATATATACACACCTTAAGTATATAAGATATTTTTAAGTGTTTGATACATTCTGATATATTTTACAATAATAGGAAAAGGTCGTTCTACTCTGTTGTCATTGTACATGCACAATATTTTAACTACTTTTTAGGCCATATCAGTATTTATTTTGTGAGTTTTTAATTATACCAGAGCCTTACTACCATTTATGAAGTTGAAAGCATGGAGTAGTACATTCTGGGTTTGAAATACCTGTTTTGCCAGTTGACTTTCTAATAAGTTGAGTACTGTTTGTATGAAGCAGCTCCTTCTAAATGAGGAAACCAAGGCTGATGATACTGTAATTTATCAAATGAATCTGACTAGCCATATAAATTGGGGAAAGTGAAAATGTTAGTTGCTCAGTTGGGTCTGCTCTTTGCAGCCCCATGGACTGTAGCCGCCAGACTCATCTGTCTATGGAATTCTCTAGGCAGGAATACTGCAGTGGAGTTGCCATTCCCTTTCCAGGGGATCTTCCTCCTCCAGGGATCGAACTCGGGTCTCCTGTATTGCAGGCAGATTCTTTACCATCTGAGCCACCAGGAAAGCCCTTGATAAACTGGGGAAATTTCCACAAATAGCCACATTAGAGAGCTATACTTTCTAACTGGATTTGATTAAAACTTGTCACAGAAATCTGTGTAAGTATGTATTATACCTAATTGAGTAGTTTCATGCCCTTTTGAGCACGTTACTGTGAAAGTCGCTCAGCTGTGTCCAGCTCTTTGTAACCCCATGGACTATAGAGTCCATGGAATTCTCCAGGCCAGAATACTGGAATGGGTAGCCTTTCCCTTCTCCAGGGGATCTTCCCAACCCAGGGATAGAACCCAGGTCTCCTACATTGCAGGCAGATTCTTTACCAGCAGAGCCACCAGGGAAGTCTTTTAGTAAGCACATTAGTCCCACATTGATTTGGATTCAAATTTCTTTACATAAATGTTATTTTCCATATTTGTTTCTGTAACTACAAGTTTGGCCTTCCTAAAGCGTGACTTTTTTTATTACTATGCTAAAAACAAACTGAAAAACTTTGCCTTCTTTGATTTCATACAGCATAGGACTCAGCCTCATTTTCTAGGCACTCCATCAACTCATTCCAGTCTTTCTTTCTAGTTTTAGTTTCAGAAATTTCTACTCCAGATATACCAGAATTAATAGATACTCCAGTTTCTACCCCTGGAGGACAGCATGGCCACCCATTCCACTATTCTCGCCCCAAGAATCCCCGTAGACAGAGGAGCCTGGTGGACTTCAGTCCATGGGGTCGTAAAGAGTTGGACACGACTGACTGACTAAGCACAGCACCAGTCTCCATATATTTCTTACAGAGACCCCTCTCATACCTTTGTTTACATTGCCCCTTCATTAAAAATTACACAAGAGTATGCATCATGTGTGTACACACGAGAGCTTTCTGAATTTTTGCAATTCTTCAAAATGCAGTACAAACTAGTTCCCCTTGAGAGTCTTTCTGACCAACCCGGGGTTAAAAAGTGCTCCTCAGTTTCCTTTTGCACTCATTGTCTGGCCTATATCTCTAACTTGGCATATGTCTTTTATTGGTTTATATCTGGTTTTTGTCTTTTTTCTATTTTAGAGTCCACCACTAATAATGTAATTGAGTTCTCATTGTCTGACAGCATTGTGGTGTGTACAATTAATCTTATTTTAACCTTAACAGAGTGAGAAACTTGAGGTTCGTTAAAGTCTCATAGCTAGTTACTGAAAGATCTGGGACTCAAAGGAAGGTCTTTCTGACTGTAAAGATTATAATTTTTATCCCTCCACCAAGGGATCAGACTCAACAGGGAAGTTTAAACATGCAGGTGTCTAGACCCACATTAACCTTTCTCAAATGATTGTGGTACAGACCATATTGTGTCTAGATCTCCTTTCCTTCCCCATTAGCACCTGGAACTGTCCCTTGCATTTATAGAAATTCTAAATTTAATTGACTTATTTTAGGAATAAGCAACAAAGTTGTCTTTATTTCAGCACTTATTTCTAACTGCAAAACCAATGCTTTATAGAACTGCAAGTAATGGGGAAAATGGCAGAAAGTGACTTTTAATTTAATTAGCATGTATGATACTATCTAATGGTTATTGAACAGTTAGTGTACCAGTTACTTTTGTAAACATTCTGAATGTAACTAATCTATTTAATTCTCCTATCACCCCTGTGAGATAGCTATTACTGTCTTCATTTTATGGACAAGAAAACTGAGACCTAGGTTAATAACTTGCCCAGTTTCAGGTGACTGAACAGCTGAGCTGGGACCTGAACTCTGGTAGTCTGGCTGCAAAATCCACACTTTACAGCCATTTCTCAAACATAAGTATCTGAGATGGCATTCTACTCGTGACTTAACAATAGTTAGCTTCTCTCAACCACATACTTTTTTCCAAAATATTTCATATATTTACTACAAGTCATTCAAAATTCTATTCTAGAAATGGGAGTGTGTTATTTCAAAAGATCCAAAACCAAATTACTATACCGTAAGAACTTTATAGATTCATCTGAATCTAAGACCAACCCTATCAAAAAGTACCTTTATGTATGTTGTACTACATGATGTTAGGGGGGGAAAAACCTCTTACTTTTAATTGTAAGATATAATTTTTTCCTCAGAACACCGAGAAAGCATGTTTCATTTCATTTATTGATCTTCTTTGAGGAGAGAATCTACCATAATAACTTTAAGGAGTAAATAGTATCATATTTTATATATTGGGATTGCCTGGTGGCTCAGACGGTAAAGTGTCTGCCCACAATGAGGGAGACCCGGGTTCGATCCCTGGGTTGGGAAGATCCCCTGGAGAAGGAAATGGCAACCCACTGCAGTACTCTTGCCTAGAAAATTCCATGGATGGAGGAGCCTGGTGGGCTACAGTCCATGGGGTCGCAAAGAGTTGGACACGACTGAGCGAATTCAAACTCTCTAAATATTAAAAAAGTTTCTTTTCTCATTTATACTTGAGAAAGAGCTTAATTTTTATTACCCTAAAGTGATGGGCTTGGTCTACAGGAAGATTTGTATCTTTCGATTCTACCTTCTCATCTTTTGTGGAAGAAATTTTCATCAATTGAATTCAAGTATTTTTGCTAAAGATGATATTATTAGAGTGTTAATTAAGCAGTCTAACTTAGTACGGCATAAGGTATATGCCTTAAACTTTAACCTGGGGCAAGGTGTTCTTGTTAAAATCCTTTCTGATTAACTGAAAACCAGAAAATCTTTTTGCAAATCATGTAACTGAAAATATTTACAAAATAAACACTTAAATTTAGCCTTAGTGAACAGAATGTACTGAAAATAATTTAGAATCTTCCAGTGCCCTAAATCATTATAAGCATTAAAACTGATTGTATGGTGGTATAGTGCAGATTGTTTAGAAGATTGAGTTGCTGAGTAAATTGCTGAGTCTAGATAGGATATTAGGTTTCATTTAAAAGCCATTCTTTTATTTAGCAAATTATTATGAACTTGATATGAACAGTCATTATTCCAAAACCCTATCCCTGCCCTCCACAAAGTTTGTGATCTCGTAGGGAAGATTGTCAGTAACATGAGAAAAGGGCTGCAATGGAAGAAAACAGGAAGGGTGCTGTAGAAGCTCTGGTAGGAACATCCAAACCAGGCCAGGGACTAGGAAAGATGTCCTGGAGGACACACAAAGGATAAGCTCTTGTTTTACTTTTTATTTCCCCAAAATGGAAGATTAAAAAGATTATTAATTAGTAGTTTTGTTCAATCAGGACTTGAATCTTGAAGTCTCTTTATTGATTATACATTACTGAGGGTATCAATGTAATTAGCTTTTTTGTAATAAGGAAAAATATTACTTTTAATGAGTACATATGCATCAAAACTAATTTGAGCACATTTCCTTCAAGTGCCTGCCCCTATGTGGTAGGATTATAGGAATCTCTTTCCTTCTTTATGTTTTCTGTATAACTTGATAATTTTGATGAATATTAATTGCTTAAATAACCATATAAATGTTGTAACTCGTTTAAAATTTAGTCCTGATTTTATTTTATAAAATTTAGAGTTTGGGTTTTTTTTAAGCTGAGACCCTGAGCTTATTAAGGAAAATGGTGGACCATTTTGGTGTAGATAAGTGCTTTTTTAACTAGTGAAAGCTAAAAGTATGGGACATACCAAGCTTACAAATATATAATATTAATAACAGTCTGACAATTTTTGAAATCAAGGGGGTGGAAAAAAGAAATGTGTAAATTTGATACCATAATTTAAAACTGGCTTAAAGAATTCTGACATTCAAATGGACAGATGTGAACCCAGGGCAAAAACCATTAGATGTTGAGGAATTTTGTCAGCCCCCAAAAAGTACCAGGGTAAGTAAGCTAGTCCGTATTTATGAAAGAAGAAGTGTTTGTTTGGATCCCCTCTATTTAACCAAATCATTCTGTGAAGGGATACTAGGAAGAAATAAGTATTTACTACAAACCTACTTTGTGCTTTGCATTCTTTTTCTTAACCTTATGTCAGAATGTCTAGAAAGATCACTTTCCTTATTAAAAATAAAGACCAGACTCTCTAAAGTTAACATCACTGGAAGGATCTCCTGGTGAGAAGAGCAACTGAATACAAACTGATACAGAGAGTTATCTTATTTTAGCCCTGTAGTGACTACAACTATGAATTTGAGCTCAGGAAAGTGTTAATTAAGTAGTCTAACTTAGGCATAAACATTTCTGGTTTTTTCCCCCCAAAGCGTAGCTGGGACAGCACAAGGCTACGATCTTCAATGAACATTTATATAAAGTTATAAAGAGACTACCATGAAATAATTATATAATCTGACTTATATATCCTTTTACCTATTGCAGAGACTGTCCCAGGAAAAAAGGAAAGATCTTTTCTGGTTCTTTTCTTTATATGGCAACAATATTGAATGTGATTTTTAGTACCTACCTAGATAATAAAGGGCTGGAAAAAAATCATTCTTTCACAATCCTCATTTTCCTGTGTCACAGCAGCTAACACGAGGCATAATTTCATATCTAGTACAGAACCTTCTTATCTTTATAAAAGTATGACTTTGCCTCTGACTGTGGTTATGGTGTTACACTAAGTCACATCCAGACATGCTGCCATTAACCGTAAGAGTCAGGCCACAACATAATAAGGGTGGTGGTAGACGTTTTCCTTGCACGTCTGTATTAGTTTCTCTAAGGCTCCAGAGGCAAAGTTACTGTCTGCCAGAGTCATAATTTTAACATAGGACTCTGATCTCAAAATATGTGCAATAACATTATTTAAGGATGTTGATTCACTTTTAGAAGGTGAACTTGAGTCAAATCCTATTCCCATTATTTATGGATCAGCAAAGTTCTCTTATCTTTGACATCCTCTTCTGCCTCATTTTATCATATAATCCCTCAACTTTTTGGAAAAACCCTTTACCATTATGATGAAAGATCATATTTCAATATTTTACTTTATTTTAGTCTTAATATGTTGGAATTTCTCACCATCCTGTACTCAGTCTCCCATGCTTGGGTGTTGCCAGAACACAGAAGACATGATACCTAAAAGTGTGTGCATGCTCTCTTCCTGGAAAGAGAATTTGCCCCAGTCTCTAACTGTTCTGAAGGACGACTCATTCTTGACAGCCATTTGAAAGACTTAAACCCTGCCTCACAGCACAGTGGGGAAGAAAGGCAAGTAATCTACAGTTAAAACCTAGAGGGTGATATGTACTGTAATGGAATTAAGTATGCCCAGATATATGTGGGAGGCCAGTGGAGACATACCTAACCCAGCTAGGAATATTTGTTGAGTACAGTCCAAAGGGTTGCACAGAGTCGAACATGACTGAGCGGCTGGGCACACACATATGCAGGAAAAAGCTTCCCAGGTGCACAATGGTAAAGAATCTACCTACCAGTGCAGGAGACGCAAGAGATGCAGGTTTGATCCCTGGGTAGGGAAGATCTCCTGGAGGAGGAAACGGCAACCTGCTCCAGTATTCTTGCCTGGAAAATTCCATGGATGGGGAGCCTGGTGGGCTACAGTCCTTAGGGCCCCAAAGAATCAGACACGACTGAGTGACTGAGGACACAGACACGCACGTGCAGGAAAAGGTGATGGTTAAAGAAATAGTTGTTTAGCCAAGAGGAAAAATAACTGAGAAATATCTTAGAAGTAGCAGGAATAGCATGTGCAAATGCATAGCACAGAGGAATTAGAGGAGACTGAGAAAGTATGAATAAAGAAATATAATGGAGAACAGACTACACTGAGGAGTATCTGAAAATGAGGCTAAAAATGGAAACATAGGTGCTCAGCCAACTCAGAAGTCACACCCACGTCTCTTGCATTTCCTGCATTGGCAGGCGAATTCTTGACCAAGGCGCCACCTGGGAAGCCCCATAGGGTGTGTTACAAATACCTTTATAGCATGCTAAACAGCTGAGGTGTTCCTTGAAAGGAACGAAGAGCCACTGAAGGATTCACTTTAAGCAGGAAATAGCAACAACAAAAGCAAATAAGTAATAAGGATAAGACCTGGGCAGTCAGTGTGGAGGGTAAGAAGAAACTAGAATGATTTACAGATTTCCTAGTTAGTTGAGCATAAAGATAAATGACAGTGCCTTTCACTGTACTGCAACATATACAAGGAAGAGGAAAAAAATTGGTTTGGGTAGAAGGATATAGATGATTAATTTATTACTGAGCATGTTAGGTTCAAAATGCTTTTTGGTTTTATAGCTCTTTCTCATAAGGTTTGTAATGTGTCTTAGGGCTTTCCAGGGAGTCCCAGTTTGATAACTGCTGGTAAGGGTGTGTTGATAAGAATATAAATACAAATTCTGAGATTTGATAACTTGAAAAATTAATCTCTTTGATATAGCTATTTCACTTCTAGTAATTCATCCTGTTGACATACTGATACATCTATGAATTATGTTTGTGCAGAGATGTTCATTACACCATTGTTTGTAACAGCAAAATGTTGAAAATAAGTTGAGTATCAATAGGGAAATAGTTAAATTATGGGACATTGTTATGATAGAGTACTATGCAACCATTAAGAGATTGGAGCAGCCTGTGCATGTACCCACATGGAACGCTCTCTAAGCAAACTATATTATTAAGGTGCAGGACAGTGTGTGTAGTACACTGTCACTTGTGTTTTTAAAAGAGCAGACACATAATTGCTTTTGTATGCATTAAATACCTGTGTTAAGATTTATACACTCGAAACTAACACAGCATGGTTAATCAACTATACAGCAATAAACGCAAAACTAACACAACACTGTAAATCAGTTATACTCCAATAAATAACTAAAACAACAACAACTACTCACCAGCCTTTTTTACGTTCTCATAAAAAGCACCATTAGTTGAGGGAACAACATGAAAACAGGTGCCTGAAAGCTTGGGAAAGACATGGTTTCATGTTAGCCTGATTATGTCAAACAGTGATAGAAGGAAACACCTCCAGCTCTCATCTCCTTCCAGCCTTCCGGTTCTCCTGGGAAGGATAGTCCTTGAGGAGAACGTGAGAAATGAGAAGGAAGGGTGATGCTTTAAGTGTAGAGACCAAGTTCCTTTTCAGAAGAACCTGAACGTCCTGTGGCACATCTCCACGGATAGGTTCTGTTCCTGTTACAGGAGATGAAATCTCTAATTCCAGGTGGGTACGCATAATTCAAAGAGAAGGTATTTTGAAACCTGATACATGGTTATTCTTAATAAGCTATATTTTCCAATCTATCTGTAACCATAAGAAATTAATATTTTGATGCCAATAAAACTGAAAACAGTAACTGCTCAAAGAGGAAGGTGACAGTGGGAAGAAGACTGAGGGAGCAGCAAACGCTGAGGCCACAGAGTAGTGCTCCAAATCTAAATCCGAATGTTGTTTGCTAAGCATCCGTTATATAAAATACTTAATCAGTGGTGGTGGTGTCTTCAAAAGATTTGTCTAAAGAGCCTGGCCACGGAGGCCATTTTCCAGATAACTCATGTGGCTGGCGGAGCCTTAACATATGTTTTAAAGGTCCAGACCTTAAACCACAGAAGCTGTGAGGAAACTTAAAGATAAATATAGAGTCTATATGTGGAAAATCTATAATTAAAATAAAAAAGTTAAACTGTTGTATAAAAAGGAACTAACACAAGCCTCTTCATCAGCAGCAGTACTGATTTAATGCAGTCTGTACATGTTGGATGACGGATCTGCCCTGACATGCAGGCACTTTTTTTTTTTAACCTCTGTGGCCTTAATGTTTGATCCTGACAGGATTTGCGTCACTGATCCATATCACTGCCTGTGTGATGTCAGCATGTGGGTGTACAGTTAGTGAGACCTAGTTAACCTCTTGTGCTGTAGTAAATCCCAAGCACTATTTCCTACTAGAATAACAAAGAATGATTCATGGTTGTTCACATTGGACTGGTACTAAAAATAGTGATGTTCACAACCTGCTGCCTCCATGCACATTAATATCAGAGCCTTTGTAGCTTTCTAAACAAGAGCCCTAAAAATAACTCTGGTTTAGAGCAGGTGCTTGCTTGGTAAATGTATCTACTGTTTTCTATCTATATACAGCTGGATTTAGTGCTAAAGATAGATTCTAACCATAGTATGATAGTCATTCTTTATCCTTTTCCTACTTGATATGCTTGTCACTGATACATCTAAATGCTTAGCAAGTCTGATTATAGAAATTTTTAGTTACCTGTACACAGATAAATGAAATTACCCATAATTCTGAATTATCCGTAGACCCCTGATTTTAATAGTCTACTTCATCCAGCCTTAAAAAGGAATAATAAATTTTCAAGAAAAGAAAGGCCCCTAAAGCAGTGAATAATAATTACCTTGATCTTTTTTCTTTAATCTCCTACTTCATTCTTTTCCCAAATTCCAGTTGTCACACACTTCTAATGCCCAGAATTAGTGTTAGAGTCCATACTTTCAAGAACCTTTCAGTTACACTAAGAAAAATATATGATAAAAAAATACATACAGTCAAATTATAATCAACTAACTCAGTTCAGTTCCAAGACTATACAGGCTTGTGCTGGTTGCCAGCCTCATGTGAATAAAAATTATCAGGTGTTTTGTAACCTTAACAAATAAGCATCACTTATTATAGGGTGACCTTATGTCCCATTTTGTCTAGGACAATCCCCGTTTATTCCTCTCATCTTGATATCTAACTGGTTTAACATTTGTTCCGGAATTTGCATTTTTTAACAGAGTATAATTAATAGTTCCATTAAAATAAGCTCTGATGTATTGATCAGCCATCATTCTGTGTTGCCAGTTTCTGCCATAATCTCCTCTAAGCAGCTTGTCTCTCTCTTGATTTTACTTTAACTTGTGATTATACTTAAAGGCAACTAGAACAAACCGTTTCTCTTTTCCTGACCCCTGTCAGAAGCAAGTTAAGCATGGCAGTTAAGGTACTAAGTAGAGCATAATGTTCTTTGATAAGGAGGGCTGAGGACAGAACTCTTTCCAGTCTCCTGCCGTTGGCCACAGCAGTATGTGATGCTCATGCTCCTGATGGCCACTGGTGTCACCAGGCCTCCAGTAACCCTCTGCAGACATTTGAGGCAGGGTTGAGAAAATAAAAACCAGGAGCCTTTTGTTTGTTAACATTGTCATATAATCAGGTACAAAAAGGAAAATGAAAAATGTATTCACCACTGCAGAATGTTTTCCTGTAATTGTGGTGTTCTCAATGCATTCTCTCTCTTATTTCTGTGGGAAAATTGATGCACATTGTTAAATTAACATATCTTTAGAAAACATGAAATAAATTTAACTTTTATTTTTCTATTATAACTGAAAAGTCCTCGAAAGTATGGACCCTAACACTAACCTTGGGCATTAGAAGTGTGGCAGCTGTGGAAATAGTTGAGGATAGTGGGGGGATAGAGCTGAATCTTGTTAGGAGGGTACTGAGGACAGACCCCGTGCTTCGCAGGTGGCGCTAGTGGTAAACCAGATAGGAAACGGAGTATGTCAAGGCTGTATACTGTCACCCTGCTTATTTAACTTACATGCAGAGTACATCATGAGAAACACTGGGCTGGAAGAAGCCCAAGCTGGAATCAAGATTGCTGGGAGAAATATCAATAACCTCAGATATGCAGATGACACCACCCTTATGGCAGAAAGTGAAGAGGAACTAAAAAGCCTCTTGATGAAAGTGAAAGAGGAGAGTGAAAAAGTTGGCTTAAAGCTCAACATTCAGAAAAGTAAGATCATGGAATCTGGTCCCATCACTTCATGGCAGATAGACGGGGAAACAGTGGCTGACTTTATTTTGGGGAGCTCCAAAATCACTGCAGATGGTGATTGCAGCCATGAAATTAAAAGACGCTTACTCCTTGTAAGAAAAGTTATGATCAACCTAGACAACATATTAAAAAGCAGAGACATTACTTTGTCAACAAAGGTCCGTCTAGTCAAGGCTGTGGTTTTTCTAGTAGTCATGTATGGATGTGAGAATTGGACTATAAAGAAAGCTGAGCGCCGAAGAATTGATGCTTTTGAACTGTGGTGTTGGAGAAGACTCTTGAGAGTCCCTTGACTGCAAGGAGAGCCAACCAGTCCATCCTAAAGGAGATCAGTCTGGGTGTTCATTGGCAGGACTGATGTTAAAGCTGAAACTCCAATACTTTGGCCACCTGATGCAAAGAACTGACTCATTGGAAAAGACTCTGATGCTGGGAAAAATTGAAGGCAGGAGGAGAAGGGGATGACAGAGGATGAGATGGTTGGATGGCATCACAGACTCAGTGGACATGAGTTTGGTTAGACTCCGGGAGTTGGTGATGGACAGGGAGGCCTGGTGTGCTGCAGTTTATGGGGTCGCAAAGAGTCGGACACAACTAAGCGACTGAACTGAACTGAAGCAGACCCCGGTAGAGGAGGAAGTGGAGATCAGATCAAGACTAGAAGGGGGTGGAGATAGCTTTAATCCATTGTGAAAGGACAATGATTCTTCTAAAAATAGAAGAGGTGAGAAGAGTTTGTAAACAACATTGAAAGAGTTCAATTTTATGCTGAGATATGTAGTTGAGGTTAAATTGGGGGATATCCTTAAAGGGTGATGGGGATCTCTGATAATCCCTGTAGAAAACAGGATATAAGTTTATTAGCCAGGAATAAATTCCTGAAACGATTCCTGAGCAGTGCTGATGGCTGAGTTAAGGTTGGATATAATTTAATTCATAAACATGCTAGTCCACATAACATTTGATTTCTACAGTTCAGGTCTATGAGAATATAATTAAATCTGATTTATTAGAATTGGGTATTTTTAGTGAAGGCAAGGTAAAAGGAAAACATGGATGGGAAAAAAGATCAGTCCATGAAGACACAAGTGGATCAGGAGAAACAGGAGATCACTATGAAGAAGACCTAATGTCGTAGAAGAAAGAGAACTGGTGAGATGCTAGATACAGTGACCGGAGACTTAAACATGAGAGCGTTAACATTTCAAAGACAAGATCCTGTAGTGGAGCTCTACATGATAAATTCTAAGATATATCACTGAACATGCGTTACTAAAAACAGAATAGAAGAGTTCAAGAAAGGTATGTTAGGTTTCTTGGACACGGAAGTCGTCTTGCTGACGGGCAAGAGCTTGGAAAAACACTGTGAACATGGTGCCGAAAGCTCTCAATAAATGACGCAGTGAGACGGGGCAGAGGATGCTCTATCTCCATGCATTACTGTGGCGGATCTCGAGGAACAAGAAGCTGAAGTGTGAAACAGCAACAGTAGTGGCGCTGGGAAGCAGCCCTTCGGGTGTCTGGAGCCTGCCTCAGGAGAGAATGGGAAGCCGCTGCTCCCAGCAGCTACTGGAAGAGCTGTCCTGGAGGCGAGCTGGGTTTCATTTAAGAAAGCCCATGAGCAGGTGTTCTGTGAAAAGGTTGAGGATCTAGGGGAATTTATAACAAGGAAAATGTTCCAGTGAGCAGTGGGAAGAAATGAGAAGATCATCCATTAAAGTAAGAGTCAAGAAACGGAAACACAGCTGTGTGAGAACATGAGCCAAAATGAGGAAGTGGGCTGCCGGGACTTGCTTTCTGTTTAGGGGCTAAAGATCAGAGGCATGGTTGGATTTACTGGGAGCCTGAATCCAACATTTATGAGAAGATTCTATTGAGACCAGGAGACTTTTAGGTATTAAGCTATGCTCTTCAGGGCAGCTTTGCCTTTTAGTGAGACTTAGAAGGTAACAATTACCCTTCCTCACTAGTGAGAATGATACTTCAGTGTCTTATCTCCTCTGAAATGTCTGGCATGTATTTATTGAAACCTCCAGGTTATCCCTTGCCAGTTCTTTTCCAGCTTTTTGGAATACTGAGTCTTTGAACATGGTTTATATATGTTTAAAATATTGCCTTATTGTTAAAATAATCCTGGCTTTGCCTCATTGTGTGCTCTTGGCAAGTTACTTAATTGCATTCTGCTTCAATTCCCTTACTTATAAGTGATGCCTATTTCAGTTATTGCGAGGATTGAGTCAACACATGTAAAACATTGAATAGTACCCTGTCCATTATTACTTTCTCAAATGTGTGTGTGCACGCAGTCATATCTGACTGCAACTCCATGGACTAGCCATCAGGCTCCTCTGTCCATGGAATTTTCCAGGCAAGAATACTGGAGCAGGTTGCCATTTCCTACTTCAGGGTGTCTTCCTGACCCAGGGATTGAACCCATGTCTCATTTGTCTCCTGCATTGGCAGGCAGATTTTTTTTATCACTGAGCCACCTGGGGCCCCATAGTGACCATTCTTATAATAATAACTATCATTTATTGAGTAGTGGCAGCTACTGTACTTGGTACTTTAAATGTATCTAGTTTGAGTCTCACAACAATGCTATGAAGTTGATTGTTTTAACCATTTTATAGAAGGAAACTGAGTCTCACAGAAGAGCAGTAAATTGCCTTGCTAATAAATATTGATGCTGTTGTTAAAACTTATATCTTTTGATGCCAAAATCCGCTTTCTTTCCACTGTTCAATTTATTACAAATCACATTCATTATCATTGCCTGTATATTTGTATTAGCTATAAATAAATTTCCTTAACTACACAGCACCATAAAGTAATGAAAAGCCCTCCAAAATTTTTACAGTCTTATTCCCCTCTCTTATAACTGAACATTTAGTCTTCTTTCTCGTCTCTACACCTGCTTAAGTAAAGTACTTTAAGCCCCAGTCATGACCTGTCTTTTCAGATTTCATGAGCATGAGCTGAGAATACCATCTACCAAGTATCTGTATTAGTGTCCAGGTTAAACCTTTAGAAACAATAAGAAAAAATCAGATGAAAAGAAAGTAAAACCAGTAATTAAAAAAAAGGTAGTGTTTATTAACTTGAGATGTTAAATGGCAGTCTGAAATAGAAATCCCATGCTTAAAGAACAAGTTGATGAAGCCTGTATTCTGTAGATCATTCTTTTGTGTACTGTGGGCTTTCCTTAAGGGTTGCCCACAATACACAAAAGAATTTTAAGGGATGAGTATGGAGAGTGCATCAAGTTCCACAAGGACATTTCGGAGTGAGTCTTCTAAATTAGTGTTATGTGTGTCCTAAAATTTATAAATGAAAAGCAGCTGGCTGGGGTAATAAAATTGAATTAGTAGATAGTATGTAGGGCTTTCCAGGTGGCTCTAATGCTAAAGAACCCATCTGCCAATGCAGGTAGACTAATGAGACGCTAGTTCGATCCCTGGGTCGGGAGGACCCCCGGGAGAAGGACGTGGCAACACACTCCAGTATTCTTGCCTGTAGAATCCCATGGACAGAGGAGCAGAACAGGCTGCAATCCATAGGGTCGCAGAGTCGGACGTGGCTGAAGCAGCTTAGCACACAGGCCTATTAGTTATCAGAGGAAAATTAGAACAAAGGGGATTATTTTACATCAGATATCTGTTTCCATGAATATCTTGATGAGCTTTTGAGTTGGTTCATAAAGGAGTCTGAAATTTTTCAAATCCAGGGCAGAATCAGTAGAAATCTTTTAATCATTTACTGTATGCCAAACACTGCCTGCAGGAACGCTTGCTTTTTTTTCCCCCTTCCCTTTCCGCGGGTCACTGTGGGTCACGTGGTTAGTATCACGTGACTCGGTCAAAGGATCTTCCTCGTAGCTTTGTTTAAAAAAAAAAAAAAGGCAGCAACCGCGGTTCTCCAATTAAAGCTGCTAACGTGTACTACGCTGTTTCCTTGTTGGATTTTCTTGTTCTCTGCTACTGTAAAAACAAAATGAGTGGTAAGATTTACTGGTTTTGAACATTCTGCTTTTATTTTAAAACGTAGCAAGTATTGTATTACTCTAAAGTCATGCCGTGTGTGTTTTCAATAGATGCCTGATCTGTCGCTGTAAAAATTTTACATCGTAGCCATGTAGTCATAAAAAGATTAGACTCTGTTTAGAGTTGGGTTGATTTTATATTCCACAGAATATTCCTTTCCAGAGCCTTTACTGGGATTTTCTTTTTACAACTAAAATCTGCAAATTGGCATCAGATTATTTGGAAGCCATTGTGAAAGCTTGCTTGTAAAGAGAATGTGTGGCACGTCAGCAGCCCGTTGCATGTTAAGAATTTGAACCCAGCCAGATCTCTCGTTTTGTTTTGTTTTTTAATCAGATGCTGCTAATATCTACTAATAAAGAAAAAATTTTAAAAGAGTTTACATTTTACTAGATGAAATACCGTCTTTACTGAATCATTGATGGCAATTTTTAAGGAATTTAGGCTTCTCAAATTTCTTAAGGCAATTGGTAAATAGAGTTGTTTACTCTTATGCAAGATTTTAGAAAAGGAAATATGCCCTTAAAAATCTAGGTATATGATTTGTGGTAGATTTTGATAAAATCGTATATATTATTAAGGAGTTACTTGGTGGATCTACAGTGGTTCAGATACAGCTACTCTCCTGCCAGATGTGTGTTTAATGGTACAGTCTGTAACAGACTTAGCTTCTTGACTGAGACAGGAGCTCCGTCACTGCCCTTCTCAAGAGTTTGTAGTTAATCTTTTCATAGCTCCTAAATTTAAAAGTATTGTTGGAACCAAGGAGGTGATGGAACTTCTCCATCATAAGTATGTGAGGTTTTGGAGTTTTGCTACTGTAGACAGGAATAGCAACGGAAATGGTGCTGTAGATGTTGTAGTTCTAAGCAACAAAATAAATACCCTTTATTTTGTTTATACAATGGGAGTTTATAGGCTGTGTTGCATGTTACTTCACACCAGTATTTTAGATATTAAATAATGCTATACATGAAGTGTGTGGTGTTTTTTCTTTTTTTTTTTTTAAGAGAAAAATCTAACCTTATACCATTTTCCCTCAGGGTAAGAAAATTCACTTGCTAAAGCGAAAAGATTACTTCATAAGGATATGAGTTAATGACTGGACTGCAGCTAGTTATGGGTTTACTGCTGGTTTATTTGAGATTAGATTTGTTTTGTCCTCTCTTCAGTAATCACACTTAGATATAATTAAAGAATAAAGTAGAATTTTGTACTACTAAATTATAAACACTTAGCAGCTTTCAAAGTATATTATGGTTTGAACTGCAACTACTTGAGGTGAGGTGAGGTGAGGTGAAGTCGCTCAGTCGTGTCCAACTCTTTGGGACCCCGTGGACTGTAACCTTTTAGGCTTCTCTTCCATGGGATTCTCCAGGCAAGAATACTGGAGTGGATTGCCATTTCCTTCTCCAGAGGATCTTCCCAACCCAGGGATCGAACCCAGGTCTCCCGCATTGGAGGCAGACGCTTTAACCTCTGAGCCACCAGGGAAGCCTCGTATTTATATATTCATATCTTTAGTGAAAGAAGAGCAGCCCAAAGCAGTTATATAGTTTTATAAGTTTAAACGTAATTGGTAATAATTTATTTTTTACTCTGATGGCTAAAAAACAAAAGCTTGTTCTGATAACTTGAAATAGGGATTAAACTTGACCACATATGCAAGGAACCAGTCTCTGGCACATACAGTAGAAACACAACAAAGTAATTTCCTTTATTAAAATTATAGATAATAGTTTTCAGTGAATTCTCTTTCTGGTTCTCAGCAAAATTTCACACATTCTGAATAATCTGTAAGTCAGATCTCAGGATTCAGCAAGCTAGCTTGCTATAGTTTTCTATAAATTAGCTAACAGAAGTAAACCAGCATAACTTTAAAACTGCTGTCATTTCTTGAGTCCAGCATATAGAAGTTGAAAGGTGAGTTTTGGATGAAGCCTTTCTTGCCTAGAGTTGTAAAGCACTTCACAACTATTGTTTAGTAAATTTATAGGTAATGTTGACTTAGATGTAGGAAAATTTTTGTTTTCCAAGGATATGAAAATAAAGAAGGCCTTACTTGTCCTTAGAAGCATCAGAGCATATTTCTTAAAGCTCATTATATCAGTTGCTAAAAAATACATAATATTTTAGTGTTTACTAAATACATAGTAGAAATATATCCTTAGATATGAAACAACTTTTTAAAAAGTTGTTGGGAAAGGATATCACTATAAAAATGAAAAGAAATGTAGAATAAGACAAGCTGAGTTTTCTTTTTTTTAAAAGGACTTTTCAGTGTAAGAAACAAAAAAGTTTTCTCTGAGTAGATACTTGTGTATTCCATTTTTCTAACGTTCTCAAGCCCCCAAAGGCATGACTTATGCATTACAGGGTAAAGGAGATTTTTAACCCTAAGAATTTAACCCTAAGAAAACAAGTTCCAAATTTCTAACTATTCTTCCTCTTACTGCTTCTTCCTCTTGACTTTTTCTTGATTTTTCCTATTGTTTTTTCAAATTTTGCCTTTTGTATTTTTCATTGATTTTATATGCAAAGTTTGGTTTGATTTTCCACTGGCTCAGTGTTTCTTAATTTGCACAGGAATTACCTGGGACATTTGTAAGTACACTGATTCAAGACCCCCATTTACTGTAAGCATACTAAACAAGAATCTCTAGCTCCCTGATCAGGGATTGAACCTGCAGCCCCTGCAGTGGAAGTGCAGAGTCCTAACCACTGGACTGCCAGAGAAGTCCCTGTGTGCTAAAAAATCTCCCCAGGTGACTGTTATGATCACCAGGCGGGTTTGAAAAACACAACTGTAGGTAAAGAGCAGTCAGTGCCCTTTACAAGATAAACATTTCTATTTTAGCCGGTGAATCATCTGAATTTCCTTTCATGGTTATGCACTATTAGTTTAAAATGAAGAATTCAAAATGTAATTCAAATTGTTTTCAATTTTTGCTTGTTAAGTAACCCAGGATTAATACATGATTTCTGTGATCTGTTCAGGTCCTGCTCAGGTTCCAATGATGTCCCCAAATGGTTCTGTGCCTCCGATTTACGTGCCTCCTGGCTATGCCCCACAGGTATGTTTTGTGTCACTTTTGTCTATATATGTGTGTGTGAGTGATCGTAACGTTACTATTTAATGCAAACAAAATTTGGATGCCGAAGCTTATTACCCAGTATACCTTTGGTAAATCTATTTCAAATATTTTAGCACATTCAGTGCTATTTGGAAAGGAGGAAAAATTAAGTTAGTAGCACTCATCATTTGGCCTTGTCTTTTGGGTGTTGAGTTATAATAAATAATTAATTTTAGAGTTTTTTTCTCCTTGGATATGTGAATAATATAATTAATATCATAAGGTTTAAAGGCACCCATGCTAACATTTTAAAATTAACCATTTACTTAAAGTAATCCAAGCCAGTGCGTCCAGCTTCTTTTTTACACTCGTTCATAGGTGTCCATTATCATTGAATGGCACATTGTGGTCTATACAAGAGAATTTAGGCCTGTAGACCTGCAACCCTAAGGGCTAAGGGGATCAGTATCACCACACACCTGTAGCTCTTTCTTACATACAAGTTGAAAGGCTCTGACTTAAAGAAAAAAGGAAAGCTTACTTATTTACACAGGCAAACTTAGTAAAACTATAAAATCTATAGATGTCAATATCGGCTACTGAGATTCTACGAAGTCAGCACTCATTGCTTCATTAGAAATAGCCAATTTCTTATCCTAGCACTGAATTTATACTTGAAAAAAGTTTTAAGATGGATTTATGTATTTAAATTATGGTTGTGCTGGGTCTTCGTTGCTGCACGTAGGCTTCCTCTAGCTACAGTGAGTAGGGGCTACTGTTCGTTGCCATGTGTGGGCTTCTCCTTGCAGTGGCTTCTCCTGTTGCCACTCCTGGGCTCCAGGGACACAGGCTTCAGTAGTTGCAGCACACAGGCTGCACGTATTGTCCCACAGCATGTGGCATCTTCCCAGATCAGGGATTGAATCTATGTTCCTTGCATTATAATAAGGCAGAATCTTAATATAATATATTAATACATTAAATACATATTTAATTATAATGTATATTTGCTATATTAAATATATAATAATTATATTAAGATATAATAATATATCTTTAGTATAATAAGATTCTTAACCACTGAGCCACCAGCAAAGCCCCTATACTTGGAATTTTCTTCAGAGCCTCTCTTATATCCTCCCTGATTATGGCAAAATACTGGTGGGCTAATGTGGTCGATTCACTGGCCACTGTCTGAAGCCTACCCCACTATATGAATGACAGCAAAAGAGGACCATGATGCTGGGGAGAATGGAAATAGTATGAGAATTAGAGTCCAAAAGCTGGATCCATATCATGTTTAAAACCCTTGCTGGCTGCATGGCCTTGGACAAATCAACTTCCTTGAGCCTCGTGTCCTCACTGTAAGATAAGATGATAACATATATTAGATAACATAGTTGAAAGTGGAGAGAGAAATGGCAGCTCACTCCATTTCTTGCCTGGAAAATCCCATGGACAGAGGAGCCTGGCAGTCTACAGTCCATGGGTTTGCAGAGTCAGGCACAACTGAGTGACTAATACTTTCACTTTCTTTCATATTTGAAAGTACTTTGTAAGCTTTCCAGAAGAATAATCTGCTCATTATTTCTGCTTTTGTTTAGCACACTGACTCCTTAGCCTGCCTGCCTTTTTTCACCCTATTAAATCTACTCTGTGGTATACACCAAACCAAAGCCCTTTTTCCAGCATAATCCTCTTTGACCTCTAAACATTTGTTAAAAACATAGTCATGTATGGTTGTGAGAGTGGGACCATAAAGAAGACTGAGCACTCAAGAATTGATGCTTTTGAACTGTGGTGTTGAAGAAGACTCTTGAGAGTCCCTTGGACTGCAAGGAGATCCAACCGGTCAATCCTAAAGGAAATCAATCCTGAATATTCATTGGCAGGACTGATGCTGAAGCTGAAACTCCAGTACTTTGGCCACCTGATGTGAAGAACTGACTCATTAGAAAAGACCTTGATGCTGGGAAAGATTGAAGGCAAGAGGAGAAGGGGATGACAGAGGACAAGATGGTTGGATGGCATCACTGACTCAATGGACATGAGTTTGAGCAAGCTCCGAGAGATGGTGAAGGACAAGGAGGCCTGGTGTGCTGCAGTCCATGGGGTTGCAAAGAGTCTGACACAACTGAGCGACTGAACAGCAACAGTCCTCTTTGACCTCTGAACATTTGACCCTTCCCTGGTGGCTCAGTGGTAAAAGAGTACGCCTGCCAATGCAAGAGCCTCGGGTTTGATCCCTGGGTCAGGAAGATCCCCTGGAGAAGGAAGTGGCAACCCACTCCAGTATTCTTGCCTGGGAAATCCCATGGACAGAGGAGCCTGGCAGGCTACAGTCCGTAGGGTCACAAAGAATCGTACACTACTTACAAATAAACAACATTCATATGATTTACCCCAGATTACCCCAGATTTTCTTGAAGTAATGCTATCCTGATTCCTCCTACTTCTCTGTGCTCCTTTTCAGACCTTTCTCCATCTCCATAAAGAGGATTACCTCATCTTTTCTCTCTAGCACAGCTCAGTTTAACAAACATGTTGAATGGCATCATGTGCCAAGCTCTGTATTGGGTGCTAGTGACATAAAGATGATTAAAACAGATTATTCAAAGGCAGTTGTAGGTATTCTGCTGTTCTCTCAGCTAACAGTACCTTTCATTTTTAGGAAAATTTCTACTCTTCTCAACTCACTCAATTATGACCTTCTAGAATTAACTTTCCTTGAACCTTTTCACGTGCCTTTCCATTTGGGTTCTCATAGCACATTATGTATATTCCTCTTTTAACAAATTTTTCACATTGTTAATAAATTCTCTTTCCTGAGAAGATTATGAATTCATATAGTTCCTATATTTAACAGTAGTCAAAAGATATGTATTGAGTGCTCTTACATGTTAGAGACTCTCTCAGTACTTGAGTAAAAAGAGGCAAGGACCTCTGTACTTCTGTAGTTTACATTCTTGTGGGGAAAAGGAACATAAGCATAATAAATGGATAAATTATATATAATGTATTTCATGGTAAAATGAGGGGAAAAGAAAGAAAACAGAGCTAGTTACATTTTAAGATAGGGTAGTCAGACTAGCCATCATTGGAAAGGTGCCTTTGAACCAAGTCTTGAAGAACAGTTGGGAGTTAGCCATGCATTTGTTCAGGGAAAGAGGATTCTGGGAACAGAAACAGCTGGTGCAAAAGGCCTAAGATGAGAGCATGCTTGGGACAACAAGGGGGCCGTTGCAGCTGGACTGAGTCCTTAAGGCAGAATGATAGTAAACAGTGAGATCAGAGAGATAAGAAGACAAGATCATACAGAATTCTCATTCATCTTTATTTCCTCAGTGCTGAGTACAGTGCCTGTCATGTATTAATGGCTCAATAAATAGTAAATCAACAAATGATCATCCAAATTGAGATTCTATATCTTCTTTAAAATTTATTTTGCCATGCCACATAACATATGGAATCTTAGTTCTCCAACCAGGGATTAAACCTACAACCCCTGCATTGGAAGCACAGTGTTAACCACTGGACCACCAGGGAAGTCCGAAGTGCTGTATTTTTAGGGCAGTTCAGTTCAGTTCAGTCGCGCAGTCGTGTCCGACTCTTTGCGACCCCATGAATCGCAGTATGCCAGGCCTCCCTGTCCATCACCAACTCCCGGAGTTCACTCAGACTCACGTCCATCGAGTCCATGATGCCATCCAGCCATCTCATCCTCGGTCATCCCTTTCTCCTCCTGCCCCCAATCCCTCCCAGCATCAGGGTCTTTTCCAATGAGTCAACTCTTCGCATAAGGTGCCCAAAGTACTGGAGCTTCAGTTTTAGCACCATTCCTTCCAAAGAAATCCCAGGGTTGATCTCCCTCAGAATGGACTGGTTGGATCTCCTTGCAGTCCAAGGGACTCTCAAGAGTCTTCTCCAACACCACAGTTCAAAAGCATCAATTCTTCGGCGCTCAGCCTTCTTCACAGTCCAACTCTCACATCCATACATGACCACAGGAAAAACCATATCCTTGACTAGACGGACCTTAGTCGGCAAAGTAATGTCTCTGCTTTTGAATATACTATCTAGGTTGGTCATAACTTTTCTTCCAAGGAGTAAGCGCCTTTTAATTTCATGGCTGCAGTCACCATCTGCAGTGATTTTGGAGCCCAAAAAAACAAAGTCTGACACTGTTTCTACTGTTTCCCCATCTATTTCCCATGAAGTGATGGGGCCAGATGCCATGATCTTCGTTTTCTGAATGTTGAGCTTCAAGCCAACTTTTCCACTCTCCTCTTTCACTTTCAACAAGAGGCTTTTTAGCTCCTCCTCACTTTCTGCCATAAGGGTGGTGTCATCTGCATATCTGAGATTATTGATATTTCTCCCAGCAATCTTGATTCCAGCTTGTGTTTCTTCCAGTCCAGCATTTCTCATGATGTACTCTGCATATAAGTTAAATAAGCAGGGTGACAATATACAGCCTTGACGTACTCCTTTTCCTATTTGGAACCAGTCTGTTGTTCCATGTCCAGTTCTAACTGTTGCTTCCTGACCTGCATACAGATTTCTCAAGAGGCAGGTCAGGTGGTCTGGTATTCCCATCTCTTTCAGAATTTTCCACAGTTTACTGTGATCCACACAGTCAAAGGCTTTGGCATAGTCAATAAAGCAGAAATAGATGTTTTTCTGGAACTCTCTTGCTTTTTCCATGATCCAGCGGATGTTGGCAATTTGATCTCTGGTTCCTCTGCCTTTTCTAAAACCAGCTTGAACATCAGGGAGTTCACGGTTCACATATTGCTGAAGTCTGGCTTGGAGAATTTTGAGCATTACTTTACTAGCATGTGAGATGAGTGCAATTGTGCGGTAGTTGGAGCATTCTTTGGCATTGCCTTTCTTTGGAATTGGGATGAAAACTGACCTTTTCCAGTCCTGTGGCCACTGCTGAGTTTTCCAGATTTGCTGGCAAATTGAGTGCAGCACTTTCACAGCATCATCTTTCAGGATTTGAAACAGCTCAACTGGAATTCCATCACCTCCACTAGCTTTGTTCGTAGTGATGCTTTCTAAGGCCCACTTGACTTCACATTCCAAGATGTCTGGCTCTAGATTAGTCAACACATCATCATGATTATCTGGGTCATGAAGAATTTTAGGGCAAGAGCCACTAAAATAATCTTCCTATATAACTTCTTTAATTTTTTCAGTTCTGTGCTCATTAGTTGGCTTGGCCACTCAGTGAGGTCTAGATTTCTTGACACATAAGGCTTTAACATGGTTCTGTTCTGATTTGTCTCTGTACCCTTCTCTTGGTAAATGTAATCACCTATCTGTTTTTTCAGCCAAACGTGACTACTCACATGCTCACTTGATGTTCTTCTTTCTCCATGGTTTTCTTAATGCTGTTATCCAGGGAATGTTATTCATTCCCTCATTTCTGCCTTTTGAAATTCTGTCCATCTTTGAGAACCTAGATCAAGTTATTTGTACCATTCTTTAGTTACATATACGTGCCTGATACTCTAATTACATGTCTATATATTCTCCTTAAATGGGATTTTAAGTTCCTTGAGTGTATGGAGGTACCTTTTATTATTTTTGTTCTGTAGTAACTCAAATATAGTATGTATTTCATAAATATTTATCAAATATGTAAATGAACTTTAACAGTAATCATTGTCTCTAGGAAATGTATCATTTTAAATCACACAGTGGTAATCCAAAGACAAAAATCTATTCTCATCATTATTGAAATAATTTAAGTACCTAGTGTGTAAGAATGAATTCTAACATTTTCACATCACCATTGAAGTACAACCCCTATTGCCTGACATACACAATTTCTCATGTTAGAAAATACTTAATCAAAAGCCAAGTTCTCAGCACAGCTAAGAGCTTGGTAATTATCCAAAATTTGACGCAGACACAAACATCATTATATTAGCAAAGATAGAAGCTGGGAGTTGAACCAAACATTAAGACACGTATATGGCTGTTATAAGGTGCATGTTATATTTGGCTCAGTGGGAACTAAGGAGCACACACACTAAATCCAGGAATAGCTTTCATCTGCAGTCTCTTTTTAGACTTCTGTACACTGTTCTCGCATTGGAGCAGCATTTTAATCAACTCCATCCCTGCCTTCTGTGTATCTGTTGTTGAAGGCCAGTGATCAAGGAAGGTCAAGTAATGTTTTTGCTATACCATCATGTAATTCAGTACATACACTAACAGGATTCAGCAAATGTAAATACCCTAAAACATTTGGTCAGACAAGCAAGGACTGCAAAAACTAAAATCCAGTATGGCAGAAACTAACACAATGTTGTAAGGCAGTTATCCACCAATTAAAAATAAATTTAATTTTAAAAAATTAAAATCCAATGTTGGGACTGTCTAGCTCTAGCACTGAGGAAGCAATCATGCTACAAACCAAAGAGCATATTGAGGCCGAAAAATTAAAGATTCAAAAGATAAATAATCTTAGATGAAGATCGAGATTTAACAAAGAACTTAAGTAGAAATAAAGAAATCATCATGATTTACCCAGGATAAATCAATCTTCAAATTTTTTATGTTTGTACGAATGCCATTAAGTTTAGAAGCACTTCAGAAGTACACTTATCAATAATTCACATATATTTTAACTTGATTTTTGAGAATAACAGGGTATTATATGTTAGGTAATTTGGGGATTCATTTGTTCTGTTTTTCTCATTTGCCATTTGCAAAGCCCAAAGTTGCTGTTAAAATTGCCAATTTTGTTATACTTTCTTATTTCTTTATCCAAGAGTTCTATAATATTGTTAATTTATATTTGTACCTTATTTCTCTGATACTTTAGCATTCTACTTAGCAGTAATGAGAATAGTCAGTCTTAATTTTTTAGTTCCATAGCTTTTGTTGTTGGATCAGAAAAATGGATCATTTTTTAAATTTTTTTGTTAATCATCAGGTACTTGCAATATGATTGGAAGACCTAAAGTTAATTAAAATTTTATGCATAAAGTAGTCCTGAGTGTTCATTGGAAGGACTAATGTTGAAGCTGAAACTCCAGTCTTTGGCCACCTAATGTGAAGAGCTGACTCATTGGAAAAGACCCTGATGTTGGGAAAGATTGAGGGCAGGAGGAGAAGGGGACAACAGAGGATGAGATGGTTGGATGGCATCACTGACTCGATGGACATGGGTTTGGTGGACTCCGGGAGTTGGTGATGGACAGGGAGGCCTGGCGTGCTGCGATTCATGGGATTGCAGAGTCGGACACGACTGAGCGACTGAACTGAACTGAAAATGTTCGTTGTTCACCAGAAGCTTAAATATCAAGGAATATTAATTTTGCAAGCAAGCCAATGGGAACTATGTTTAGTGATAAAGAACAAATATAGTTGTACATTTTCTGATCATTATTATAATGGAAAACTTGGAAAACATGTAAAAAGGTAGGGAAAAAATTCCATTGAGTGTTATAACCCAGAGATACTCTCTAAACATTTAGTATGTATCCCCTTAGCCTTCTTTCTAATTACAGACATAATTTTAGACATAACCTTAAGGAACTTGTTGATTACAGTTTAACAAATAAGAAAAGGAAATGTCTGAGCGATTTGACATACTGCATAGAGACAGAAATATGTGCCGGCTGAACTCAGACACCAAAGGGAGAAACAGTACAGTAAACAAAAGCAGTGAAACAAATGACACAGAAAGCACATGGTGACAGGTGTAGAAGGAACTTAGTTTCCTGGCAAATGATAACAGCTGGTGGTCCCTAAGGGCATTGCAGCTCAGAATAACACTTGATATTTTAGTGATGAAGTTAATGAATTATCAAGAAAATAGTGTAGACTTAACCTGAGTGGGTGGAGAAGGCAATGGCACCCCACTCCAGTACTCTTGCCTGGAAAATCCCATGGACAGAGGAGCCTAGAAGGCTGCAGTCCATGGGGTTGCTGAGTCAGACACGACTGAGCAACTTCACTTTCACTTTTCACTTTCATGCATTGGAGAAGGAAATGGCAACCCACTCCAGTGTTCTTGCCTGGAGAATCCCAGGGATGGGGGAGCCTGGTGGGCTGCCATCTGTGGGGTCACACAGAGTCGGACACGACTGAAGTGACTTCGCAGCAGCAGCAACCTGAATGGGACTCCTGAAAGGTAATACCAAAAGGTCCCCCCTTCTCCTTTCTGTAATGGCTCCTTGTTTTTTATGGAATGGGGTTGTTATGATGATGAGAGGGTACCTAACAGGGAGGGGATTGTAGATCTCATAATGTGGGGAAAGGGCCTGTGTCAGCTTCATGAAGTTTCAGATTACTCCTTTGAGCTGGACTTGGTATTTCACTGTGCCTTTATGTCAGCACACAGCAGTGAAGTTAGTAAATCTTTCAAAGAGTGTACAAACAAGTCAGATCTCAGTCTTTGTCTCTCCTGGAAGGAACAACCAAAACAGATGGACAGCAGTGTAAGAGACTGAAAGGGGATTTAGAGGTTTAAATGAGGATGAAGAAACACAGTAAGTGCTGGACAGAACGGTTGTAGTCTCTTACGTTGCTGTGTGCTTGATTAGATGTTGGATGAATCTGTTAGATGAATGGCCAGAAATATCTGTAATTCTGTTCAGTAGCTTAAATTTGGAGTAGTTCAGAATGATGCAATAGAAGTAGGTTGCTAGAAGTAGCGGGGAAGCAAAGGTTGTAGGAATTGAAAAAGTCACAAAACCCAAGTAGTTAGCTGTTGTTAAGGCGGGTGGGACATTTGAGTAGAACTAATAGCATTTATTTCTGGTCATATCAGTCATCAAACAAATATTTTTGAGCATCTGTCATACACTACATGTATCGTACCAATTATTGGGGAGAAAACGGGATACAGAACAGATCTGTCATGGAATGTCCATTCTGGAGCACAATATAAAATACCAGATAGCAAACACAAGGGGGCTCCTTTCTCTGCAGCCCCTCTCAGTTATGTCTGTGTTCAGTGAAGGAAACAAAACAGGGCTTTTGTCTAATTAGATATTATATGGTGTATGTGGTTGGGTGGTCAGACTGTGTTGATATTTCCATTTATCTCATCATCTTTAATTTTTTTAACATAGATTAATTTGGATTATATTTTACCTTTTTTCCTTCTCAGAACTTGTTGATTTTATCTTAATCTCTGCCATCATTGTACTCTGTTGCTGTAAAATTCAGTGTCTTGGCTATTTCTTGGCAGCTAGAGACTAAGCGGATAGTTTGAGGTCTCTGGCCTTACTCTGAAGTTACTGGCTGCTCAGATGATTTCTTGAAGTGGTGGAGTTCTCCACACGCTCTTGATCCTGATCTGGCTCTTTTTTTTTCTTTTAATCTCTGTATCTTAGTTTTGTTTTGTTTCTTTTCTTTTAATTGTAAAATACACATTAAAAATACACCATAACTGTTTTAAAGGTATAGTTCAGTGGTATTAAGTATGTTCACACTGTTGTGCTACCATCCATCCCCAGAATTCTTCTTGCAAAACTGAACTCTGTACCTTATCAACCTTAAAAATAAAATACATAGTTAACAGCAAAATGATGTTATTCAGGAATAGCAGAGAAATTGCAGTGCAGGACATGCAAACTATGGCAAACCATAGGCAAGTTCCCAAAACAAAGAAGAGGACCATTCTTAAAGAAAAGAGGGGAGTTGGGAAGGGGTGGTTTTTGAGCGAAGTCCATCGGAGGAAAGAGAGTTGAGGGTTATGGCTGCTTCTGATTAGGCTAGTTGTGGTAGCTTCTCATTGGCCATACTAAGCAAGGAGAAAAAATTTCCTTCCTTCAGCTGGGGTGTATAAAGTAAGCTTCCTTCCGGTTGGGAAATGCAAGGTATGTGATTCCTGCTAGAGTCTGCAAAGGACAGCAAACAGTAGTGCATGAGAGTTCCCCCTCTTCAGGGCTTCCAGACTATTTTAAATCAGGTTTCTTGTTGAAATCTCATTTCACAACCTTTTAAAACAATTAACTCCCCAGTCTCCCTTCCCTCAGCTTATCTGTCTATTTGAAATGTTCTTATTCAGCAGAAAAGTGGTTTTAATTTCAAAAGCAATTTAGCCATTTCTTTTTTAACTGAGATCTCACTTGTGTTTGTGAAATTTAAAAAGGCACTAGGAGGCAGTTATTTGTGGATTCTGTTGTGCTGACAAAGTGAATAAGAACATGGAATTGAAGCCAGCTTACCTGAGTTCAAGCAATGCCACCCCACTCCAGTACTCTTGCCTGGAAAATCCCATGGGCGGAGAGCCTGGAAGGCTGCAGTCCATGGGGTCGCGGAGAGTGACTTCACTTTCACTTTTCGCTTTCATGCATTGGAGAAGGAAATGGCAACCCACTCCAGTGTTCTTGCCTGGAGAATCCCAGGGACAGGGAGCCTTGGTGGGCTGCCAGTTATGGGGTCGCACAGAGTCGGACACGACTGAAGCGACTTAGCAGTAGCAGTAGCAGCAGTTCCTCCATTTACTGCCTGTGTGATGTTGCAAGTTATTTAACATCTCTATGCCTCAGTTTCCCTGTCTTAAAAAAAACGGAAATAATAATGCTACCTATTTTAGCACTGTTTTGAGGATTAAATAGTTAACACATGTCCCTTGAGAAACTTACAGTTAAATTATAGAGTAAGACATGTTGGAAAATTAACAAATACTACAGTGCTAGGGATACCAAGCAGATGATGGAGAATAAATGCAAAGAATTGATAGGAAGGAGAGAACACTGAGATTCTGGTATCTAGGAAAGGGTTCACAGAGGGCAATCAAGGAAACTACAGACTCCTAAGCCCACATCTCTATCAGCATCTGAAGTTACATTCTTTACCTTCTCATCTCATCAGTCCATACTTTTCTTTCATCTAGATCAGACAGACTTTTCTGCTCCTATCTAAATCCTGCACCCCAGCTGGAGTCCTGACTGTTTTCTCCTTTTGCCTGCTCAAGGACATTACTCTAGCTCTCTCTCTCTCCCCACTACACCATCAGTTTCTTACTCTCTGATGGATCATGCTCATTAGTAATATCAGCTTGTTGTAATTGTTCCCACTAAAAACAGCAACAGATTTTTTAAGCTACTTAACTCTTCTACTCTCAGTTACCACCCTACATATTCCCTTCTACAGGAAAACTTTCCAAAATTGTGAGAAAATTTAGCTCTCTAATTCTCCTCCCCACTTTCTCTCTTCAGTCCACTCCACTCAGGCTTTGCCCCTATGATTATGCTAAAACTGCTCTCATCAAGGTCCCTATGACTTCCAAATTGCTAAATCCAATGTCAGTCCTTAAGTCTTCGTCTTCATCACTGAACCTATCAGCGACACTTAACAAATCAATCCCATTCTCCCTGATGTACTTAACCAAACTCCACACTCTCAGGTTTTCTTCCTGCCTTACCTGTTTGTCTTTTCCTATCTTTCTGGAACTGCAGGCCACTATTATCTAACTGCCTACTCAACATTTCCACTTATAGACTTACCAAACTTACATGTGCAAAACCTAAAACTCCAGATCTTCTCCCTACTCTGCTGAAGTAACTTGTTCTAACCTATAGCTTTCCCTCTCACTGTGGTGAAATACCATCATTCCAAAACTTTTTCACACTTCTCCAATGGAATTATCAGCTAAGCTTGTTGTTCTGCCTTTAAAGACACACAGACTGTAGGCAGCTTCTCACTCCCTGCACTGCTGCACTGTGGCCCACGCCACCACCATCTCTTGCCTGCAATGACTTCCTGAATGACCTCCCCATTTTTGGCTTTGCCCTACAGTCTATCCTCAACTCAGCAGCCAGAGTAGCCCTAGTAAATGTAAGGGTGTATCAGGATTTCTTAATCTTGGTACCATAAACAGTGTAAGCCAGTAATTTTTCATTATGGGGGGGTTGTCCTCTGTGTTGTAGGGCATTTAGCGCCATCCCTGACCTCTACTCAGTAAATAGTACCTCCAGCTCCAGGTGTGACAACCAAAAATGACTCCAAGCATGCTCAGTCGCTTCATGCATGCCCAACTCCCTGCGACCCCATGGACTGTAGCCCACCAGGCTCTTCTGTCCATGGGAGTTCTCCAGGCAAGAATGCTGGAGTGGGTGGCCATGCCCTTTTCCAGGGGATCGTCCCGACCCAGGGATTGAACCTGCGTCTCTTACATCTCCTGCGTTGGCAGGCAGCTTCTTTACCACTAGCGCCACCTGGGAAGCCCTAAAAATGACTCCAGATACAGCCAAATGTCCTTTACAGCAAAGGTCCCCAACCTCCAGGACCTAATGCCTGATGATCTGAGGTGGAGCTAATGTAATATAATAGAAATAAAGTGCACAATAAATGTAATAGGCTTGAATCATTCCAAAACCATCCTTACCCTAAGTCCATGGAAAAACTGTCTTCCATAAAACCAGTCCTCCTAAAAGTTGGAGACTGTTGCTCTAGAGAGTAAAATCACCCCTCGATGAGAACCACTTGTTTCTGTGATGGTCCTCCATCTCACTGAGTACATATAGTCCCTAATAGCTGATACAGTACAACCTGCCTGACTTGGCCATCGTCTCTACCATTTTGTGTCTGTTGATCTCATCTGCTTCTGTCTTTTCTCCTCCTCTACGCAGATCCAGTCACACTGGCTTCCTCCTAGCCACTCCTACTTTAAAGGCTTTGTTCTGACTGTTCCCTCTTCCCAGAACAGTCTTTCAGATTTTTTCCTGGCTAATTCCTTCAATTCCTTCACATCTCGGCTCAAATTTCACTTTGCCAATAAGGCCTATCCTGATCATTCTTTTATACTGCAACTGTTCCCCTCTTGCGGTACTTCTGATCCCCCTCACCTGGTGTGTTGGTTTTTCCCATAGTGTTTATCACCGTGCAGCATGCTAAATAACTTACTTTTGCTGTCATGTTTGCCCGTGTTAGTGTGTGCCCACACAAACATGTCACTGGTTTTTTCTCTCCTAAATTACCACTATCTTTTTGTTCAAAAGCACGTTTTAATGAATGGAAGTGGTTAGTGCTAGACTTGGAAGGATGGATGGGACTTCCATAGATATAGACTGGGGGAAAGTAAAATGAAGAGGGAAGATGGCATACGCCAAAGTCCAAGATAAAGAAATATGCAGGTAAGGATGAAGATAGGTGTTTTAGTATACTAGCCTGGCTGGAATGAAGGGTTCAGAGTTTGGTGTGGAAGAAAGATAACAGCTATAATGAGAGGTTGGAACCAGATGGAATGCTAGGTTGAAGAGTATATATACCATGCAATCCTGCAGCAATGGGGGTCATTTAAGATTTATGAGTCAGACAGTTGATAAAGGTGAAAGTGGTATGTTAATGCAGACACTGTGGTTTGGCTTACTCAGAATCCATTTCAGACTTCCTCTCAGGTCCCATCCTGTAGGTTAGAGGCTGGAAAATGGTAAACAGATTCTGGATTATCTTCAGCTAGGGTTCCAGATAGGACGTTGTTTCCACCAGTCACAGGCAGTTGTCCCGGCTTGAATCCAGAACTGGATCAAACAGGGAGACGTGGAATACACAGACTCCATTGTGCTGAAACAAACGTTGTGGTCTTCACCGAGTGTATCAAGACAGCGGTTCGTTTGCTCTTCTGGTTCTGGGTTATCTCACAAGTCATCTCACACTTCATCAGGGAAAGTTTAATAACCTATTTAATAGCAACTATAGTCTTTCTAAAGCAGTAATTTATTTGTAACTTAGGCTTATCTATATCTAAGTACTGTGTTTTTTAACATCCTTACTAAGCACATGTTTATAAACAAAACTTGCTATTCATTTAGGCATAGTAAAACTTATTTTTCCATAGTAAAATATGAAAATATTAGGATTTGCCTTTAAGTTACTGCTTTACATTTTAATCGTTTTCTGTTATTAAAGTCTAAAAGATAAAGAACTCTTCTCGTAGAATGATTTCTAATTTTGAGGTAAAATCTTGTATATTTTTAGTCATTCCTGTATGTTCTTGTTCCAGTGAGGTTCAAAGGGAAATCTATCGTTTGTAAAAATATTTTTCCACAGTGTGACCCCTATGTAGAAATGTGTAATTTCTAAGACTTAGAGCCACAGATATTTTCCTTAACTGGGAGTGTTTTTGCCTCCCTTGACATGATCTTCAGCTATTAAAATTGTTTTGGTCATGGTCCTAAGAGTTTTATGCCTAAATTCAATATACAGTTGATCTGAGGAGTTTGGATCCAGTTTTTTTCCCCATTGCTGTTTCACAATTTCTGTTCTTTCCACATCTTATTTTTCCCCTACCCCACAAAAAGAAAGAAATTCCTGACCCTGTTCTATTGAAACCAGAAGGTCCCTGAGAGTTTTGGTCCCATTGCTACATTTGACTATATCACTAAATGCATGTCACACCAAGATAAATACCCAATATCCTAGCTCATTGTGTATATTATTATTTAGCCATTCTTGTCAGTGTTTTAAGATTTGTATTGCATTGTATAACAAAAACTACTTCATGTTGTTTGGTGCTAATTCATATGTATGTAATGTATTTAATAAAATCTTTTCATGTTGGTTCTGTAAAATTTCTTAATTAACTTCTAATAGGTGTAATAATACTTACTCTCACATATCTGGAAAAAACTGCTTACGTCCTATGGAAGAAACTTTTAATCTGTTGTTCATTTTATAGGTTATTGAAGACAATGGTGTTCGAAGAGTTGTTGTGGTTCCTCAGGCGCCAGAGTTTCATCCTGGTGGTCACACAGTCATCCACCGCTCTCCACACCCTCCTCTGCCTGGTTTCATTCCTGTTCCCACCATGATGCCCCCCCCACCACGCCACATGTACTCACCGGTAACCGGAGCCGGAGACATAGCAACACAGTATATGCCACAGTATCAGTCTTCACAAGTATATGGAGATGTAGGTAAGACATCTAGAAAGCATTCTTGTTTTATGGAGTTGGCTGGTCTTTGCTTGGATGTAATAGGTGCTATTATCACATTATATAAAAGAAGCCAAAAAATGGTAACTATCACAATAATTTTCTATCACTCAAACACTGTGTTAAGGGAATTCTAGTCAGTACTCTGTAATGACCTATATGGGAAAAGAATCTAAAAAAGAGTGGATATATGTATATGTGTAACCCATTCACTTTGCTATACAGCAGAAACTAACACAACATTGTAAATCAGCTATGCTCCAGTAAAAATTATCTTTAAAAAACGTGTTAAATGTTTCATCTTCATGCCTACCCTTCAAGGCAGGTGAGCAAACAGAAAATCAGAAAGGGAAAGTAACTTACATCGTGCAGCAACATTCGTTGGGGACACATTCAAACAAGAGGTCTACTTGTTTGTCTTGCTGCTCTCTAAGGACATTTTTTAGTTAGGAATGATATGCTACTGTTAAATTCTGAAGCCTCTGATGCCACTAACTAACATTGCTAGATTCTATAAGATACTGGGGAAAAAAAAAACCCATAATCTCTGCCCTCAGGGAGTTAATAAATTGTTGGGAAGAATAGACAGCTACATATACACAAAATAATCATCTTACTCTTTCCTGTGGCTTTAAATACCATCCATAGACTGACAGGTTTTTTTTTAATTTGTATCTTCAGTCAAAAACCTCTCCTCTGAGCCCCAGGCTTTTATTTCTGTCTGTGGGTTTGTTTTTTGTTTTTTGTTTTTTTTTTTGGACTGTGCTGCATTCCCAAGCCAGGGATTAAATCCAGGCCGTGGTATTAAAAGCCTGGACTCTGGGATCCTAACCACTAGGCAACCAGGTTACTCCCTAACTGCCTTCTTGATAACTCAAATGTCTCATACATCTCAAGTATAGTATTTTAAAACATAATTATGAAACTTGATTTTCTGTGTCATCTTCATCTCCATGGATGGTACTGCTATCCACTCAGTTTGCCCAAGTGAAAACCAGATGACCAAATTTGATCGCTCCTCTTTCAACTCCCACATCAGTGGGTGTCTTACTTTCAGAAGATTCCCAGATGTGACTGCTTTTCTCCACTGCTACTCAGACTTAGTCCACCATCACCTCTGGCCAGGACACCTGCAGCAACAGCCTTCCAGTGGCTTTTCCGCTGTCATTCCTGCCCGCAGCCATCCACACTCAGCCAGAGTAATCATTTTAAAATGTAAAGCAGACCATTCTTCTAGTTAATTGAGTTCAGTGACTTTCCACTGCATTTAGAATAAAATCCTAAACCCTTCCCCTTGACCAGAATTTCTCAACCTCAGCACTTTTGATCTTTGAAGAAGGATGAGTCTTTACTGTGGAGGATAGAACTGGCTTTGTAGGATGTTCAGAAGAATCCCTGCCCTCTGCCCACTAGATGCCAGGAGCACACAACTCCGCCCCTCACCCTCATCCAACTCAGCTGTGACAACGAGAAGTATCCTAGACACTGCCAAGTGACTCCTGTGGGCCACAGTTGGGCCTGGTTGCCAACCACTGCCTTGGACAAGATCCTGCTCTGTGGCCTCAATCTGCCTTGTCTTACTTGTTCCCATGCACGCACCCCACCTTCGATTTTTCAGAACCAAGCTCTTTCTTGCCTCAGTGCCTCTACACATGGTGTTCTCTCTCCCAGAAGTATTCTTCCCCCCTTTACATGCAAGCTGGTGCTGCTTTGGGTTTTTTTTTTTTTTGCTTTAGATTTTAGCTTTCAGAGATCTTCCCATAACCTTTCCTTGTCAATCTCTGAAACCTGTTTCTTTCACAGAACTGAACACAACTTGATCATTTTTATTTAGAAGTCTTTTTTCCTTATGTAACTGTAAAGCCCTGAAGAACTGAATCTCTCTTTTTCATCACTGTTTTCCTTGTATTTAATCAGTACTTGTCATTCAAGCTTAGTAAATTTGTAGAAGAAATAACTCTAAATACAAATTTTAAATTATGCAACACAGCCTGTAAGTAGTAGATATATTACATGTCATATATTACATTTTTTTCAAACTTATTTCTATTGCCCAAGTAATGCGTATTAATTCAGTAGATCTGAGTGTAGTCTGGTTTTCTGCATTTCTAACAAATTCCCAGGTAAGTCTCGTGTGGTAGCCCAGTGAACATACTTTTGATAGCAAGAGTTTATACTACAAATCAGTCTCTTTCATTTTTTTTACTCCTAATTATGACCTAGTTTTTTTAAATGTGAGAAAATTATAAGAAAAATCTTAACTATTACAGTATACTACTATTTTACATTGTTAAAAGCCATTGTTATTCAGAGAACATGTTTGAAGTTGAAAGAGATGCTAAAATTAATGTAGAATAAAAGAATACACAGCTCACTTCAGGTCGTATTCCCCTCCTGTGACAGTCATAGCTTAGGACCAAGCTGTTTCTATGGAGATTAATACTTGAGAAAAGAGGAAGGAAAGAAATATCTGTAAGATTATAATTATAATCAGATCATAAGCTTGGTTCTCTTTAGTTAGTGGAGACACAGAAATAGCTTTGTGTTGTGCAAGATTTTTCTTTGAATTATTTTATAAGTTTTATATAATGATAGATTTATTTCCTACTCTTTGCTCATGCCATAAATGTGTTTGGAGAAAGCGACCTTTTCTAAATGATTTTTACTTTATTTCTTCTTAGATGCTCACTCTTCACATGGAAGGTCCAACTTTAGAGATGAAAGATCTAGTAAAACATACGAACGTTTGCAGAAAAAATTAAAGGATCGCCAAGGAACACAGAAAGATAAGATGAGCAGTCCACCATCATCACCCCAGAAATGCCCTTCTCCTATAAGTGAACATAATGGGCTTACAAAAGGGCAGAATGCTAGTGGTACGAACACGGGATCAGTGAAGAACAAGTCAGGAAAGGGGAAAGGTGGTGCACAAATGGATACAGAAATAGGAGGTAACTTTAAAACATATCCTAATGTTTTTTATCATCATTTAACCTACTGAAAGTACATAGTCTGACCTTGCAGTCATGTCATCATGCTCCACATAAACTGTAGGTTAATAGCACAGCACGGTCTAAATGTGAGGGGTAAGTTTTAGAACCTGACTTGTTACTAGGGAATTTCTTTTTACATTTTTGGGAAAGCTCAATTAATACTTATATCATAAATTTTACTATAACCATGAGAAATTTCTGTTTGATAGGAAAACTCAAAGTTCATCCAGATTCCTTTCTTCTTCCTGAACCTAAATAAGGCTAAACTGGTTTTTAATCAAAACTCTTATTCTTCCCAGGTTCTTATACAAGTCCCTGATAGCCACTAGTTATGTAGTTCCCCAATCCATTTATATACTCTATAAATGTTTATAGCTAGGACAGAGTCTTGTCCATTTCTTTGTTCAAAAGTTCTTTTCTGTTTCCCTCAGATCCTTCCTCTAACCTGTGACTTCCACCATAAGAAATCTGAGAACTACTTCCTTTTCTTTAAAATTTCTATTTCCCATCAATTTAGTGCTTTCACAGCCCTTGGCTTGTAATATAAACATTTATTAAAATGTTCTCCCATATTTTTGAGACCTTCTGATCATTCCTTTCAGCACTGATGTTTCAGAGGAGTTAAGCTAAAGTTTCAAATACTTCACTGGTGGTTTTAAGTTATGGTCAAGTCAATTATATTCCTATTTGGGAACCACAATTAAGGCATATATGAAACAAATGCTTAGTTAACTTGTCATTAAGAGGTATGAGATTGGCAAATAAGAGAGAGTACTTTATTTTTTTAAAGGGATATATATATATAGTGGTACTATAACTAGTTACTATGGTTAAAAGGGAAATAGAAACTGAGGCAGAAGAACTCTATAAAAAACCACAAACTTCTGAATATGAACTAAGGAGTAAAAACTGGAAAATAGAATTCTCAAATACCAACCTCTTATTACATGTTTTAGAAGACATATTGTGAAGGGAGCCAGGATGATCGCATTTAAGTTGTTTTTTTTTTTTTAATTCCATTTTTTTTTTTTTTTTAAGAAAAAGATGAAGAAACTAAAGCTTTTGAAGCACTTCTTTCCAACATTGTCAAACCAGTGGTAAGTATCGCATGTATTTTCTTGACATTTACATTTAGTATATTCACATAGTGTGTTGATAGGTTTAGGGCAGTCCATTGGGGTCACAAAGAGTCGGATATGACTGAGCGACTTCACTTTCACTTTTCACTTTTCATTCATTGGAGAAGGAAATGGCAACCCACTCCAGTGTTCTTGCCTGGAGAATCCCAGGGACGGGGGAGCCTGGTGGGCTGCCGTCTATGGGGTCGCACAGAGTCGGACACGACTGAAGTGACTTAGCAGCAACAGCAGGGCTTACTTACAATTTAACTATATGTAAGGAATGTGAGATCAGTAATAATAGATCAATACAGATCTGACAGAAGGAGAGCAAAGCTGTTAATCGGTGTGGCAGAATACTCAACCAGCAATTCATTTTTTAAGCAAGGTTTTAGTATATGCTCAATGACATTCAAAATCACTGGACCAGGCAAGATCTAATGAAGAGTGTAGGTACAACTGATAATCATTTTTAAAAAAAAATTGTTATTTCCGTATAAAATACATCCAATTAGCTCCAGTTGCAAAAAGAGTTAAAATCAAACCACAGAAGAAAGTTAATATTCCCCAGTCCTATTTGTGAGCAGATGTAATAGAAGAAATCAGAAAAATGCAAGACAGCAAAACTGGCTACATAAAATTTTCTGTGTATTTTGCATGCATGCATGCTAAGTCACTTCAGTCGTGTTCAACTCTGCGACCCTATGGCTATAGCCCACCAGGCTTCTCTGTCCATGGGATTCTCCAGGCAAGAATAGTGGAGTGGGTTGCCATGCCCTCCTCCAGGGGATCGTCCTGGCCCAGGGGTCGAACCTGCATCCCTGCATTGGCAGGCAGGTTCTTTACCACTAGCACCATCTGGAAAGCTAATGTATGTTTTAAAATAGCCTAAATAAAGGCTATCATTCTGATAGGAAAAATATTTCCATCAGATAAAAGATTAATATTAAGTAAAATGCTCATACAAACTGAATTTTTAGACCCATTAAGACCCCAAAGGGTTCTTCACTAGTAATTCAAAGAAATACAGACTTTTTCTGAAATGGTGAGGTATTATTTTCCAGTAAAAAACTTACACGAATGAAAAGAAGAGAAAGTTATGCTCTGTACAGATTGTTTAATTATGAAGGTAGTTAGATATATTTTTGTTTTTTAAATACGATTCAGTTATATTTTTTTTGACAGTCCCAGTCTTTTGCTGATTTTTCTCTTAAGGTTTTGGTCTTTTTCTTATTGTTAGACTCGTTCTAAAGTAAGGAAATTAATCCTTTCAAGTATGTTACAAGTGAGTTTTTTCTGCCATTCTTTCAACTGTATATGATATTTACAGTAATCGTTTTAAACAGCTAAAAAAATGGTCTTTGAACTTTGTCGAACCCATCTACCCTTTCATGGCAGATTATATCTCATTTACAAATGGGCAGGTTTCTATTGGTGAGTCATTTTATGTAAGTAAATACAGGTACATTTTATTTAATCTTGAAACCCTATTAGATTTTGTGCTGTTTGTTGTGCACATTACAGTTGTTTCAGAGAGCTTTTAAATATTATGTTTTTGCAGGCCTCAGACATCCAGGCAAGGACAGTAGTTCTTACCTGGTCACCACCTTCCAGCCTCATAAATGGTGAAACAGATGAGACGACTGTACCAGAGCTCTATGGTTATGAAATTCTCATCTCAAGCACTGGAAAAGATGGGAAATACAAAAGTGTTTTTGCGTAGGTATTTGTTTTGTTTTACTCCTTCCCGTTATGTAAGTTAATGGTTTATCATAAAGAGCTTAATACTAATTCTGTGCTGTTTTCCCTCTTCTTGCTTTTATTTTGAATCTATAAGTTGATCAGTGATACTGATTTCAATATAAATAAGTCCACATGCCAGCTGGTTCACATTTCTGTCTACAGCTCCCTTGAAATAATTCACTTTCATTGGCCACATTCAGCTTTTTTATTTTTCAATAGGCTCCCTAAACAGATATTTCACTGTCTACATATTCCTAAGACATAAAGATAAATTGTAGTGTGTAGAAGCCAGGACCAGAAATGGAGAACTCTTACATTGTGAGCTCATGCAGTGTTGCTCCTCTAGAGAGCTGGATTTCATTCCTACATATACAACCTCATGTCCTATTGTGAAATGAATTTAGTACCCTTGTTCCTCATTTGTGTGTTCAAAATGCCATAGTTCTCTTTTCTTGGTTCAAAAGTGTGTTATACTCCAACAAACCTTAGAAAGTGTCAGTGGCTAAAATTGTGACTTTGTGATTGACAGCTGTAAAATAAATTATTTTTCTGTTCTTGTTCATATAGAAATTGTTTATTCTGGTGAAAAAGTAAAATTGGTAACTGTTATATAACTTCACCAGGAAAATTGTAAAGGAGGACATGGTTAGCCATTTGAATGATCGTTACTAACACAAAACACTGGATACATCAACCTTCTTGGTGTATTAAAAAAAAAAAAAGCTAGTATGGGGAGAAAGGAAAGTGAAACTGCTTCAGTGACTGTCATCTAGTAACGTCTCCTCCTCTTTGTTGAGACTCCCTTGTGTATATTTTATTTCATTTTCTTAAAAGAGCAATCCTACCTATGGGCTAAACAGTAAAGGACCATCAACATAAAGGTTTCTTTTTTGTGTTAATGGCTGTTCTAGTTTGATATGACTGCTTCCTAAGGGAAAGAATTTATCTCCATTTGCAGCCTGACCAGAGAGCAAAAGAGGGACATTAGTCAACCTCAGTCATCTCGTTATCCTGCACCAATTAAAGTCTCTTTCTGAGGCTGCTACTACAACTGGCCCGATTCAGTAAGGTGTCCTTCCATCAGTGAGACATGTTTCCTTTCTCATCCTGTTCACGGGCTTTGATTTGAGAAACAGGGTACCTGGAAGGAGAGTGGGAGGGGGATGGGAGGAAGAAGTCCATTAAGTGGAGAGGAGAGAGACTTGACTAAAGGAAATGGAACAGAGAACAGTGATTTAAAAGAAAAGGAAGAGAAAACAGGCTAACTTGTTGGCTACATGCCCAAATAATAGTGGTAGCAAATAATTATTTAAGAAAATATGTGCTATTATATTTGAAAATGTAATAGTGGCTATGAAAAATGCTTTACCTTAAATTGTGATTCACTTTTTAGAAACCTACTCATTAAATTGTAACATTTTAAATAAAGTTCCACATTATATTTTAAATAAAATCCAATAGTGGCAGACTCCTTGTAAAAATTTGATAGTTTTGATTTCAGTTTTGATTTCATGTGTTACTTAGCATTTTATCTATATGCCAGTAATTGAAAATGGTTCCATTTCTTCAGTTAAGCTAAATAGCTACCCTAACTACATACACACACAAAGTCTTGCTTATACAGTCCATTTACTTAGCACACCTTTTTGTTTTCAAGTGTTATGCAGGTACATACCTAAGTGTGGCATATATCCTAAATACACAAATTGCTTATTGATAACAGTCTGAATGTGGTTACAGTTGGGAACCACAAAGTAGTAAGAAGTAAGTATAATTTCAAGTAAGAAAGTAAGAAGCAGTATAATTTCATAAAATTCCGCAAATTGTAGTATATATAACACACATTCTCTAAAAATGCTATATTTATCAAATAATGATTTGTTACCTTTTTCCCCCCCAGAGGAGAAGAAACCAGTGTCACTTTAAATGATCTCAAACCAGCTACAGATTACCATGCAAAGTAAGGAATTCCTATATGCTACTTTTATGTGATTATACTGTAGCATAGAGTTTGTTTTTAATGATTTCCTTAAAAGTGTAGACTATAATTTCAATATTAATTTTGGATTAAAAACATGGAGTTTGTGGATTTTTATTTTCCTTTTGCTATAATTATCAACACATTCCCCAAAAAAACTTTTATCTCAAATGTTATATTGAAGGGTAAATGGCGTGGTTTGTACGACTTAGGAATTAGAATGAATGTATATCACCAACTCAATGGACATGAGTTTGAGTAAACTCAAAGAGTTGGTGATGGACAAGGAGGCCTGGCATGCTGCAGTCCATGGTGTCACAAAGAGTCGGACACGACTGAGCAACTGAACTGAACTGAACTGACAGATATGTATACTATATCTGTAATACCTGATTTAGCACTGGAAGACTGTGCCAGCTTTTGAAATTTTTACAAAGCAAAATCATAAATAATTTCCACTTATGTATATTTATTCCATCCTATTTTGTAAGAGTTTGGAATATTAAAACTCTTAGAATTTGGTAACATTTAATTGGGATAGCTTAGATACTACTGTTTACTCTGCACAGTTCTTCTATCATGATTTCATAAAATTATTTTTTAGACTATAGGGTCTCCCCAGCTGGGACTCGTATAACAGTTTATTCAGTCACCTATTTTTAAAAAGAACACTTGTACTTAAGATTATCCTATTAAATTGTCTTCAATTATACTCCCTCTGGATGAACCCTAAGTATTATCAAACCTAATGTTTTTCAAACTGTGGATTGTAACCACTATTGAATCATGAAATTAATTTTGGGGTTATAGTCACAATTTTTTAAATTAAATATAATCAAATGGAATAGAAAATGTCAGTATATTACCCAATTAAGGATGTTGTTTCAGAATACTACTTTTGTTATGTATGTGTGTATATGATGTATATGTGTGTATGTATAAATACATATTGCAGAGACAGAGTCATAGTTGAAAACGTGTTTCTTTGAGCAATTAGAAAAATATGAAAGCCACTGGTTTATTCTATTTTTCTTTTTTTTAAAAGGTTACCCCTTATTTCTGATATGCGTATTTCTCGATAGAACATTTAGAGGGCACTTTACTGACTTGCAGATACTTAAAGGTGATGCTATAGAATGGTAGGATACAGTGATTCTGCAGGATAAAACTACAATTTATTTTATCACCACAGAGTCCAGGCAGAATACAATTCTATAAAGGGAACTCCTTCCGAAGCTGAAACCTTTACCACCTTGAGCTGTGAGCCTGACATACCTAATCCACCAAGGATAGCCAATCGGACCAAAAATTCACTTACTTTGCAGTGGAAGGTAAGACTATAGAGTGTTTCCAACTGGACATTTGTTTCCTTTTTTTTCCCCCTGTACTATTAAACTTCATTTGTTTTCGGAGACAAAGGAGGTTTAAGCTAACTTGCTCTTGCTCTTCACATATATTAAATAGGCATTTTTTCCTTGTATCCTAAAATAACACTCTTTAACAGTTTTTCTTACATAACACAAATGTAAATGTAGCATAAATGTAACAGAAACATTGTTATAAATAAACTATATATATATAATATATAACATATATATAACAAACATAAAGTATGTTTTATGACATATTTTATGACAGATATATATTTATGACACATTTTTATGACAAACAAAATATATTTTATATATAACAGAAACATAAAAATAAACAGGAAAATATAACATACATGTAACATAAATATAACAGAAAAAATTGGCTTATAATTAGCAGTCCTTATACTGAATGTGTGATGACACTGCAATGTGTATTTCTCAAACTTACTGTTTCTATATTTTGTAATAACACCTTTATATCCTGAATTTTATCCTAAAATGAGATTCATAATAACTTAACCCAAATATTAATATGATGCCATAAAGGAGGAATAAAATTATTTCTAATAGAATGCATGCTGTGTCATTTCAGTAATGTCTGACTCTTTGCAACCCCATGAACTGTCTATGGGATTCTCCAGGCAAGAATACTGGCGTGAGAGTGGTTTGCCATGCCCTCCTCCAAGGGCTCTAACCAAACCAGGGATCAAACCCACGTTTCTTACATTTCCTGCATCAACAGGCAGTTTCTTTATATTTTTTTTAGTGTATAAATATTTGGACCCAATATTACACAAGAAGATGTAATAAAGTGGATAGACACTAGATAGAATTGGATCCTAGATAGAACAGGCACTGTTGTCATTGGTGACATGATTTTCTGAAGCCATAACATAGGTCTTGGTAAATTTCTGAATAAAATTAAGTACAGTCTTTCCCAAATTGCATGGTAGTTGCATTTAAGGGAATACACTGTTAAAATTATACCACTGATACCTTGGAAAATGGAATCAAGTTCTAGGCTATAATAATTATAAACAGATATTCATCTATATGGATATCCAGGAATACATTCAAAAGTTGTGGAGGAAGAAACCAACACAGTATTGTAAAGCAACTATCCTCCAATTAAAAATAAATAAATTTTAAAGAAATTACCAAAAAGAGGATGGAAAAAGAAACAGAAAAAATTTAAATTATCATAGGCTCTCAAAGAAAAAAATTGTCCTGGAGAAAAAGATACAGTTTTTCATTGTTCTGAAATAAAGGTGAAATTCTTTAGTTCTAGAGTGACCAAATCCTGGGGGAAAATGACTAGAACTAAAATTTTCACCATTGAAAATTTAACAGATTGATGAATTAACAGTCTTAGGCAATCAACACATGGAACCTAGAAGTGGAGACCCAGATAGTATGCACCCTTGGAGTTCCTCTCAGCACACTTGCTCTTTCACTTTTTAGTGTATTACATGTATCACTTGCAGATTGTATTGATAAGTTGAGTTTTAATGAAAATGACAGAATCTATCCCAGAAGCTTAAAGATGATAAAACCTTCTGATAAAAGATAGTTCTTGATAAATTGTTCAGAGTCTAGAAAAATCTGAGTAGCCTCCTGCTTTGTTTTCTTTTCTGGCAGTTAAAAGGATTATATTATCTATATATTATTATCTATTATATTATCTATCTATTATTATCTATCTGTATTCTCTGTGCAGGTGTTTCCGGGGCTAAATCCCAGAGAACATCTATAGCACAATAGGCGCCTTAGATTAGATCATCACCAATACCTTTTGTAAACGTACTAATTTGTACTCATTTGGGGTTTTTTTTGGTGTTTGTTTTAGGCACCTAGTGACAATGGCTCTAAAATCCAAAGTTTTATTTTAGAATGGGATGAGGTAAGTACATTTGAACTTTTAAAATTAGCCTTAAATGTATGTGTACCTTCAGGCAGAAATACCTTTCTGTTTAATGATTTTTTCCTCTTTAAAAACAATATGAATGATTTCATGTGGTGCTTGAGTCAGTTGTTGGTGTTCCTAGAAAATGCTACTGACCAGACCTCCTGGTGTTTTAGTTTTTTCCAACTAAACCAACCGTCAAAGCAATCACTTGGTTGATTAACTTGATGGAATATTTTCTTTCACATCAGCCTTAAAGGCAAGCATGTTTGTTACTGTGACTGCTTTAACAAATTACCACAAACTGGGCGCCTCAAAACAACACTTTTATTCTTATAATTCTGGAAATCAGAAATCCAAACTAGCTTTCACTGGGCCAGAATCAGGGTGACACCTGAGCCCTGCTTACTCCAGGGACTCTAGAGGAGAACCTTGCCTTTTCCAGCTCCTGAAGGCTTCCTCATTACTTGGTTCATGGCCACATCAGATTGCCTTTTCTCCCCCTGCTGCCCTTATCACATGATCATCTTCAGGTCCTTCTCTGCCTTCCTCTAGAGAAGATACTTGTAATTCCATTGAGGATGCACCCAGTGACCCAGCTTAATCTCTCCACTCTCAGGAGCCTGACTTTCACCACATTTATACAGCCTCTGCTGCCATCTGAGGGCATATTCATGTGTTCCAGGGTGCAGGGTCTGGGAGTCTTTGGAGGCCTACCACAGCAAGCATCCTGGACTTTACTATTTAGTACTTTGTTTTTCTGTCATTTGTCTTGTTCTCTTTTGCCCTACTGCTTCACTGCAGCAAAGAGGAGGGGCCAGAGGGAGTAGAAGAAGTTACAGCCATATATTAAAAGAGTAATGAGGCGCAACCCAAGGAAGTTTTACTCCACAAGTTCTAAGTGAATACAGAATTAGACAATCTATTGCAGTATTAGAGTAATTGAGAAGAAAAACCATATCATCTTGATTAATTATGATGAGTATTTGATAAAATTTATTACCAGTTTCATTTAAAACTCAAATTAGGAATAAAAAGGTAATCCCTTATTTGATAGTTTTTTATTAAGTGAAGTACTATCGGTAAACAATAAAAGCATTTCTAGCCAAACAAAAATAAGTCAAAGTTACCAGTTTTTCCCACCTCTATTTGACATTACTCAGGAAATTAAACAGTATCAAAAAAAAGAAGTAGAGCTATGGTGGCTGGCCTGGGGGACAAAATTATCATTGTTTAGAGATGAAATGAGTTTCTATTTAGATAACGCAATAGAATACACTATAAACATTATTAAAACTAGAGGTAAACAAAGCAACCAAATTCAGACTAAAGATTTTCTGACAGAGGTCACTGTAACCACCTTTTGTGTGTGTGTGTGTGTGTATGTATGTGTTTTAAGTCACTTCAGACTTTGTGACCCTGTGGACTGTAGCCCACCCGCAGGGGTCCTCAGTTGAGGAGATTATCCAGGCAAGAATACTGGAGTGGGTTGCCATGCCCTTCTCCAGGGGACCTTCCCGACCCAGGGAACACTTAAATTTCTGAAACTCTTCACTTGTCCTGAACTGCAGACTTTTCTCTCTCCCATCTTAATACATATAATGGAGTTTTTCATCTATTTATACTTTTTCAGTGTTAAATCTAATCAGTAGTAGCATCAGTCTTTACTTTAAGGATGTTCAGCAGCTGTCCAGGTGGTTTGAAGATGCATAGGAGGGACCTTTTTTAAAACTGTTTGCATAGAACTTTTCATAGGTTAAGGAGAGCAGCCAGGGGTCCATACCCAGAAAGAGTGTCTTTTATTAAAAGCCAGAAGTTTAGCATCAGCTCTAAAATAGGATGTTTAGTTCAAGAAGCTATACAGAGATGCCTGCTCTTTGGTTTTTTAATTTTGCATTAATGAACAACAAGTATCATATAAAGGATGTGTTATCTCAACCTTCTCTTGAGATTCATGATATGTATGTAACGAAGATGACTTTAAATGTATACTGGCTAACATGTTACTGTCAGGAATTAATATGGATTTCTTTTTACATTAATGTACAGTGATGTATAAAAACTTTCTTTTAGGGAAAAGGGAATGGAGAATTTTGTCAGTGTTACATGGGCTTACAGAAGCAATTTAAAATTACTAAACTGTCACCAGCAGTGGGTTGTAAATTTAGACTATCAGCCAAAAATGACTATGGTACAAGGTAAGATACATTTTAATATAGGTATTTTAGATTGTTCATTTGTATAAATTATTTACAGTCCAAATTAACCACTAAAAATTCTGCCTTAGTTTATTATCACTTTGTTGATATAGTTAAGACGTGTTACTAACCTAACAAAAGCTATAAGAGAAATTTAATTATGTAAATGGCAGTTTCAAAAGAATAATAATTCATTGTTAGATATCTGACCTAGTTACCATAAAGATATTATCACATCAAAGATACATTGCTAGATTATAATTCATTATCAAATTTATCATTTTCATCAAAAATGTCATTTATCAAAACTGTGTTCTTTGGCTTTAGAAAATTAACTTTTCTTCATTCCTTCTTAAAAACCATTTGTTTCAACAGCGGTTTTAGTGAAGAAGTCTTATATTACACCTCAGGCTGTGCCCCATCTATGCCAGCAAGTCTGTATTAACTAAAGCCGGGGTTACTTGGCTATCCTTACAATGGAGTAAACCCTCAGGAACGCCATCAGATGAAGGAATTTCTTACATTTTAGAGATGGAGGAACAAACTTCAGTAAGTATATGTATTTTAAATAGGGTATTTAGAACATTTCAGTGTGACATTAATCCTGATACAATAAATACCACCGCAATAGCTAGCTCCTTCCCCCGCCCTTTGAAACCTTGGTTGGTTACTGTTTGGAAAGGACTGGAAGTGATGAAACAGCTCAGTCTTTTGCTTTCTCAATATGTTGGAAGGGGTTTTGTTTTTTATGTGTGTGTGTATATATGCACTTTGTGCCTGGGAACAACACAGACCCCATGTAAGTATATATGTTTTGGAAGAATAAAGAGAGGGCAAGATATCACAGCCTTAGACCAAGCAACTCTAAAAGATAAGAAAAGAGCGTGTCTGCATTCTCCACCTGTCTGCAAACACTGCTTCCCCAGGTGCCACAGAGACGCTGAAGAGCCTCACGTGGTACTATCCAGTTCCAGTGTCTCATCTCCTGTGAGACAGCGCTGAGCTGAACAAGTGTTAGACTGTCCTCTGTTAGTTACCTATAGCTCCACAGCTTTTCAGAGTTACTTTGAAGCAATATGAGTCAAAAATAGTTCGGTCCATCCTAGATATATACCCAGAAGAATTGAAAATATGTTTGTACAAAACTCTACCCCAGTGTTCATAGCAGCATTAATCATCATAACCAAAAAGTGGGAATAACTGAAATGTCCATCCACTAATGTTAATAATTGGATAAACAAAATGTAATATATCCATGTAGTAGAATATCATTCAGCCATATAAAGGGATAGAGTACTGACACGTGCCACACATGAATGAGCCTTAAAAACGTCATGCTAAATAAAAAGAGCACAGTCACAAAAGACCACACATTGTGTGATTCCATATATAGGTATTAGCAAATTCATAGAGACAGAAAGTATATTAGTGTATAAGAAAAGAGAGAGGAAGTGATTGCAAGCAGAAAATAAAAGTACTTTATTTATTTAGGCTTTATTCTGGAACTAGGAATTAAATGATGGTTTTACAAGCTTGTGAATATACTGTAAACCATTGAATTTTATACTTTAAAATGGGAATTTCATGGTTTGTGAATTATATCTGTTTTTTTTTTTTTAACTTTTAAAAATAACATTGTGAAAGTAGTGAAGCATTGTCCCTAGGGCTAGCAATAATAATGCCAAATCTAAATAACATCTCAACCTGCCAGCCCAACCAATCACTCATCTTTCACCTAAATACAAGTGTGTGTGGAGGGAGAGTTAAATATGTTAAATAGTTATAGTTTTGTTTAATTCTTGCAATGTCCATCTGGGAAATTCACCTTAGTTCTAGGGATAAGCTTACTGATGGTAATGTTACCATTGTCTCTGATTTTCCCTCAACACAAAGATCTCTTGGTTACTGTATTTACTGAGAATAAGTGGTGGTCTTCATCCTCCTACAAATGGTCAGTGGCATTTCTTGATCTGTCTTCTCAAGATAGAAACATCAAGGAGAAGATTACAGTCAACCAGGCATTACTCACATTACACACAGCAGAAGATGAAGAGGACCTGAATCTTTTCGCATATTGCTTATTCCCCATATTTCTGCTGTTATGCATCTAATAAAGACTTTTTTTTCCCTTTCCAGGGATATGGTTTTAAGCCTAAATATGATGGAGAAGACCTTGCTTACACAGTGAAAAATCTCAGACGTAGTACAAAGTATAAATTTAAGGTAAGCTTTGAAAGCCCTTGAAAGGTTTATTGTTCTTACTGTTCTGTTTTAAAATCAAGTACATGCCTCATTCTCATAATTTTAAATCTTAAAATATTTTGGCCTTTTCTAATGAGCTTTATTGTTTTACTCTCTTATTATATAATAATTCTTCTCAAACTTTATGTATTTAAATTCAAAGCAGTCTTTATGTTTAACAAGACTCTGTAAAATGTGAACAAAACATCTTTTAAAATGTGGGTGTCAGTTTGAACATAGCAGAATATGCTTTTTTGGCAGGTATATCAGAAAAAAGTAATGCTGTTATGCTCTCTGAAGTGGTGGTCCACTTACTAGTAGCTACTTAAGGTGATATCTACCGTGTTTCTTTGCTGTAAAGTTGTTCTTTCTCCCTTTGTAATAAGTATTTTGCAAATACTGTATAGACATCTTGTTCGTAATCAAAGTCTCACCCACTAGTTTTAACATCCATTGATAATTCTTGCCCTGAATCATTCAGTAACTATGATTAATGGGTGCCAAGTAGTGGTTTTTAAAGTTTATTCTACATTGATTAGTTGGCATTATACTAAAAGGGAAAGCTTTCTCTTCTCATTTATATTAGTATGAACTCATGGATTCCTGTTTACTGAGTGGGTTATATTTTGTTACTGTGGTTATCAGTTATGAGATTCAAATTGTTTTAGATTTGGGGAGCCCTTGTCAAGCTGACTTCTAATTTTTTTGACATGTCCCCACCCCATCATTCTTTGAGCCCCTCCTTTCTGGCACATGATACTACGTTCTCATCATGTAGTTTCTCTCCTTCAAATTTGACATTGACTATTTCTCAGAGCACCTGAGACAGTGGTGTTTAGAAGTTAAGCAGGCACTTAACACACTGTTAAGCAGACAGTGGTGTTTAGAAGTCAGGATCTGGGTAGTCAGTATATTTAATGCTATAGGATTTTGCTACTCCTAGGCCGCCTCTCAGTGGACAAAGCCAAGAACTAGATGTACGTGTGTATCTTTTGTGTTTGTGTGTGTAGACACACATAGACCCTTTACATACAGGAACACATATTTCTACATATATATCTATTTTTAAAAGTCATGAGTTTGCACCCTATACCTCCATTTGATCTAGTGCCACGGATTAATTCTAATTTTCTCACTTTCCTTATTTCTAACTGCCATCATCATCAGTGAGAAACTCTTCCCCATTTATGGTCACAGTATTTTACTTACTGGATGAAACCCCTCTTGCCCTCATAGCCTTCCCTAAAGTCCTATCCAGAGCATTGAGTTTGTGCAGGGTGAATGCTGCTGCCTCCACCCAACCTTCATCCATCCCCCAGCACCTGTGCTTGTCTCACTGTCCTATCTGATGGCCTTCAGACTTAATTTTTAGGAAAGTAGAGATACTGTATATGTCATTCTTGCTCGTTGGAGGCCTGGAGATTCTACATATCATTCTTGCTCACTTGAAGCAATAGCAAGCTTTGAAAATTCTCCTGTGAGCATTTTCACGATTCTCCTGAAATCCTGAGTCTTTCCAAGCATCCATTCTAGGATATAGTCTATCTTTGACTTGGTCAGTGATACACATTGCTATTGCTTGGCAGACAGGGCCTTGAATTAGCTAATACACAATTTAATATAAGCCAGCCTTCATTTTCGTACAGAGGTTTTCCCAAAAAGGTAACAGGATGCTTACTAGTTGACAAATTCAACATTTGAATTTTCCTACCATTGTTTGTTGAAACAAATTATTCCAAATAAATGATAGAAGCCATTGTAAAGTGTTTTCACTATTAAAAGTTTTATTACTCCTTGAGAACCTAAGAAAGAAAATTTTAGTGATATCAGGAAATTTGTTTAAGTAGGAGCCTGATAGGCTACAGTCTGTGGGGTCACAAAGAGTCAGACATGACTGAGCGACTTCACCACCAGTGCATAATTATATCTGTTACGTTTTATTTGGGGCTTCCCTGGTGGCTCAGACAGTAAGGAGTATGCCTGCGATACTTATTTTGTATACTAGCTTCATTTTCAAAACTTCTGATAGCACTGGGTCATTTTAATTTCCAAATACAGTTTTTATATTGACACAATTTACAAAGTACCTGAGGAATACATACATTTATTCCAGTTTTCCGCTTACGATGTTGGATTGCATTTTTGCTTCAATTATAATTATAAAACCTTACCACATGAGCTTCTCCATAGGGAAGCTACACACACCATCGTTTCTGCTACACACTTTGTTAGAAGCAAGTTATTAAGGACAATTCAAAAGGAGGAGGAGTTAACCTTTATCTTTAAAGAGAGGAAATTCAGAGAATCTGACTTTTTTTTAAATCCCTGAAGAATATTAAAAGAATAAGTTAAATCAAGCCTCGCCAAGTATCATCAGATTATATAGCTTGTTCCAATGATGACTCTTATTTAGTATCAAAATGTTACACTTACTTGTATTTTCAGGACTGACTGAAAGAGGATTATACCTTAATTCTCTTCATATGTGCTGAGTTCCTTTTGAAGACAAGCAGTTCTCACATAAATCATTTGATTGACCCTATTTGTCTCCCATCACTTTGTTCATTAAGCCAATATCATTAAATGTCAGACATTAATTATGTCTTTGTGTTCTCATCATAGGTTATTGCTTATAACTCAGAAGGTAAAAGTAGTCCAAGTGAAGTCGTAGAGTTTACGACCTGTCCTGATAAACCCGGAGTCCCTGTAAAGCCTTCAGTTAAAGGAAAGATACATTCACATAGTTTTAAAATAACTTGGGGTAAGATATTATGCATATTTGTATGTCATTACTTTTATATTTGATTTAAATGATTTGAATATTTAGATCATTTTTAAGATACCTGAGTAGATTTGTTAGCTCAGGGTAGTTCAGTGAGAAATGTGAGACTCACTGTTTGATGATCTGCTTTATGGAGAGCATTGTACTCATACATACTAAGTTCAAGTTTGATGGAGGAAAAACTTGGAGTCAACTGTAGAACTCTGAGCAGGGGCTGCCTGTGAGAGAGGAAAGATTATTGAACTCATAGCTAAAGTTTTCATGGCTCATTCTGGTTTTCATGAGAAATTAAAATCACTTACTCATTTAAAACAAAAATTTATTGAGAATCTGCTTCTGTAAAAACAAGAGAGTAAATAAGGTGCTGGTATTAATTTTTAAAAAATCATTGCAGGGGATTCTTCTTTTAGAGCAATCTTGAGTTTGGTGTTCTGTTTATTATGAGTTTATATCATTTTTTGAATTGTATATACTCTGCCTAATACCACTTTTGCTTCTTTGGATAGACCCACCAAAAGACAATGAGGGGCAGCCATCAATAAATATGTAGTAGAGATGGCAGAAGGTTCTAACGGTAAGAATAACTATTAAAACTGATAATTTATACCAGTCAGTCTACCTTTAGTCTTCATGGTTCTAAATTTTACATGATGTCTTTTCTTTCCTCTTGATTTTTTTCCTGTGTTTGTAGCAGATAAGATTTTGCCTGTTATGACCCACTTTAAGTTGTAATCCCCAGATATACAGTGATTCAAGTGTAAGACTGCTGTATACTTATTACATTTTCTTATTTTTTTTCCTCATTGGTTTGCATGGCTCAATTCCAATATACCTAAAGTCTTCTGAAGGTTAGCTGACTCAGATTTATATCCAGATGTATCAGAAAAATCTTCTAAAGTTTAACTTATAGTAGTTTTAGTAATAAGTTCTTTGTCTAGTGAACTTTATTCTTGAATCACACATTTTTATCTTTATATCAAATGGCCTATTTCCTTGCAAAAAATAAAGATGTCTTTTAATTAAGACTAAACTTCCTATGGTATTGGTTCTTTCTATTCTTTGTGTGTTATAATGTTATTACTGGGCCAGTAAGCACATTTAAAATGTTTAATTAAAAGCAAATTATTGATCTAAGTCAGAGTCTGTACAGAGTTACAGAGATATTTCACTTCAACAAAGCCATGCAAATTTGTCTAGGAAGCTGTACACATAAAGAAAATTATATCATTTCCAGGAAACTCAAAAAACAGGCTTAAATCATTTCTGACAAATTACATAAACGCTTACTTAGTGAAGTGAAGCTAGGATACCTGCCATGTCCTTGATACCAAAATGTTAAACCTTGCTTTGTCACTGATGGAGCGTAATTCTTCCATCTTACAGGAAACAAATGGGATATGATATACAGTGGCGCTACTAGGGAACATCTTTGTGATCGACTGAATCCAGGCTGTGTCTATCGTTTTCGAGTTTACTGCATCAGTGATGGAGGACAGAGTGCGGTAATAATTACGTGTAGATTTTTTTTCTCAAGTTTGGTCAAATGAATGAAATCATCAGATGTCACCTCAAATATTGAAATACATCCATAAAATGTATAACCCAGGTGGTTAAATTTTTAGTGACCAGACTAGCCTAATGTAGTGAATATCTGTTTTTTGGTTGCTGTTTAGCTTTGGAAAAATTAGGCTTTGGAAAAACATTGCAGAAAATGTTTTGGAAGAACATTGCAGAAAAGTTTATAAAGATAAATTTTAGGATGATGCTCAATTAACCCTAAGAGAAACAGAAACAAAATCATTATTTAAACACAAATTCTAAATATACACTTATTTCAGAAAAGTTTGGCAATTATTTTCTTACTAGAGACAGAAATGGACTTAAATGTGCCATTGATTATATATGAGACATTTGTAATGTTCTGGAAAAGTATGATGTTTTTTAATAGGAGTGATTTTTTTAATGAATTCAACCAATAATGTATCTTAGAGCATTCATAATTGTTTTTTTTTCAAATGAGATTTAATGAAATGAAAGCAATTTTTTTTTAATGAATTAGCATTTTGTTGAAAATGAGAGTATAGTGAAGTTGAGTTCAGGCTTTGGATCCAATTGCTTCATTTTCTTTGATAAGAAATCTTACGAGTGAACCTTACTGTTTATAAAATGTTAAGTATCAACCTTAATACTGTGCAGATAATGAATATAGCACTGAGTTTGTGTCAGTGCTTTTAAGAGAATGTCTTTTAAAATGAAAGTTTTTTTTAGTAGCATAGAAGTGAAAAGTAATGCCAAATACCTGGAAAGATGCTAAATACTTGAGAACACTTATCTATCTGATTTTTAAATTATTTTTAGGGTGAAAGAAAAGATTTTTTTGTTGTTAATATTAAATTAGCGTTTAGGTTGAAAAATACAGTCAAGTGGTCAAAATAGTCTAAACCTCTTAAAAACACAGCAGACAGCATTGATAGAATGTTAAAACAATCTTCTTTAGAAGATATTTGTAGATCCATTTGGACACCAAAAATAATGTCCATTAGATTATGAGGGAAGTTATTTTTTTAATATGGAAGGAAAAAAAGAGTTCTTTGTTGGGGTTTGTTTTTTTCCTGGTAACTTTATATCTAGTAGGCACATAATACTTGTCCTTATTTTACTTGCCTGTATAAAATTTGTGTTTTAATGATTTAATTAGATTTTATTTTATTCAGAACTTTATTCCTTTTCTGTTGATACTCAGATGCAAATTATTGGTGCAGTCTTTGTGTTTGTCTTATTTTCCTTTAACAAAAGCAGTCTGATTGTTTGGCTTGGGGCATTTTTGTTTTGTTTTTGCTTTTGTTTTGGCAGGTATCTGAATCTTTACTTGTGCAGACTCCAGCTGTGCCTCCTGGCCCATGCCTCCCTCCCAGATTACAGGGTAGACCCAAAGCAAAAGAAATACAGTTACGATGGGGTAATTTTCATTTTGGTGATAAATTATAATTAAGTCGGTACTAAATATATTCCTCTTGTTTGACTGCGTGAATCTTTCCACCTTTAGGACCCCCTCTGGCCAATGGTGGATCACCCATTTCTTGCTATGGGGTGGAAATGTCTCCTGTAGAAAAAGATGAACCCAGAGAAGTTTACCAAGGTCCTGAAGTAGAATGTACAGTGAGCAACCTTCTTCCTGGAAAGACTTACAGCTTCAGACTACGTGCAGCTAACAAAATGGGGGTAGGAAAACCAAGCTGACTGAATTATAAATCCCGGTGGTATTTCATATAACATGTCATTGTGCCCATTATTTGACCATTTTGCTTTCAACATGTGACTCCAAATTTTACAATTTTTAATAAGCCTCTGTTGATAAATGAGAATTCAGTATGTACCATAGCTTAACAGTTACAGAATATCAGTACTTTAAAACTCCAATTACTAATATGTGACTCTCTGAACTTGAGCTGAGCCTTTCAGGCAGTGCTAATGGAGTTTACTTAGTAAGAAGAGTAGAAACATGATCATAAGATGAAATACTTAAGAGTAAGTAAGTGTTTTGAGGCTGGTTGTACGCAGTGTTTATTTCAAGTTGACAGCTACTTGTGTTCATTTTTTTTGCCTAAGGGAAAAAACTTACATTCTAAGCATTTCTGGTTTTGTGTATTTTTTTGTTTTTATTTTTAATTATCTCTGTATCTGTGTAACTCCATAAAATGGACAGAATAGGTGATATCTCCATTTTACAGCTGAGGAAGCTGGGGTTCAGGAAAGCTAAACTCCTTGCCCCAGCAGTCACACACACTAAAAAGTGGCAGACATCAGTCACTCTGTCCCACTCTGGAGTCAAAACCCTTTCCACTCAACTGTAATATCTTTCATCTCTCTGAATTAAAAGTTCTCTGAGGACCAACCAGTCACTTTTGACTTTGAGTTAGCACTGTGTTTCTTAAAACTACAGTATAATTAAAATTTCATGAAATTAAACTGACAAGTCTTTCCCCATTACTTCAGATTTTAGTAAACTCTGATGATCTTGGCAGCCCCTCAAGGCTGCAGTACATGGGGTAGCATCTTTAATACTAGTGTCTATAATCTGGGTTTTCAGGTTTGTGATAACTTGTCAGAATCATCTCAAGTAAATGTTTGTTCCCTGTGTTTTCACAGAATGCATTTTTACACCCTACTAAAGCTGTTACTTAAGTTTAAGTTATAATTTATACCTACAATCTCTTGTGCCTTTAATTGGTATTCATTTCTTCACTCTTGACATGATTTCTTTTTATTCAACCTAATTCCTAAATTCCCCTCCCTTCTTACAAAAAACCAATTCATAAAAGAATAAGAGGCAAGAGAAGAAACTATAGTAAATGAAACTTTAAAATACCTCACATATTTACTTCCATGATCATTAATTAAATCTTTACTTTCTGTGATTTCTTTTAGGAGAATTTTATTATGACTAATTAGTCTTAAAGGAAAGGGATGATGAATTTAATTATCTGTGACTATTTATGGAGAGCTGTGCAATTGGTAGGTGAAAAATGAAAACACTGATTAATATTTGTTTTTCTAGTTTGGGCCGTTTTCAGAAAAACATGATATTACTACAGCCCCTGGACCACCAGATAGTGCAAGCCCCCTCAAGTGACGTGCAGAGCTGCAACTTGTGCACAAGTGAATTGGGAGGTATTGTAATTTCCTTCACATGTATTTGCTTGAAATGATTAAAATAATTTTACATGAAAGAATGAAGATACTATTCATTTCATCTCCATAAATTATACAAAGAGTAAAGTCCTGGTTAAATCCACTTGGTAAAAAGGAAATTCTTTTCTCTCTTTGAAGTTTTTAAATAAAGTAAATGTTTACAAGTATGTAGATTCTTGTTCATGATGGTGCCCCACCTCAGTACTGAGATATCTAACCACGGTGCACTTAATGTTCAGAACAAACCTTCATAGAAATCAGTGTATACCATTTCTCTCATGTTTATTATCTCCAGTATACTTACTGCATATAGCAGTAATCAATAATGATAATTAACATTTTCTGTTTCGTTTGAAATTTAACAAAGAAAATAGCCTTGTATGATTTAACATTTATATTACTTAATAGAATTATTTTATCTTATTTACCTTAAGATACTCTTTCTAAAGTGACTGAATCATATTGCTATGTCTGATTGAAAACAAAGTTATATCTTTAATTCAGGTGGCCTTAATGAATAAAAATGTAATATTAAACACTTTATGTTCTGTTAAACATTCTTTTAGAAATCCAAAAACAGTTCAGTTTTTTATGTGCTTGGGGAAATAACATTTTTGCCCCAAAACTATGTAATCATTATCAGAACTTAAGACAAAAGACTTTATCCCCTTTTCTTAACTTTAAGGTCCCTTTGAGTAATGGAACTGATGTTACAGAATATCGATTGGAATGGGGAGGAGTTGAAGGAAGTATGCAGATATGTTACTGTGGACCCGGTCTCAGTTACGAATTAAAAGGACTTTCACCAGCAACCACCTATTATTGCAGAGTCCAGGTAAAGGTGGTCAGGGTCTCGTCACTCTAGAATTTTGTGTTTTGTATTTGCATGATTATGTCTTTAACTTTGGGGCTCTGTTAATTTGTAGGCTCTGAGCATTGTGGTGCAGGCCCTTTTAGTGAAGTAGTAGCCTGTATGACTCCACCATCAGTTCCTGCTATTGTGACTTGTCTTCAAGAAATAAGTGATGATGATATAGAAAATCCCAATTATTCGCCATCTACATGCCTTGCAATAAGCTGGGAAAAGCCTTGTGATCATGGTTCAGAAATCCTTGCCTACAGCATAGACTTTGGAGATAAACAGCCCTTGACAGTGGGAAAGGTTACAAACTACATTCTAGACAATCTGCAGCCAGATACAACATACAGGTACACAGAAAAAACTATCCTAATTTTTACCTAGTCCAGAGAGACACTTTAAATAGAATAATCATAAACTAAACCTTTTTTTTTTTTTTTTAAACATGGCACTTAGAATACGAATTCAAGCCTTGAATAGCCTTGGAGCTGGTCCTTTCAGCCACATGATAAAATTAAAAACTAAACCCCTCCCTCCTGATCCACCTCGTCTGGAATGCGTTGCCTTCAGCCACCAGAACCTTAAACTGAAGTGGGGAGAAGGAACCCCAAAGACGTTGTCGACAGATTCGGTTCAGTACCACCTTCAGATGGAGGATAAGAATGGAAGGTGGGTGTTTCTAATTGCTTCTTTATATAGTTTCTTAGGTCTTCAGTATATAAATTTTTTTAACACTAGAAATGTTTTCAAAAACAGAAGTCTCATAAGAAATAATTTTTAAGTATGCCATTTTTGAAACATCAGAAGACATAGTGAAAAGAGAAAATAGGAAAGCTGTTCTTTGGCTCTCTAACTCATTCACTCTCTTCAAGCTAGTAAAAGGAGCAATCTTTACTGCAAAATAAGTTCTTGAGTGCTGATTTCCAGCAAGAGGTAGTTTTTACAGTAAACAGTTGATTGGCATAAGGCCTTTGAGATCCTTGAGGGTTATGTCTCACCCTCCACACTCTCACGGCATGAACAGCATGTGAATGCAGGAATTCACTTTCTCACCATCAGATCTTAGACCCTCTGATAAATAGTCCAGTCCCCTGGCTATTCCGGTCTTCTCTGTTCTGTCCTTTGCCATCTCATTATATGCGTGCTGTTTTATTCCACTAAATCATGCATTTGAATTATAGTGTTACTCAAAGTAATTAATATAAATTGTCAAAATCCAATCTGGGGCAGTAAATTGATACTAAATTTAACCAAAATAAACAATGCCATGTATCTTCCTCAGTTGATACTTTAATCTTTTAAGAATTTTGTTTTGTTTTTGTTTTTTTATGTTTCACTCAATTTGTTAGAAATAAATTTGTATGTCTGATAGATTCAGAATACTAGTGACAGTTTTTCCCAAGGTTACTTTGGTTTTTTGTATTGGGTTTGTATGTCAGTCAAATATTCAATAATGGAATACTCAGGGTACTTGTATATCAGTACTCCCTATCAGAAATAATTATACATTTAAAATAGCATACAGAATTAAACATCCTGTATCAATCATAAGAGCATTACACAGCGAATAGTATTGATTATTTATTTCCTGAAATCTGTGCCTCTCGGAATGTTAGCCTTTGCTCCTGGCAGAATTTTGTGTACTCTTTGTAATCTTATATCTGGAAGGAAGTTTTTTGCCTTGCTGCACATTTTTGGTATAGCCCATTTATCTTTAATATTTGTTGTTATTGTGAGGTGAATTAATTAATTTATATTTAGGATCATGCAAGATTTACTAGAAACAGATTTAATTGGTATTTGGTTGAAAGATAATAGAACAAAGATTTTATGAAGTATAGATGATATTAGGGTATATTTAGATATTGTAGATATTCTATATTGTAGAACTTTAACCGTGATTAGTTTAGAGAACTGTTGCAGGGTATGGGGTATGGCTTATGGTCTTTCTGGAAAATAAAGAAATTAAAGTGGTTTATGATATTGTAAATTTACCACATAAATTTCATAAATTAAATCAATTTAATATCTTTAGTTACTTGCCTTTGATTTTTCACAACTCTTCACATTTGTTGTGGGATCGTGTCAGAATGCTACCTCATCTGTTCCCTGACCACAGGTTTTTTTATCATGGTTCAGCTTTTTACAACAGTGGCTTTGCCACTGGTTTTTTTAATCCTCTCAGTTTAAAAAAAAAAATGGAGATTCAAAAGGCAAGGCTTATCCAATTACTACTTCTTGGAAACAGTGTTACTAACAATCATTAAGTATTCCATCATTTTAAACTAACTATAATTTTCAGACTATTAGAACTACATGAGTATTCATTATTCATTCCTCAATTTCCAAAAATTTTTAAAACAGCCAATTAAAAATTTGGAGAACATTCAGCATATGTATGACACATATGACACTAAACTTTACATTGAAAGTTCAAGTGGATAATTTATGGGAAATTATATACAATATTGTCTCACACTGTTAGGTAAATATTAAGAAAACCTCACTAAATCAATTAAAATTATGCCTAGGAAAGGGAATTATCTTTTTTATGTGACAAACTCTAATTAGAAATAATTGATAATGAAAATTGTGATGTTCTGAGTATCTTTTAAGATATATACATTAAAAAACAGCAGTCAGAAGCAAAGCTATACCAGAAGCCTGAAAAGAAACAGTTACTGTGATTGTATATGAAATCTTGCAATAAATTTTCAGGAAATTATGGCAAATTGGGAAATTAATTCTGTGATTTTCATCTGATGAAAAATAAGGATTTATTGAGTGACAAACCATTGTGGCATTAAATTCTAGGAGTAACTTATTGCTCCTAAATAATGTCTGAGCTATTCTTTTTTAGTGGTTTTTAAACACTTTTCATAAGGTAGTCAAGGTTTAATTTTCATAAGAGTCATTTCCATTTTAGGTTTGTATCCTTATACAGAGGTCCATGTCATACATACAAAGTACAAAGACTTAACGAGTCGACATCCTATAAATTCTGTATTCAAGCTTGTAATGAAGCAGGGGAAGGTCCTCTTTCCCAAGAATATATTTTCACTACTCCAAAATCTGTCCCAGCTGCCCTGAAAGGTAAGTTCTCCATCCTCAAGTTACTTTAATAGTAAATTAATTTTAAATGCTTTTTCTAATGTACTTTTTGTACAGTTAAAATTTATCATTAGTATGTGTCTAAATTACAAAAAGGAAATGAGCTAGACAAGCCTACTTACTGGGAGTTTCACTTAATAATAAAAGCTATTTTATCTGGCATATTGATAATCAGTGCTGTTTTTTGTCACTCATCTTTTAAATAAACATAAAAGTACTAAATTGAATAGATAGGCTGGTTTTCTAATAGGGCCATTTACTGTTTTCACTATCGTTTTTTAAAGAAAATAAATCACAATTCTTGTTGTTTTGAGTCATTGCTATTTCATTTATTTGGATTTCAGGGGGAGAGTCAGGTCATCTGTTTAGCAAAACCTAAGTACTCAGTTAATTTGAATTTTTGAGTCAAATTTACATACACATTCACACATTTGTGCATGTAATATATATTTAAGATTAATTTTAGCAGAGTTCTTATTTTAAAAGGACCCTGGCAAGTATTGTACTTTGTGCATTTAGCCAAGGAAAAAACTAAAATTCCTATCCCTCTGAGGACAAATCACAAACACGTCTAGTACAGTGTCCTGGATCATATACTTGAATGTACCATCTGTTAACTGGACCCATAATAGCAAGATTGTTCTTGAATACTCCTAATAATATTGATGGATTTCACGGAGTTATTTTTTTTTTCCTTCATCTGGTTTAGTTGTCTCTTAACCTTAAGAAGATTACTGATTTTGACACTTTGTACTCCACTACTGAGTGAGGTAGTCATATGTGTGGTCAAGAAGTTGGGGGTGTTTTTCAACTCATTCTCTTAGGAAATTTATTAAATTATCAAATTTCATGTTCTGGTTACGCTCTTTGAAGTACCATAAAAGATGTTGTAGAACTACCCCTAGCTTTTTAGCTCAGTGAAAACAGTGCTTCTCTTGACAGATCTTTTAATCAGTCTGCATTGTAATGTTTATAGATTGCATGTTCTGGAGGAGAGTAAGAGTTAGCCATTGACCATTTCTCAGCAAATTTCAAACATGCACTGATGCTTATTCCAAGTGATAACTAAGTTTTAGAGTCTGTTGATTTTGATTAAAACAAATGTCTGTGTGATGTGCCAAGTGAAAAAATCAAGTCAAGCAGATTTTATTTATATTTCTTCTCTACAGCCCCCAAAATAGAGAAAGTAAATGATCACATTTGTGATATTACATGGGAGTGTTTACAGCCAATGAAAGGTGATCCAGTTATTTACAGTCTCCAGGTTATGGTGGGAAAAGATTCAGAGTTCAAACAGGTATGTGTCAAAATACAATTCTATAGATACATGTTTTTACCTTTTTTCACTTTAACGTATTTTCAGTACAAGATTTGACTAACCTTTATCTTCCTAATTCAGAAACATTTGTTCAGTGCTTACTGTGTCCCAAAGATTAGTAACTACACAGTATATCAGGATTCAAAATCCTTTAGGTATGAGCTGTACTTAAACAGAGCATTCATTCATTTGATAGGCTTTATTGAACTCTGTGCCAGGCACTCAGAAGATGCATGGAACAAAAAGTCTTTGCCTTCGTGCAGCTTACATTCTAGCAGAAAAAAAAGAGATACTAGAAGCAGATAAATGCATCATGTATCAGTGTTAGATAGTGATGAGCACAACGGAGAAAAAAATAAAACTGGATAAAAGGAGTAGGGAGTACTAGGGCAAGGGACAGCTAGTGCTGTTTCATACAGGACAACAGGTAACATTTGAACAGAGACTCAAAGAAAGTGAATATGGGGAGAAGAGTGTTCCAAAAAGCAGGAACAGTAGGTGCAAAGGCCCTGAGGTAGGAGCATGCTTGTTAAATTTAATGGACAAGAAGAAAGTCACTGTGGCTGGGGCAGTGTGACCAAAGGGAGGAATAATAGATGAGGTCAGGGAGTTAGTCATAGAGGGTCTGTGAGTGGCATGGAGGTCATGCAGCGTGTTATAGGCCACGCTCCAGTATTACTCCACGTGAAATGAGAAGCCAGTGGCGGGTTGTGACCAGAGTAGTCACATGATCAGACACAAGGTCATTGTGACTAGAGTAGGATAGGACAGATGCAGAGCCACCACTGAGGAGGCTTTGACAGTGTTGCTAATAGTCCTCGTTAGAGTGCAGAGTTGCAGTATGGAGGCCTAGAGGAACTATCACCTTCCCAGCCAAGAAACTTCAAAGACGGATTCTTGATAGTGAATAGCCGATGAAGTGAGGAGCTGTCAGTGTTCATTATAACTTATAAAAGAAGTCTTTATGCTGCTCAAAAGCCTTATTTATTTTAGGCATTTCATCTGCTTCTCCCTCTTTGCTGTCAAACTTCGTGATTTTTGAGGGCTTTTAAACTGGGTTTTCAATTTAGTATCTTACCTTGTATTTTCTTTTCTTAGTAGAAAAACCAGTCATTCATCTGTTTTATTTCACTCTTGTGCTGTCATAATTATTAATAATAGATTACCTCTCAATATAGGTATAATTTTTTCCTTTCAAGTTTTGCTAAATATGGAAGCATAATTTTTTAACCAAAATTACAGAAGGCCCCAAAGGGTCAGATTAAATTTGGAATGTGGTTGTTTTCTTTATTAAGTCATCAGCAAATTGACATGATAATTGGATTTGAGTATAATTTACAGATAAGCAGGTTTCCTTCCAAGGAAGAAATCAAATTAATACTAAAGAAAATGTAATTGCACTACATGTTTAAAGGAAATAGGGATCCCACATTTGAGTAGTGTGTGAACACATCACTACATGAAACAGCAGTGCTAATTATAATTTAAAAGCTAAAGTCTGCCCATCCACACTCTTGCTTTAGATGGTAAGCACACTGTAGAACTGATTTCCTTAGAGCTTCATCAGATATATGCATGTATGCATGCTCATCTAAATCTCTTACATGTTTATATAATTCTATAATTTACTGACAAATTATATTCCAAAAGTTTGAAGGTCATTTTTTAAGAGTTTGATCTCATTCGTGGAATTTAATATTTTACTTAAAATTTCATTGATAGTCAACACACATGTATTAAATACTACACATGAAAGTTAGTATTTTACTTAAAATTTCATTGATAGCAACACACATGTATTAAATACTACACATGAAGAAATTGAGGAGGCTACATTATTAATATTACTGTTCTTATTTTCCATTTATTACACGTTAGCAAGCAAGCAGAAATAACTATAATTGACATTTTATGTAAGCAAACAAAAAAAAGGTCATAATAAAGATAAAACACACTTTATAAAAAGAAATGATTCCCCACCCTCACCCCCGGATTTTAGAATGTTTTCCAAAAGGATTATCACTGAAGGGACTCTTGAGGGGGCCAGTGACCTCTCAAGTGTGAGTTGAGTAAGGCTCAAGAATGCAGTGTGGAGTGGAGGAGGCCAGGTCTTGGTGGGTCTTTATTTTACAGCAGTAGGAACTGTTGATGTTTTTAAGAAGGGAATCATTTTTTTTTAAGTTGGTGGTTGACTTTGTAGGTGAGCCTGTAAAAACCTGTTCAACCTGTCGTAGTGCTGGTTCAGGGGATCTGAAAGCAAATTAGCGTGGCAGCAACTAGTACTTCTGACCCTAGACCACACTTACAGTTCTTTATCTTCTTCCCTTTTCTGCCCTGTTTGACCAGTCATTGGCTTTGACCAGACTTCCCACTCTGTAACCTCGCCAAGGCTTGGCCTCGTTCTCTAAAATTATACTCCTCCCCTGACTCTTGCCTCCCTCCCTCACATACATTATAACTCTCATCTCCACAGGATAACTGACCTTATGCGCATTAGGAGAAAAAATTTTTGCTTGGGAAAATTCATATCAAAAGTCAAGTGTCTGCTGGCTCTTTGATCCTCCCAGCAGTGTATACATTTTTAAAAGCAGGTGCTTTTTAACCAAAGCAGCATTTCAATTGGTATAACAAGGTGAAGTAAAAATATTGGGGGACAGTAGAACCACCTTCAAAGTAGATAACTCCCATTTGGGAGTCTATACCTGAGACGGAGCTCATTAATGTTACAAGTACCAGGAAAATTAATTCAAATTAGTGTATAAAGTATAAATCCTCTTAGAGAGAACCCTGTAGGTAGGCAGGTTGATCAGAAGCTTAATGCAGTCATCAGGGACATAGTTTCACTCAGTGTTCATTGCCTGCCATGGGGAACTCTTGCTTATTCACATTCAACGATGTCCTGTATCTACAGTTACCTATAGGATGTCTCCCTGTTTAGACATCTTCCCGACATCTAAAACAAAATGATCTTATCATCTTCCTTCCCAGTCTCTTCTCTCCAGCTTCCTCCTAATTTATCACTATCCATAAACACTTCCCTGATAGCTCAGCTGGTACAGAATCCGCCTGCAATGCAGGAGACCCTGGTTCGATTCCTGGGTCGGGAAGATTCCCCTGGACAAGGGAATGGCTGCCCATTCCAGTATTCTTGCCTGGAGAATTCCATGGGCAGAGGAGCCTGGTGGGTTACAGTCCATGGGGTCGCAGAGATCAGACACAACTGAACAACTAACACTTTCACTTGAAACCTTGTGCTTTTATCACCAAGAGCCCCAGTCATGCCCAATTCCCTCAATCCCTCACTCAACCTTATGATCAGGATTCCTTAAACACTGTTTAAATAGCACACAGTAAAGTGGCCCCTGTGGAATTAGACCTAAATTTCCAGTTAGTGTATTAACATGGTCGTCTTCTCAGTGTCAAATCGCCTCACCTGTCACCCTCATGCCATTTGTTGAGGCTTTTTCCCAAATCATTTTACCATGATCATTTGGAGACAAATGGAAAGTAAAGAAAATTTCAAAGGCAAAAATGAGTATCATCTACTGTACCTATAGGACAAATACATATTTTTTAACTTTTACTAAATTGCCCCATTGTATGTATATTGTTTCACACTGCTTTCTAATACAGTGTTGATTTACTTAACCTCATCCTTTTACCATCACTAAAACATAAATCATTTCTGTATTCCCACTCCCTGAAATGCTATATTCAGGACTAAGGCATATTCAGCATTTTTTAAAGACTCATTTTTCAATAAAAATTCATTTATATATCTTTTCAGTATCTACCAATATACATTTGATATATATATACATAGTCAATACAATATAGTGGCCTTTTATTAATAAGTACCTATTATATGCTAGAGACACAGAATTGAGGGAAAGATCTTACCTTGCTCCTTTGGGAGCAAACCAGCATGTAAAAATTTAGATTTATAACACAGATACAAACAAGGCAGCTAAAATTGCTTGACCTTACTTGTAACCCACCAGCTAGCTGGGGAAGCTCAGCTGGGAAACCACTGAGTCTTGGTCTTTTCATTTAGAGGATGAGTGAAGGGATTCAGTAATGGCAGTGAGAGCTTCCATGTATTGAGCACCCGCTGTATGTGGGGCACTGTGCTAAGAAGCGCTGTAACATATTAGTTTACCTCATCCTCGTAATTACCATACAGGATGAGTACTGTCACACCATCACGGCGTGTGCAGGGGTAGAGCAGAGCTCGGAGCCCAGTCCCTGCAGTCACTAGCACTCTGCCTTGAAAATCTGTGGAATTCCATTCTTACTATTGCCCTTCTGGGGGATTGAGCAGAGGAGTTGGGTTTTAAGATCTAATTCTTTGGTTCTAAGTGATCTCTTACTTTAAAGTTTATAAAATGATTTGCCACAGACACCTGTAGCGAGCTCTCCTTTTTCATTTATTGTTTCATTCATCACATCTGTTTGAAGCATTACAGAAAACCAGTTTTACAAAGATACCATGGGAGAGGAAGGTCAGACACCGTTCCTCTTTTCATGGAATGATTTCACACAAGTTTGACAAATTCTTACATTTGGTGAAACCAGAGAAATGCCCGTGGACTGATTGTGCTTATTCTGTAGCTACTCTGGGGGCACATCTTCCCTCTTCAGCTGGTCTGTAAGCTCTGTGAGGGGAGATAGCACACCCTGACTCTTCAGATTTCCCCTGCCATTACACAGCAAACAGTTGAGTTCTTTAATATATAGGTATTTTAAAACCTCATTTAAAAGAGCCAGGCGGTGCCTCTCACACGCTTCCATGTCAAAAATAACTCTAAACCTAGCCAATTTTAACATAGATTTTCTACCCAGCCTTCACATAAATTCTTTTCCTCATGTCTTGCTCTCAGATCTATAGAGGTCCTGACTCTTCATTCCGGTATTCAAGCCTGCAGCTGAACTGTGAATATCGTTTCCGCGTGTGTGCCATTCGCCAGTGCCAAGACCCTGCGGGGCATCAGGACCTCGTCGGTCCCTACAGCACGACAGTGCTCTTCATCTCTCAGAGGACTGAACCACCAGCCAGCGCCAGCAGAGACACTGTGGAAAGCACGAGCACCGGGCGGGCGCTCAGCGACGAGCAGTGCGCGGCCGTCATCCTTGTGCTCTTTGCATTCTTTTCCATTTTGATTGCCTTTATCATTCAGTACTTTGTAATCAAGTGAAAATACAACTTTATTTTTAATATTACATTTTATTTTGTCATGTACTAAAATTATTTCTGTATTGCTTTTACAAAAACAGTGGCATTAAGCACTGGCATTGAGACTCTAGTACATCATTTTGGCCATTTTTAATGCTTTATATTGCTAGGTAGAGGCTGGCACCTTATTAGAATGCAAGCCACAGAAATAGCAATTTTCGGCTTTTTGTTTGGTTGGGGCTCTTTTTTTTTTTTTTTCTTTCTTGCTTTTTTTCTTATTTTGACATGCCTTCTTGTGAAACAAAATTTCTGAGAGGCAACAATACAATATATAATTGATATTTTGACCAATCGGCATGAGTGTAACAGTAACATCCTGATCTGTTTGTTCTAAAGATTATTACCTAGTGAAAAATTCAGAATGGTTAAAATTCACACTAACATGCTATATAAAAATGTTAAAGTATGATGATGCTGTGAAAGCAATCTAGTGCTATATTTCTACCTCCTCATTTGTCTTAATTTGGTAAGTGGGATTATGATGAATAACTGGAGGGGCTTAGCAGACAAAAACTGGATGAAAGAATATGCATGGAAAAAAGCTTCTTGTTTGATAAATGTGGAGTTCTTCATTACAAGTATATATTCATGAATTCACAGATAAGCCACTTGAAGAAAGCACAGACAGTTTACTTGGCCTAAAATTTTTAACGTTTACTCAGAAACACATCTTCAGGTCTTGAAAACATGGAAAAGACAGAGGGCTTTTAGATAGTTAACTTTTTAAAAGTAATTCATAATCAATCCTGAGTTTCAGACTTATTTTTGAGCCTTTGAACTATACGTGTGTGTATAAGGACATACACGTACATATGGCTTTATATATATGCCAAGTGTAGAAATATATATATATATAATATACACACATGCACACACTCTCACTCCATCTATCTGGTATAGGCTAATTTTGAAGAACTCCCGTAAGTTTTGCTGCTTCTCCCATAACTACTGCTATCACCATCAGAATTCATAATCAAACCTAACCTTTTTGTTTGGGGCACCAAATCTGAAGACAAAATTAATTTGCACCAGTAAACTTCAAGCTGCTTTCTTTCTTGAAAAACTAATGTTTAATGTAATGTCTGTTTGGATACTGTTCCAGTTGTTGATTGCATGTGGTTAATGTTGCATTAGAGCACTTTGCAATTACATAATTCATTAATGTTTTGTGAGCTTGCATTTGTGAGTTATTGGATGATCAGATTGAATCTTGTCAAGTATCACATTGTACATCTTGCATAGATGTCCATGACTGCCAGTAATAATACAGTTTGTAATGAAACTATCTAAAATTCTTGTTTTATCACATCTGTTATCTGTAAAACACTTGTAACTAGCTTTTTAATTTATTATTTGAATTTTAGGATAGTGAATCACTAATTTTTAGTTGCTGAGGTTAGCATTTTAGTGATTACTAAGCACTTCTGTCAGTCTTTGAAAAAAAGGACGTATGTTTTGTGCTTTGAAGATCTCTGAAGAATTTCTTCTATTAGAATGGGCATGTATTGTAATTGTTTTATGTCAAATGATCTGTGCTGTAGAAGAAAACATTAACTTTTGTTCAAAAAAGAAATGGATAAACTTGGCCTTCCCAAGTGGTAAGAATGATCTGTCACTATAAAATACTGTATGTTTACATTTTATTTAAATTTAATCTCTTATAGTAGGCTGATAACTTCCCCCAAAACAGTGATTGTTTTCTAGAAACTTCTTAAAAGTGCCACATTTGGCAGTACAAATGAGTTTGAGTGTAATAGCCCAGAGATTTCTATATAGTTGAATGTCTAAAATGGTAAAATGTGCCACTGTGGCAGTTACAGTGGCTTATGTTTTTCATAGTATCTCAAATGAACTCCTATTTTTGATAGTAAATGTCATTTAATAGTGTACTTGCCATTTGAGCCTCACTGCAAAATGAGTGCAGAGGAGTAACAATTTTTAATGTAATCTTGATTTTACCTCATATACTGTACATTCCAAAAACGCTAAACTTTTTAAAGATTATAGATACACTACCAAACATATCACCTTAAAATTGTATAAGGATGAACTTCATGCAGATGAAAAAATATAATCATAAAAATACATAAACTATGTAGCAAAAATATCTTTAAAATCCATGGAAAATAAAAGTTGTATCATTCTTTTTTTGAGATATGTTTATTGTATTCATAAACATTATTTGCTGCCTCTTTTGGAGAATGAAATGTTAAGGTCTCCCCTCTTGTAATTGGCTTACAACAATTTTCCCAAAATAATTAAATCTTCAACAGGAGAGGATCCATATTCAAGAAGGTCAAGTTTTATCCTAGTGAGCTGATTTTGTGCAACTCATTATATATCTATATATATAGAAAACAAGATATCTAATGAATAAAGATGGGTCTGAGGTAAACTTCCCATTGGAAAGAAAGTCTGACCTCTCCTCACCTGTCCTGCATTCTTTGCCGCCTTTCCCACCTACAGGGCCCAGAACCAGGCCTGCTTTCCACCAGAAGGTTCAACATGCCCTCCTACTCAATACCATAAAGTTCTCACATGTACCGGGACATTCAACATCCCTTCTCACGTATCTCAAAATTTCCATCCCACAGACCTCATCCAGGGATACATTGCTTTTTAAAATCCAAGTGTATCTATAATTGCTGCAACTGTAGGCACCATGAGAAAGTTTAAAGTGTTAGGTGCGGAAGAGGGGAAACGACGTAGGGGCATTGCTGCTTGGAAGCCACTGAGTTGGAATCCACCCTTGAGAAGAATAGGATACTGGAGTCATGGTTCCACAGCACCTCATTTTTTTTTCCCAGTAGATTGGAAATAGGAATGTTACATGTGCTTAAGCATTTTGTGGGTTGGTTTCCAACACGTGTGTATACCTTAACATCAACAGATTCTCTGCAGGAGGGTCCCGTGTCTATGGTGGCTCAGTTACACAAACAAGACTGCAAAAAGGAAATGGGTCTTCCAAACCTAACACTCGTCATCCTAGAATCTAAACACCTACCATCAACACAGGTGACCACAGTGCTTTGTGTGTTTTAAACGCCCGGGTCTCCCACATTGCAGGTAGATTCTTTATTGTCTGAGCCACCAGGAAAGCCTTTAAATATTACAGATTGAGAATAATCTGTATGTGTCCCTTTACTCATTTGTTTTCTCCCTGACTCTCTTAAAGGAGAAGTTGAAAGAAGAACTAAGATTTTAATAGTTGGGGTCAGCAAACCTTCAGTGTCTGCAGTGTTGCCTTCAAATGTTTAGATGTTGTAAGGACTGTTTTTCATCTTAGAGATAACAGGATGCTGTGGGAAGTTTGCCAAGAGAAAAGTTTCAAAAACATTTTAAAGCCACATGACCCATTCAAATCATAATAGCATCTATTGCCCACTCTGTGTTAAAGATGCATTCAGTGTTTTACCTTAGTTATTTCACAGTGCTCTTAATTGCTCCGTTAAGCATAAACAAGCACAGGGCATTATCTGCTAAAGATCACATGGCTAATAAGTGAGAAACCCCGAACTTGACCACTGTCCTCTGCTGTCTCCTAGAGAAGCCCTAAACTCAAGGAAATCAAGATAGTAATTGACTTTAATTGCATTTATGATAGCATTTATTGAGTACTTCCTGAATGTCAAGCTGAACACCTCACCACATCCAAAGCAGCTCACAGTCCTCTTAAAACTGAACAGAAAGAAATCAGACTAGGAGAACTGGTACAAAACAAAAAACAGAAAAAACCTGAAAAGGCAATGAGGGGGGATTAGCTGCACTAAATTATAAAGCCTTAGAAACAATACCACCACACGCATAGAAACGAATAGAAAGCCCATAGTCTCAAGTACATAGAGAATCTGGTACAGGCATTTCAGACCAAACATAAAGCTCTAATTTCTTTCCTCCAAAATTTCATTCTTGGATACACTGATTCCCATTTTGAGCCTCCACCCTGCTCTAGGTTTAAATCATTCTCTTAAACATTCATCCACAGATGAGACAAGCTCACTTGTTCATAAAGGGAATATAGCTATTGGGCTGGCCAAAAAGTTCATCTGGGATTCTCCGTGCCATTTTACAGAAAAACGAACTTTTGGATCAACTCAGTACAATGTGGCTGAAACTTGAAAACAGGTTGAGTGAAAGAAACTGGACACAGCAGGTCACATGTGTGATTCTATTCATTGGAAATATCAAGACTACATAAATCCATATAGGTAGGTAGATGAGTGGTTGCCAGGAGCTGGAAGAAGGAGATGGAGAGTAACTGCTTAATGTGTATGGTGTTTTATTGGGGAAATGGTTTGGAACTTGATAGAAGTAGGTGGATGTTGCACAACATTGTGACTATACCAGAAGTCCCTGGCAGTCCAGTGGCTAAAACCATGCTCCCAATGCAGGGGGCCCGGGTTTGATCCCTGGTCAGGGAACTAGATGCCACATGCTGCATCTGAGACCTGTCACAGTCAAATAAATGAAAATAAAAGCCTCTGAAATGCTCACTTTAAGATAGTTAATTTTCAGGGACTTTTTTTACCTCAATTTCTATAAGGGACTATAAGACATTCCTAAAGACTGATATACAGATAGCGCATAACTAGAGAATCCTGGACATCGAGTCAATTAAATTGACTTAGTCATTAAGTCCACATTTCTAAGGACACAGACCAGCTTCTCACTTCCTTTTCCAACTACCCTGATATCCTTGGGTGTTCCCACTCCCTCTAGTTGGTGGGTTTGCCTGGTAAAATGGAGTCTTTTATGGGTGTCATTGCTGCTGCTGCTGCTGCTAAGTCACTTCAGTCGTGTCCGACTCTGTGCGACCCCAGAGACAGAAGCCCACTAGGATTCTCCAGGCAAGAACACTGGAGTGGGTTGCCATTTCCTTCTGCAATGCATGAAAGTGAAAAGTGAAAGTGAAGTCGCTCAGTCGTGTCTGACTCTTAGCGACCCCATGGACTGCAGCCTACCAGGCTCCTCCATCCATGGGATTTTCCAGGCAAGAGTACTGGAGTGGGGTGCCATTGCCTTCTGTCATTAATAGCTATTAAATGATTTGGCCTGCCCACTAGTTACCAGCTCTGTCTGACTCTTAACATTTCTCGGATGACCCAGTGATGTTGGAGAGGAAGTTACGTTTTACAGTTTCAGTTTACCAATGACAGTAGCTGTGCAGTAACAAGTTCATATAGGGTAGCATAAGACCCTTTTCCTTACAGCCTGTATTCTGAAAAGCAACCTAAAAATAAATCATGTGAGGAAAATTCACGCATTAATGCTTCCCTGGTGGCTCAGACGGTAAAGAATCTGCCTGCAATGGAGGAGACCCAGGTTCAATCCCTGGGTTGGGAAGATCCCCTGGAGAAGAGAACAGCTACCCACTCCAGTATTCTGGCCTGGAGAATTCCATGGATAGAGGAACCTGGTAGGCTACAGTCCATGGGGTCGTAAAGAGACAGACTTGACTGAGCAACTTCCACTTTTTTCAAGTACTAATACTCACAGAATTAATTTATGATTCTCTAAATGTGATTCAGACCTTTAAAACCAGCATGAAGCCTAGTATCCAGTCATGCTATGAAGAATGTGGATTCCAAGCATTGTAAACCTGGCTCAAAATGACCTCAGAGGGGGACTTCCATGGTGATCCACTGGTTGGGAATCCACCTTCAATGCAGGGGACACGGGTTCAATCCCTGGTCGGGGAACCAGGATTCCACATGCCAAGGAGTAACTAAGCCCGCATGCCCCAACTTCAGACCCACTTGACAGAATGAAGATCAGAGCCCCACAGCTGAGACTCAAAGCACTCTAATTAATTCACCAAAAAATTTTTTAAAACTTACCCCAGAGGGGTGACACATATGAAACTACAAAGGATCCAGGGAGTACACATTATTCTACAAAGGGCACACACAGTTTATGACAATATCATCAATAACACTTTAAAGGGACACCACATTTTAAAAGATAGTATAAATCTAGTGTCCATAAGGAAACTGCCATTCATTTGGGAAAACAAAAATAGAAAAATGCTGAAAAAGAGCAATGAGAGGGGACTAGCTGCACTAAATTATAAAGCCTTAATAATACCAGCCGAAAAGAGTTGTTTGGAACCGACTAGAAAGCCCATAGACCCAAGTACATAGAAGAATTTAGTACTTAATAAAACTGGCACCTCAAATCAGTGGAGGAAAAATGAACAAGTCAACAAACGATGGGTAAAGAATCTGCGTGCCAAGCAGGAAACACAGGTTCAGTCCCTGGGTTGGGAAGATCCCCTGGAGGAGGAAATGATAGTCCACTCCAGTAGTCTTGACTGGAGAATTCCATGGACAGAGGAGCCTGGAGGGCTACAGTTCTCGGGGTCACAGAGTCAGACACAGCTTAGCGACTAAACCACCAAAACAAATGATATTGGTACAACTGGATAGCCACGTAAAAATTAAAGTTGGAGCCACATCTCACACCTTATACCAGGATGAATTCCAAATGAATATAAATATAAATGATGAAACTAAATAAATAAGATGCGGGAGAATTCCTTTATAATCTTGGAGTTGTGGTGACCTTTCAAACTGTGCCTCAAGACACAGAAGTCACAAAAACGCTGATCATTTTAATGCCATAAAAATAAAGACTGCTGTATAGCAGTAAACAAACAAAACAAAAGTAGTTATAGCAAATAGCCAACCAGGAAATATCAGCACTAATATCCCAGAAAAGGGCTAATCTACTCTTCCTAATAAGGAAAATGCAAGTTCTGAAATATGGAAATGAAAAAGAAACATAAAATAAAAACCCAGAAAAACCATTTTCATTCTCACTGGCAAAAATGCAAAGCTTTGATTACACACCATTGATAACTGTAGAAAAACAAGATAGTGCTGGTGGAGCTTAAGCTATACAATCCTTATGAAGGGAAATTTGATTTCTGTTTACACTGGTTGAGCAGGCAGTCCACTAACAAATATTTATCTGCAAACATGACACATTGGACAGCACCATTCATTGCAGACCCATTTGTACCAGCAAAAGACCAGAAATGACCAAAATGAGCAACAATGTGAGACTGGTTAAATTGTACACCCAATGCAATGGAATACCATATGCAGCTATAGTAAGAGAGATTAAGGTAGCCTCCTACTGACTGATCTGGAAAGAGCACCAAGATAAATCATTAAGCTAAATGACAAAGAGCAGAATAATGCAGCTACTCCGCTCAGGTGCCCTTGTCCTCAAATTTCCTGGATCCAGACCAGACAATGAGAGAATGAGCTTTCAGCGATGCCATTCCCCAGGTGGCTCCCAGCCTTTGGGGTGTCAGCCTATTGACTGTGTTACTGAGTGCAAGCTCGCAGTGCTTGCTGCAGGACAGGTCAGTAAACTGAGAGACCAGTTGTTGGGGCAAGTAACAGCAACTTTAGTTGGAAAGCCAGCAGACCAAGAAAGAAGATAGTAGATTTGGGTTCCAAAGAACCATCTTGCCTGAATTGGGATTCAGCCTTCTTTTATACTAAAAGGGAAGGGAATAAAGTGAAACCTTGCCTGGTTCCGGCCAGCCGGTGGAGAGAACGTGTTAGTTACTTCCTGCCTGCAGTCATTCACAGGTGGGCCTGGTCAGGATGTTTCCTGTGAGCTGAACAAAGGTATTTACCTCAATACTCATTAGCTGGGAGGCAGGGTTCCCAGAAATGAGCCATTTATGTATAATTTAAGCTTATAGGAAACACCCCTTTAGTGATTAATTTGTAATAGAATACAAAGGTTCTTCCCTATTACAATTCCCCAGTGTCGATGTCAGTCCAGAATCTTGTGGGAAAAAGGATGATGGTTCAGGCTACTTCTTACTGAATGGAGGTGATGAATATTCTTAGAATCTCTAATCAATCCTTTTTTTTTTTTTTATCTACAACTATTTGAACCTGATGAAATCCTGCTTCTTCACAAAATAGGTACATGTGCTGTGCTTAGTCGCTCAGTTGTGTCCGACTCTTTGCGACCCCATGGACTGTATGTAGCCCTCCAGGCTCCTCTGTCCATGGGGATTCTCCAGGCAAGAAAACTGGACTGGGTTGCCATGCCCTCCTCTGGGGGATCTTCCCAACCCAGGGATCAAACCCAGGTCTCTGCATTGCAGGCAGATTCTTTAATGACTAAGCCACCAGGGAAGCCCAAGAATACTGGAGGGGGGAGCCTCCCCCTTCTCCAGGGGATCTGCCTAACCCAGGAATCAAACTGGGGTCTCCTGCACTGCAGGCAGATTCTTTACCAGCTAGCTGAGCTACCAGGGAAGCCCCAATAGAGCTACAAAGTCATTCAAAAGCCACTGTAAAGCCATAAATAGCAATTTCTCATCTCTATATGCAGGTCAGGAAGCAACAGTTAGAACTGGACATGGAACAACAGTCTGGTTCCAAGTAGGAAAAGGAGTACGTCAAGGCTGTATATTGTCACCTTGCTTATTTAACTTATATGCAGAGTACATCATGAGAAATGCTGGGCTGGAAGAAGCACAAGCTGGAATCAAAATTGCCAGGAGAAATATCAATAACCTCAGATATGCAGATGACACCACCCTTATGGCAGAAAGTGAAGCAGAACTAAAAAGTCTCTTGATGAAGGTGAAAGAGGAGAGTGAAAAAGTTGGCTTAAAGCTCAACATTCAGAAAACGAAGATCATGGCATCTGGTCCCATCACTCCATGGGAAATAGATGGGGAAACAGTGGAAAACAGTGTCAGACTTTATTTTGAGGGGCTCCAAAATCACTGCAGATGATGACTGCAGTCATGAAATTAAAAGATGCTTACTCCTTGGAAGGAAATTATGACCAACCTAGACAGCATATTGAAAAGCAGAGACATTACTTTGCCAACAAAGGTCCGTCTAGTCAAGGCTATGGTTTTTCCTGTGGTCATGTATGGATGTGAGAGTTGGACTGTGAAGAAAGCTGAGGGCCGAAGAATTGATGCTTTTGAAGTGTGGTGTTGGAGAAGACTCTTGAGAGTCCCTTGGATTGCAAGGAGATCCAACCAGTCCATTCTAACAGAGACCGGTCCTGGGTGTTCTTTGGAAGGACTGATGCTAAAGCTGAAACTCCAATACTTCGGCCACCTCATGCAAAGAGTTGACTCATTGGAAAAGACTCTGATGCTGAGAGGGATTGGAGGCAGAAGGAGAAGGGGACAACAGAGGATAAGATGGCTGGATGGCATCACCAATTCGATGGAAAAGAGTTTGGGTGAACTCTGGGAGTTGGTGATGGACAGGGAGGCCTGGCATGCTGCGATTCATGGAGTCGCAAAGAGTCGGACATGACTGAGCGACTGAACTGAACTATTAAAAAGATGCTTTTTTGCTTTGGCATCAACCAATTAGGATTACAAAGCAGATGAAAAGACACTTGGCTACTGCTGTGACATACAATTTAAGATAATTACTAAAATTATGACTTCTTATAATTTACCAGGATATACCAGAATTTTAGGAATCTCACAAATTTCTAAAATATGTATATTAATATTTACCCATACATACAATCCAAGAAGTTCTATGATACAATCTATTTCATCACCATTTATTCTACAATGCTTCTTATGTAGTTTAACATACCAAACAAGCCTAATTAGCTTGATATTCCTCTGAGATGGAGATAATAATTTGAGGTATTCCAGGGACCCTTTGGAAAGCCTCAAACTTAGCTTGAGGTCACATGAACTTCATTTAGAATTTGATCTTTGGGCAGTTTGTCAGAAATATCAAAAGTTTTAACCAGTGTTAAAAAAAAAAGTATTTCAATGACAAATACAGAACACTTAAGGAAATGCACAATTATCAAAAGCAGCTAATATCTTAAGAAAATCTTGCCCTCTTTAGAGAACGAAATTCAGGTTTTGTACATTAATTTTTAAATTCATTTTCTTAACTCAGTTCAATGTTATCTTAGCCAGTCCTGACCATGCACAAAACTCTTTCAGTGTTTCTGCTCTAAGAACCTTCTACAATTTCTGTATCTGTATTAATCTATCCCTCACTTTCTTTTTCATTTAGACACAATCAGCTCAGGACTTTCCTGTGGTCCAGTGGTTAAGAATCCACCTTCAAATGCAAGGGAGGTAGGTTCGATCCCTGGTCAGTGCCATAAGACAACTAAACCCACACTCTGTAACAAGAGATGCCCACATGCTACAATGAAGGCCTAGTGCAGCCAAAATTTTAAAAATAAACTTATGTATTAAAAAGAAACAGTCATCTCTAAGACAAAACCACCTTTTTTGCGTTATCAAAATGCATTTTCATTTCTCATACCTTCTTTGCTGAAAACACATGTCCTATATCTTTGCATGCTGAAATGTTACCTTGCAATTCTGAACCTTAAAACCTTCAACTCTAGTGAAAAACCAAGAAGCAAGTAATTGGAAACTGTCATACCGCATTTCCTAACTGACAAACTTGAGCTTTAGTCTTCCTCTCCTGAGAAGGCAAAGGTAGGTAAACTTAGACATGCCCAGCAATTAATGTCCTAATATTTTACCCCATTTGAAATGACCCAGATATTCAATGGGTCCTCTTCACTTAACTTCATTTAATTTCAAGTTACATAAATTTGGAGAAACTATTTTAGATAGCTATTCCCAAAACACAATTATCCCTATTTGCTGTTAAGTCACATCTAACTCTTGTGACCCTACGGACTATAGTCCGTCCATACTCCTCTGTCTGTGGGATTTCCCAGGCAAGAATACTGGAGTTGTCTACCAGTTCTTTCTCCAGTGGATCTTCCCAACCCAGGGATCGAACCTACGTCTCCTACATTGGCAGGCTGATTCCCAGCTGAGCCACCAGGGAAGCCCCAGCTATTTCTATAGGTTTACCTAAAACTCTTACCTCATTTATCTCTATTTTATTTACTTAAAAGCTTTGTCATATTGTTATTTTTCTTGCTGTAATAGGAATAATAAGGTCTTACATTAGTATTTGATTTCTAGCAAACCTAGGCACAATAAAAGTATTATACTTGATGTTGATGACCTAAAACATATCTATATTAATCAAATCAACAAGCTTAAGATAACTTTAATACCAGACATTAATCCAATACTGAATATTTCCCAGGTCACATGAACCTGAAGTTCCTTCTGGCCAGTGTTTTAAAAAGCATTTGAGTATTTATTTAAGCACTTAAATTCCTTTGAAAGTGAAAGTCACTCAGTTATGTCTGACTCTTTGCGACCCCATGGACTGTAGCTCACCAGGCTTCTCTGTCCATGGGGATTCTCCAGGCCAGAATACTGGAGTGGGTTGCCGTTCCCTTCTCCAGGGGATCTTCCCAATGAAGGGATCAAACTCAGGTCTCCCACATTGCAGGCAAATTCTTTACCATCTGAGCCATCAGGGAAGCCCAAGAATACTGGGGTGGGTAGCCTATCCCTTCTCCAGGGGATCTTTCCCTTCCAGGAATCGAATTAGGGTCTCTCACATTGCAAGTGGATTCTTTACCAGCTGAGCTGCCAGGGAAGCCTAAATTCCTTTATGTCAATTAAATTCTTTTACAAATTAATTCTGGCAATGCCAGACATCTGTAACATGTACAAACACATTTCCCATTCCAAAATTTCAGTCATGAATCAGGTATAACATCAGGTATAACATTGTATAACCCATCAGTTACAAAAGAGAGTGGATTCAAATTGAGTTTCTGTCAGAATAAATCCTATCTGTCTAGATGGCAAAACCTCTTACTAATATTCATGGAAAAGACACATCTATTTCTATTTGTAGCTTTCAGTAGTTTTAGGAACCAAGTGGAAGATTTCTCTTCTTCCCGGGAATATCCCACTCTTGGACAAAAAAAGACTTCGTTTTCTCTTTGCCTTTTTTCCCCTGTTCCTACCTCTACTTGACATCAGTAAAAAAAATTTTTAAAGCGGGCTGGCTATAAATGGGGAAAGAGTATCAAGCAAAATTAAAAAAAAACAAACAAAAAACCCAAAGGACAATCAGAAAATCTAAATAAACCCTCAGTTTTGGTCTTGGGGGCTTTACATATGCCAATGACGTAGGAGACCCTAAATAACCTAATCAACACACGGATAGCAGTACAAGGTGCCCAGGGTCCCCAGATAACCCTGCCTCAACCCCTCCTGGAGATCCTAACAGGCACTGTGGCCACACGTTGTTTCAGTAAAATATCTTCCTCTCACTCATGGGTTCACAGCTGTCATCAGATCCAAAATGCACCTCGGAGGACTTTCTTCAGGGATAGTTGAAACATCCTCCGTTTTGAAAGACAGAAATTCAAGACAAACAAAGCATTCGGTAAAGCAATTATCCTTCAATTAAAAGGTGAGTAACTTTAAAAAAAAAAAAAGAGAGACAAAGCACAAATGGCACACAGGAACACTAGCACCCCAAGAAACAAGTGACCAGGCTCACAAAACAGGTCAAAGCCCAACAGCCTTCCTTTCTCCAACAGGGTTCCCCACTCACAGACAAACAAACTGGCTTATTCTGGAGAAAAGCCCCACACGGACAGGAAAGACATTTTCTGGCTGTACACACCAGAGCAACTTACCCTACCATATGGAGCCTGTCGGCCTCCAGATGCTGATTCCTTGCTCCAGCTGCCAAGCGCTGGGGCAGCCAGATGCTGGGGGGAAGATTTTCAAGACAAGCGGTCCTAGCAGTTGCTAGGGCCTTACCCGAAAATTCCCCAAAGGGGACCAGCTAGCCATGAGGAGCAAGTGCTCCTGGCGGACTGCACCAAAATTTGTTATCAAGTCCAAGCTGGTACTGCTCGCCATGCGACAGGCCAAATCAGGCGAGCAACTTTACTCAGAAAGCCAGCTGACCAAGAAGCTGGAGAGCCATCTTGCCCGAGTCAGAATTCAGGCTTCTCTTTTGCTAAAAGCGAGGAAGTAAAGACAAACACGTCCGGTTCCAGGTGAGCCTCCAAAGGGGATGTGTTCATTTCTTCCTCCCTGCAGTCATGCACAGGTGAGCCTGGTCAGGATGGTTCAGCTACCCAAAGGCATTTTAGCTTAATGCTCATTACCTGGCAGGCAGGGCTCCTTAGAGGTGAGCCATTTACATTTACAGGCAACATCTCTTTAGTGATCAACCTGTAATAGGATACAAAGGTTCTACTCTGTTACAGCTGGGCGGAGAACCTCCACGCTGAGCCCTCACCCTGCCTGAGGACCAGGCTGGGTTGCTGTGGCCCAGTCTCCAGGTACCTGAGCTGATGGGAGAGGCTGCAGCCCAAGGGCAGCTCCCAGGGGAGGTGAAGGTGAGCGGCGGGAGCCTGCTCAGTGCTGACTCAACCCTAAAGGGCTCCAGGAGCGCGGGAGACGGCGCTGTAAGTGAGAAACTAACGCAGCACGGTAAATCAGCTGTGGTGGTGGTGTAGTTGTTGAGTCATATTCCACTCTTGTAACCCCCTGCACTACACCCCGCCAGGCTCTCTGTCCGTGAGATTTCCCAGGCAAGAATGCTGAAGCGGGTTGCCGTTTCCTTCTCCAGGGGATTGTCTCCATCCAGAGATCGAACCCAAGTCTCCTGCATTGCAGGCAGATTTTTTACTGCTGAACCACCAGGGAAGACCCCACATCAACTATACTTCAACTGAAAAAAAAACAACCACCTTCTGTTTCCATTTGTCCATAAAAATCTGGTTTATAGAATATGAACTGAAAGATACTTTCCAAGCAGAAGTCGATCACAGGAACCATTCCTAAGACTGGCTGTGCTATGGCCTACCAAGCGAGAGGCCCTGGCACAGAAGTCGTGCCTTCGGCCTTGGGAAGCAGACACTCACCGCTGTGTGACCTAAGGCAGCTTCTCTGTGCCTTGGTCTCTTCATCTGTAAAATGGACATACTGAAAGCACCCGCTCAAAAGGCTGTGGTTAAAAACTCAATGAGTTACCATATGCTATACTTGAAAATGCGCCTCACACATAGTACAAAGTTAGCTTTATTTATTTTTTTCCAGAACATTCCAGCCTATGAGGCTTCCAGCCAGGGGCAAAATGCCTATTAAGGACACCAGCCCCTTGCTTCCAGGGAAGCAGGGGGAGAGCTGGGTCAGACCTAGGCTCGGTTCTGCCCCACACAAGCAGCAAATGTGAAAGTAGATACTTCACATTTGGTAGAAGAGGAGGGTAGCCACACACCTGGACTACTGAAAATTCTCCCTCTCCTCCAATGAAATACAACGTCATGAGCTGGTGGATGGCTTAGAAATACAAAGTAGAAAGAGGGTTTAGTAATTCTTCAGGTATCTGGTCCCATTTCTTCCTAAAACATGGAAGGCCATGCCATCATAATAGGGTTCAGATCTGCCCACGGGCCAAGTCATACTTGAGCCAAAACATAATAAAAACCTGTCCATGAATCTAATTCTCCGTATCAGTATTCTATCTCCAACCAGATTATCAAGGAGTGCTTGCTGAACAGCCCCTGTAATCAGAGTACTGTTCTCAACTGCCGAGAATTGTAAAGAAAATAGTGGTGCCCTGTTCTGGAAAGGCTTATTCATGCTCTGAGATTAAAAAATATTTATTGAATTCTCATTTGGTACCGGGCACAAGGGAAAGATGAAATCCTGTCTTCCGGAGCATGTGATGTCGGGAGATAGAGGGGGCCAGATAACAAACAGCTAAGTAGATTCAATAGCAGGTCAGTTGGTCATAAGCTCCACAGAGAAAGACAGCAGCGCAGGGCAGGGTCTGAATGGAGCTGTGCAGTACAGACCAGATGGAAAGTTGGCTTCTGTGAGCCTGATGTGCAGACACGCTCTGAGCCCCACTGGGTCTTTCTCAGAGTTGTCATGTGGCGGAGATGGGTGAGGGAGCCTTTCAGCAGATGTGGATAGACCACCAGGCCAAGGAGCAGAAAGGACCCAAGGACAGAGACTTGGAGGGGCTGCAGCCTGTGACAGCCAACAGCTGGTACCTACAGCTGGTACCTACGTGCTCCTGGGAGCATCACGGGAGTCAAAGAAAAAGACCACAGGTTCACGAGCCACAGACCTCTGACTTCAGGTCAGCAGAGCGCCTGGTGACCAAGGGGGACGAGGACCCTGCGCTGGAGTCCAGCAAGTGCCAGCCCCCCAGGAACCAACACAAAGCTAGGCACCCCCCTCCCTCCTGGTTTCCTAAGGCCCTTTAAGCCTCCTGACCTTCGCTTCCCGCCCACCTGGGCCCTCTTAGGGAAAGACGGGGCAGAAGGAGAAGCCATCAGAGAAGAGGGCCAGCACTGCTGAGAGGAGCTGTCTAATTCATTCAACCAGACAATGCTTTACGTAGGCTAGATAATTGTTTCTTGCTACCTGAGGGAGTAAGGGAGAGTTCAGATCACCTAGAGATGGAGAAATTACATTTCCGCTGCTTAGGCAGAGAGGGAGGGGGAAGGGAGGAAAAGGGGAGACGGTGGACGCAAAAGCTCTTTTGAGTTTTGCTGAAAACATGGAAATGATCCAGAAGAGGAAGGAAAATCTGATGGTGCATGTGAGGGAGAACTTCCAGAATGGTTTCTAGGATTTTGAGGAGGTGAATGAAGTGCCGACTGGCACAGTTGAGTTCAGGTACAAGTACCATCCACTCATTCATCTGTCCAGGGAGTGGAAGGGGGTGTGTGTGTTGAAAAGCAGAGATATTACTCTGCCAACAAAGGTCCGTACAGTCAAGGCTACGGTCTTCCCAGTGGTCACATACTGTTGTGAGAGCTGAACCGTAAAGAAGGCGGAGTGTCAAAGAATTGATGCCTTCAAACTGTAATGTTGGAGAAGACTCCTGAGAGTCCCTTGGACAGCAAGGAGATCAAACCAGTCAGTCTTAAGGGAAATCAATCCTAAATACTCATTGGAAGGACTGATGCTGAAGCTGAAGCTCAAGTATTTTGGTCACCTGATGTGAACAGCTGACTCACTGGAAAAGTCCCTGATACTGGGAAGGATTGAAGGCAGAAGGAGAAGAGGGGTCAAGAGCATGAGACGGCTAGATGGCATCACCGACGCAATGGAAGGGAACTTGGGCAAACTTTGGGAGATAGTGAGGGCCAGGGAGGCCTGGAGTGCTGCAGTCCATGGGGTCTCAAAGAGGCAGACTGAGTGACTGAACAACAACTTCCACTCATTCATCTGTCTGGGGACTGGGGGGATGGTGGCTGTTGGCTGGTGATGGGAGCATGTAGTTCTATTCCAACTGTTTCTATTCTTCCCAGGAATTAAAATACAAGGTCACCACCTGAGCGTGAGGATGGGAAGGAAGTCTTGAAGATCAAGGAGAGAGGAGGATGTACAGAGTGGTCTGGAGGGTGGGAGAAGCAAATGAAATAGGATAAGGATGAGATGGTGGGAGAAAACTAAGACCCCAGCTAAAGGTTGTGAATTTCAAGAGATGCAACTCTACTCAAGATACTTGGAAGTCTGCACAAAGTAAGGAGAGGGTTCAGCTTCACCAGGGTTACTCTGGCCAAGGAGACCAGGAAGAAAAGAGCACAGGCGTTGAGAGTGTTTTCCTGGAAGCCATTAGTATTGCTCTTGGAGTTTAAATTCATTATAGTCAGGAAGTGCGGACCTTGGGCTTGTGAGGGACAGAGTGGAGGAGAGGCTGAATGCAGGTCCCACCTGCAGGAGGTCTCAGAGAAAGTGAGCTAGACAGTCGTGGGGGAGGTTAGAATCTGGAGTGGCTGAAACTGAGATGAAGGCAAGCCCCCAGGTCCTGGGAACAATAAGGCATAAGGGATGTGTTTCACAGGGGCCACTGCCTGAGGCCGGGTGGAGGACAAGACCACAGATAGAAAGGAGAGGCAGAGATTTGTGTAGGAGTGTGAATTTTATTACTATCAGGAGCTCTTGAGAAAATAGTCAGGCACCAAAATTCTTAAGAATGAGCGTGAATGAGGGGGGAGGGGCTGGAGAGGGCACAGTGTGAGGAGGTTAGATTTAAAGATAGGTTTTAGGACTAAGGGGACAGTGATGATGAGGGCGGTGACCGGTCCTCTCCTCCGGAGGGCTGAGCGGAGCAGGGGGAGTCAGGCTAGAGCAAAGCCTGCTTTCAGTTCCAGGAAGAGGAAGGGAACTCGGGAAAAGAAATTGAGGATCTAAACCACGGTTGGATGGATGGAAAAATCGCTAGACGGTGTCCATCCACAAAAAAAGGAACCCAGTTCCAATGACTTGAAAATTAAATGGAAAGCACAGCACCATCCTGAGCTCTCAGCGTCAGCTACTGTCATCAAGACCACAATGAATGGACTCATGACTCAGTTTTCAGTCTTTCCCCCAGGATTTTAGTTCTTCCTGTGTGACTGCCGCTCAGTGGGGTCCGACTCTTTGCAACCCCATAGACTGCAGCCCGCCAGGCTCCTCTGTCCATGGAATTCCCCAGGCAAGACTACTGGAGTGGGTTGTCATTCCCTTCTGCAGGGGATCTTTCGGACCCAGAGGTCCCACAGTGCAGGCGGATTCTTAACTGTCTGAGCCCCCAGGGAAGCCCCTTAAAATGAGTAGACATGGTCATGTCTATAGATTTCAGTCATAAGAGATCGTTCAAATTACTCGGTCAACTCCATCACCATTTGAAAATTTACAGAAGAGAACTGGCTGTTGCCCCCTCAGGCTGGGGCTGACCTGAGATGGCTCGGCTGTCTGTCGAGCCACCACAAGAACCCAGGAGGGGCTCTAGATTCTGGTCTAAGCTCCTCTCCCTCCATTGTCCTGCGGCTCCCTCCCGAGCCGTCAAGACGCAGCCACCAGCCGAGGTCCCTCAGAAGGTCCCTCTCAGAACCCAACCCCAAAACAGCGCCCGCCCTCTGCTGGGCGCAGTGACCTACGTGGTTGGGGGCTCAGAAATCGCTTTCACGCGTCGGGGCAGGCGTCGTCCGGGGCGGCCGCCTCCCGCGCTCGGCTGGGGAGGGAAGCGTCTGGAACACGGCGGGCCGGGGAGCTGGAGCGCCCGCGGGGTCGGGGCGGGCCGGGCGGCGGCCGGGGGCGGGGACTGCGCGCCACCCGCTCGGCAGTCCGTCTGCCGTCCGCTCCGGGCGCGCGTCCTGGTCACCCGGCGCCGCGTCCGCGCGCTCATCGCCGCGCTCTGGGCCGTGGCGCTGCTCTCCGCCGGGCCCTTCTTCTTTCTGGTGGGCGTCGAGCAGGACCCCGGCCACGATGCGCTCCGAGACCTAAACGGCACCGTGCGGGCCTCCCCCTTGCCGCCGCTGCCGCCGCCCTTCCGGGGTCCGCTCTGGCTTCCCCGCGGTCCCCGCCGTCGGGGCCCGAAGCAGCCGCCGCCGCGCTGTTCAGCCGGGAGTGCCGGCCCAGGCCGGCGCAGCTGGGTGCGCTGCGCGTCATGCTGTGGGTCACCACCGCCTATTTCTTCCTGCCCTTCCTATGCCTCAGCGTCCTCTACGGGCTCATCGGGCGCGAGCTGTGGAGGAGCCGCGGGCAGCTGCGAGGCCCGGCCACCTCCGGGCGGGAAAAGGGCCACCGGCAGACGGTCCGCGTCCTGCGTAAGTGGCGCCGCCTCTGTTCCAAACAGACCGACCGCGCGGTGCCCCTTCCCCGTATCTCCTAGCCCTCAGCACACCTTCCGGCCACGCTTCCTTTTGTGTTTCGACCCCAGCCTCCACCTGCTTGTCCCCCCAGTCTCAGTAGAAAACCATCTCCCGTCTTCTAGGAGCTCTGTGTCACCCAGGGAGACCCCCTAACGGTGGGATGTCCGGGTCTGGTAAATTATTATTTTCCAAAGCCTCTGTGAGCAGAGAGCTAGCCTGATCCAAGATGAATGATTGCAGACTCTTAAGCCCACTGCCTGTGTCCGTTAGATGCCGCAAATGTGGAATTATTTACAGAACCCTGGCAAAGACGGGATACCTCACGTTAAGATAAAGTTTCTTTATTAAATGTTATGTTATCCTGAGGACTAAAGTGAATCGTGCCCATATCAAAAATAAATAAATAAAGATCGTACAGACGTTGCATAATCCAACGGAAAATAGAGAACATGTTTCTGAAATAGGTTTGTGGAAAGAAACGATTTCTACTTGTGAGTAGAAATCACTCTCTCTAGTTTATGTCCGGCCTTGCTAGTACATGTATGAGCCGAATATTCAGTTGTTGGTTGCTCTCGAATATTCAATTTCAAAGCAAACATCAATGCTGTCTGTAACCTGGTAGTTTTTCTGGGGTGGGAATCTGGCTAGGCAAGAGTTTTATTTATTCCGCTGTTAATTATTGCTTCAGTGGGAACTCTTGTTTCGGATGCTCTAGCTAATTCTGGTGCCTGTGTTTTGTTTTGCAGTGGTGGTGGTTCTGGCGTTTATAGTTTGCTGGTTGCCTTTCCACATTGGCAGAATCATTTACATAAATACCAAAGATTCCCAGATGATGCACTTCTCTCAGTACTTTAACATCGTTGCTCTGCAACTCTTCTATCTGAGCGCCTCCATCAACCCCATCCTCTACAACCTCATTTCAAAGAAGTATAGAGCAGCGGCCTGGAAACTGCTGCTGGCCAGATGGTCCAGACAGAGAGGTTTCTGCAGAAGCAGGGAGGCCGAAGGGAACCCCACTGGAGACAGGGCTGGCTGCACAGAAAACAGCGCCAACATGCAGAAGTCAGCAACCAGCACTGGCGCCCTGTCCCATGGCTCTGGGACTTAAGGGAAAACATGTCTGTAGGGAGGAAAGAATCGGGAGAGGGGAACGGATGCTGTTAGGGAGAATTGGAAATAGTTGACATTTTGCAATATAAGGAAATCAACCCTAAATACTCATTGGAAAGACTTGATGTTGAAGCTGACGCTCCAATACTTTGGCCACCTCATGGAAAGAGCCGACTCACTGTTAAAGACTCTGATGCTGGGAAAGATTAGGAAAAGGAGGAGACAGGGGCCACAGAGGATGAGATGGTTGGATGGCATCACTGACTCAATGGACATGAGTTTGAGCAAGCTCCAGGAGATGGTAAAGGACAGGAAAGCCTGGCATGCTGCAGTCCATAGGGTTGCAGAGTCAGACACAACTTAGCAACTAAACAACAAGAAAGAGTGGTTGATGTTTTGCAAGTTTGTCAGCAACTTAGCATGAAAAATTTTTTTTAAAACAAAGATATGTGATGTATCTGTATCAATCTCTCTGGCTTTCCTTTCATGTACCTCCTTGGGGAAGTTCATTTTATCCTCCTAAAATCCCTCTTCACAAAACGTGCTCTGGGGAGGTTTTCTAAGTCCTCACTCTCCTATTCTCGGGATATGACACTCATTTTCCAGTTAACAAGAATCCAGACAGATGCTGCCATAAAAACTGTCACCTGTGAGGTCAGAGGTGTATTTTGTTTTAGATATATGTGTTGTTTTATGTTTTAGATAAATGTGATGGTGCATCTACAAGGAATCTAGGATAATGAGAGTTTGATTCAAGAAATTACTTAATGTTTACATATGGCAGCAAAAATATTTAGAAATAAGTGAAAGGAATTCTGGGTAGTGTCAGGTGATCAGGGGTCTCACCTCTCAGGCTCGGAGAAAATCATTTACTTTAGGCACAGTACCCTCTGTTCAGAACCTAGTCACTGAAGCCGGAGGGCAGGGAGCTGCAGCAGGACTTGGCTTCTACAAAGAGACTGCTGGTCACATTGATAAGAGCTTTAATATGCCTTATTCGCCTTGGCTTGGTGGGATAAGTAGTGATGGATTCAAGTCTCAGGTCTGAGTCTGATCTCTTAAGAGCCTTACCCACTCCCACCTTGAGAAGCTACACTTACAGAAAAACAGGAGTCAAAGGAAAGATAGGGGGCGACACAGGATGAGATGGTTGGACGGCATCACAGACTCGATGGGCAGAAGTTTGAGCAAGCTCCAGGAGACAGTGAAGGACAGGGGAGCCTGGTGTGCTGCAGATCATGGGGTTGCAAAGAGTCGGACTCAACTGGGTGACTGAGCAACAACAATGGATGCAGTCAAGGCAAGAGAGACTGTCCTGGATATTCTGGCCAACAACTGTGTAACATTGTTTTTTACAGTTTGAAACATAAACCTGTTTTTAGAGGGCTGCTGCTGCCTCTGGGAACTCCAAAGGGCCTCAGCCACTGCCAGGGTCTTATGAATGGTGGCCCCTGGAGGTAGGCAGGATACAATTAGCTCAGCTGTGAGTTACAAATGGTGACTCCATAAACAAGGGTCTGCTCCACATGCTAACCCGGTCCTTTTTCATGCTTTTTCACGTGATTAGCTATATACGTGATGTATTCAAGTCCGCTTGAAGCGTCCTAACGCCCTGGCCCTGCCCTCATACAGCAGCAGGAAGCCTCCCGTCTACACTGTGTTTCTTGCAACTAGTGGAAGAGGCATACTGGTCACTGGGGGCAGCAGTCTCTAAACTGTGTTCTGCAGGTTTTAAGAGAGCATTTGAAGAAAGGATTCTGTGGTCAGCTAAGATAGAAAAACACTGCATGCTGTACCCCTCTTCCCAAGAGTTACACAACACAAAAGATCATGTCAGAGGCTCTGAGAAGTTGTTGCTGGGGACACTGACTGGGGGACTCATTGTGCTCTCGGCGCAGCCTCATGCCTCCACCACAAGTTTGTCTGGTGGCACTAAGTGGACACGTGCTGGAGCTGCAACCACTGTTTTTCTTCTCATGGGAGTTCCTCTCTGGGGCATTCAGAAGTGGCTTCTTCCCTGTGGAAAATCATGGCTAAGAATTGATACATTATTTATAGTATAATGCTTTTATGTTTTTATTTATAAGGTTTTATTTATGGTATAAAGTTTAGAAGCAAAGAGCTCTCCTTTGAGCTTTCTTGTTCAGATTCTAGAAAAGAGGGATCTGCATCACATTTTCCTGTGACAGACGTGTGTTTCCAGGTGTCACAAGGAACATCACCCTTCCTTACCACTGGGTCCCTGAGATGGAGTCTCTGAATGCCATCACTGCTGTGGATGGCTGGACATCTGCTTTCAAAACGCCCACCTCATCCACTGGCGGACTGTGAGATAAGTGCAGTCTGACACATTTATTGGAATGTGAATAGGTTAATCAGTGTATCATGTGTAGTAAGGCCAACTGTTATGTTGTGAAAGTTTTGTTGCAATTACATATCGGTTGGCATCTTTCATGGTTCATAAAATGTATTCTCATTGTGGGTCATAGTCAAAAATATTTGAAAGGCTGTTCTAAGGTCTAAAATTGTACTCTGTTTAGTCACGTCTACGGAGAAGGCACTGGCACCCCACTCCAGTACTCTTACCTGGAAAATCCCATGGACCGAGGAGCCTGGTGGACTGCAGTCCACGGGGTCGCTAAGAGTTGGACACAACTGGAGACTTCACTTTCACTTTTCACTTTCATGCATTGGAGAAGGAAATGGCAACCCACTCATGTTCTTGCCTGGAGAATCCCAGGGACGGGGGAGCCTGGTGGGCTGCCGTCTATGGGGTCGCACAGAGTCGGGCATGACTGAAGCGATTTAGCAGCAGCAGCAGCAACAGCAGCAGCAATGTCTAACCTTTTGCAACCCCATGGATTGTAGCCCATCAAGCTCCTCTGTCCATGGGATTTTCCAGGCAAGAATCCTAGAGTGGGTTGCTATTTCCTTCTTCAGGGGGATCTTCCTGACCCAGGGATCAAACCCATGTCCCCTACATTGGCAGGTGGATTCTTTACTACTAGCACCACCTGGGAACCCCAAAGTGTTCTCTAGCACAGCAGAAAGTGTCCTCTCACGTTGACCACTAGCTGTAAAGGGGAAAGGCATCACGGGAAGACGTGAGGAGTGGCCTCATGGGTCTCAAGCCAAGGGTCACTGGAGAGGGATGGGTGGCTGTGATTTCAGTCCGGGGCCTCCCTCTGCCCTGCAGATGGTGTTCTGGATGCTCTGACTGGGAACTCTCACTGACCCCAGAAAGAGCTCTCTTTGAGCCCCCCAGCTTTTTTTTTTTTTCCCCCCAGCTTTTTTCAAGTGAGGCACCAACCTTGGGGAAGGGTTTGTGTTTCATTAATTGACTCCACAAACACTCACCATGCAAAGTGTATGACAAAATACTCTAGAAACATTAGTTCATGTTATGGGGTTGAAATCCTCTCGACTTTTGAATGGCCTTTTTGGCCTTGAAATGTATGACTATCATCTAGACTAACTAAGTCAGCTCACAGGCCAATAAAAGCACTGACATCAGAAAGGCCTGCAGAATTTCAGGTGATTTAAAAAAAAAAAAAAGGTGGTTCTGCACAGATTCTGCTTTGGAAGGTGTGAAGTAGGGCCCAAGGTTCTGCATTCCTAATAAGCTCCTAAATGATGCTGATGTTGCTGGTCCAAGGGCCTTAGCTTCCTTGCCTGTAAAAGGAGATGATAAAAATCTGCCTCATAGATGTTGTATTAAATGAAGTGATGAGCATTTATATCTTTCTCCCACCCCTCTCAAGCTGTGTCTACTTGATCAAGGTCTCAATGTCTCAGTTCTTATCAGTAGAGATAAAAATAAAAATACATACTTCATACGGTTGTTGGAAGGAGTAAATGAATATGTAAAAGGGGCTGGGCTTCCCAATTGGCTCAGTGGTAAAGAACCTGCCTGCCAACACAGTAGACGTGGGTTCAATCTCTGGATCAGGAAGATCCCCTGGAGAAGGAAATAGCAACCCACTCCAGTATCCTTGCCTGGGAAATCCATGGACAGAGGAGCCTGGCGGTCCATGGGGTCTCAAAAGAGTTGGACATGACTGAGCACTGAACACATGCAAAGTGGCTAGAAGAGAGTCTGGAACGTAGAAAACGCTCTGTACTGTAAGATACCATTATCATTACCATTATCATTGTTGTAAAGTTGATTCAAGTAGCTATTCCCTGTCTTACCTGTCCTCTCATTCCTACCCCTCCCTCCAGTCCCTTGACTTCTAACATGACTCATCAGAGAACCTCTTCAGGCTGCTGATTCAGAAACACCCAAACCCAGTCCACGTGCTGCACACATGGGGACCCTCACGAAGCATGGTCATGGACCATGGTACCAGGCCCACTGCCTGCCTGCTCCCAGGCCGCCGATGGCAGAGAACCCCAGGACATCACAGGAGGCGGGCCTGCCCGTCCTTCCTACCTCGTGGGGCACAGATGTCCTCAGGGTCCCTGGACAGTCTTACTTTGTAGCACATTGACCTGTGTGGCACCAAGTTTACTTTTCTGAGGACACCAGTAAGGACAATATATGGGAAACTTGAGAAGTGACTTCTCTCTGGCAGCACTGCCCTCCATAACAAAGCAAATGTGCCATGGAGGGCGTCTGGACTTTGCTTTGGCTTCTCTTTGCTTCTTTGAGGTTGAAGTGCTGCCAGGAACTGCCTTCCAAGAACTCTTTAGGAAACCTCAATTCTGGATTCCGAGTGGTGCTTATGGTACATCCTTGCCTAAAATGACCACATGAGGGCCGATCCTTTGTACAAGGGGGCACTGGCCAGCAGGGGTCCCTGTCCGTCCTGCGGTGACCTTATCTCCAGGCGTGCAGGAGGCACAGTCATTGGTCGTGGTGTGCCTTCCACATACCAGAGCAAGATGGAGGGTGAGGTAGGTTTTCTTCTACAAGCCAGGTATTCAGTCTCTGCCAAACTTCACCAGTACCAACAAATCCAGCACAGACACCTCAGCTTGTTTTATTGTAAGAGGATTCTATCCAAATACACACACTGCTGGGACCAATGTTCCCAATCAACAGGACCTAGAATAAAAGGAAGAGATCCGAGTTATCTACAAAGAATAAGTAAATGAAACACAAAGCGGGGAAGGATACTAATTAGTGATGTTGAGCACCTATTCTTTACCAGCACTGCGCTACCTGGGATCATTGAGTTTTTAAGAAAATTTGTGATAAACATAATAACCCTCCCTCCCTTCCTCCATCCCCTCTATCTGTTTCTTCCTCCTTCTTTTCCCATTCTCTGAATAAGTTGGTTAAAAAGTCATTTGACGGGACTTCCCTGGCGGTCCAGTGGTTAAGACTCCGCCCTTCCAATGCAGGGGGTGCGGTTTGATCCCTGGTTGGGAAGCTAAGATCCCACTTGCCACAACTAATATTTTGCATGTGCAACTAAAGATCCCACATGCCACAACTAAGACCCAGCACAGCCAAATAAATATATAAATATTTTAAAAGTAAATAAAATAAAACGTACATGGAAGATTAAAGGGTCAAGAATAACCAAGGTACTCCTGAAGAAAATAAGGTGGCTTTTTTTAGGGGGGGGTGGGGAGAGTTAAGGGGGCAGAGGTATAATAAACCAATTATATAGAACCCAGAAACAGACTTACGTATATATGGAAACATGATACATGAGAGAGGTGACACTGAAGACCAATAAGGAGATAATGCTGGGCTAACTGATTATCCAAGTGGAAAGAAAGTGGATCCCGACCCAATATCATACACAGAACTAAATTTTAGATGAATGATGATATAAATACGAAAGGAAAAAACTTATGGCTTTTAGCGGAAATATAAAAGTTACTGTTAAAAAACTGAGATATAATTGACAGACAAATAAAAGGTATCTTTATAAATGAACAAAAATGCTTTTTGAAAAGATACAAAACCCACCTGAGAAAATTATTTGTATGTTTGGCACATTAAAATACAGAACTGTGCACTGAAAAAATAATTAAGTGAAAAAGCAAGTGGCAAATGGGGAGAAGATATTTACCATACACATTCCCACGCAAGAATGAGTATCGAGGATGTATAAAGAATGCTCACAAATGAATAAGAAATAACTACCAAATAGAAAATTGGTTAACAGGTACTTCATAGAGAGGACATATGTATGGCCAATGCACCTAAGTAGAAATCAGGGAAAATCATAACCACAGGATATCATTGTATGCCAACCAGATTGGTAAACATTAGAAGTTTGACAATACCCAAGAATTAGTAGGGATACAGAGCTATGTAAATTGGTCCAATCTCTCCGGAAAACTTTTCAGCAGTATCTGGAAAACTTGACAACTCAAGAATTCCTCTCCTAAGTGTAGTCCCTAAAGAAGCTCATCCATATGAACATAAAAAAATATACAAAAAAAGTTTAAAGCAGCACTTCTTGCAATAGCAAAAAGCTGGGGATAGAGCAAATGTCTCTTGACTCAAATATGGGTAAATAAATTGTGGTATATAGCTACAATGAAATACTATACAACAGCGACAATTAATGAACCACAGTCATCTCCATCAACACTGAAAATTCTCTTCAGTCTTTTACAAAATAATGTACTTTCATAACGTTGGCTTTTGCTTTCATAGTCTTGAAAGCAAGATTTTTGTGCCTATTTTTTAAATATTTCAAATTATGATAACAGCTTAGGTTGGTGACGGGAAATGGGCTGAATCACTGGGGGGAGGGAGGAGCTTCATTCTGAGTCATCCCTAGACACATAAAGTAAAACTAAATTGCACTGAGCACAAATCCACAATATCTGGTACCTCTCAGATTTTCCAACGGCCACTTCCTCCATCCTCTATTTCCTGAGGACAGTTCTACCCTCAATGTCTTCCTGTGTTTAAGAAGCAGAATGTTCTTGTGGCGGTCCCTGGCACTAAATTGCCCGGGACTGGCCAATCTTAGAGGATAACCACCTGGGACCGCCCAGCTCTCACCTCATTCGCCTCTCAAACTCTCTGAGACCCTGACCGCTAACTGTATGGGGGCTAGTTCCATCTTAATGGCTCAGTCAGTAAAGAATCTGCCTGTAATGCAGAAGACCTGGGTTCGATCCCTGGGTCGGGAAGATCTCCTTGAGGAGGAAGCGGCAACCCACTCCAGTATTCCTGCCTGGAGAATCCCACGGACAGAGCTACCTGGCAGGCTGCAGTCCATGGGGTCGCAAAGAGTGGGAGACGCCTGCGGGATTAACACTGACTTCCACTTCAATTCTCCTTCACTCTCGGGCCAACTCTCAGGTATGCGAAGCCCTCATCGCCCTCGCCGAGTGTGCGCAACGTGGGACTTCGAGCCAAGACATCCTCAAGCGACCAGACTTCATTCAGCAAACCGTAAGAACGCAGTCAAACACGAGCGTCAAATGACTCACGGCCCCGTGTCCTCTACTACTCGCCGAGCCGCCGCGGGAGGAACAGCCCTTACGCCACCGCGGCCGCGCCTCGTCGTGACGTCACACAGGGCGCCCAGAAATGGCCGCCCAGCTCGTGCGTCATCTGACCGCGCCGAGTTGGCCGTCACCGTCCTGTCTGTTGCTAGGAGGAGGCGAGAGGTGGGGTTGCTGGGGCAAAGATCATGCAGGACAGCGAGAGGTTTCCTGGGCTGCAGAGGCCGCTAGGCTGGGGATGAGAGAAGCGGGGCAGATGCAAAATCTGGAGAGCGCGGGGGCCGGACGGTCAGTCAGCACCCAGACGGGCAGCATGACCGGTGAGTGCCCCGAATCCTGCTCCGCCTCGGCCTCTCGCTCTGCTCTGAGAGTCTCCCGCCGTTTCACTCTGCGTTTCTGCTCTCGGGTGTCCATCCCTGCCCCGGGCGTGTCCCCGCCTCCGTCACCGGGATCTCCTGGCCCGGCTGCACTGGCTTCTGAAGTTGTGCTCACTCCTCACTCCCCTTTACTTTTTCTCCCAGGACGTGGAGTTGGGATCTCTGGGGATCGGCGAGCCTGAAAATTCCCTAAACCGTGTTTTGTTTTGTTTTTTAAATTTGATTCCAAAATTAACCGCACGCGGCGTTTTCCTGTATTTCAGCTCCTTTACCTTTTAAGGTCACTGTATTTTTAGTTCTATGTTCTAATCCCTGCCCTTGTTGCAGCGCCTCATCACAGTTCAGAGTAAAGCTTGTTCCACCGTGATCTCCGATGCAAGGACTTTTCATAACTTTTAAAAAAAAAATAATTCCCGTAGCGACGTGCATCGCTTGTACTTTTTTTTTTTCCTGCTGGGTGAAAGAGGGCCCAACTTCGAAAAGTGCTGGAAGAGGTTGCCCTTAAGGAGGCTGAAACTTTCTGATTAAGAAAGTGCTTTGATTCTTTTGCACACGAATCCTTTTTCTCTGCCTCTTGCTAAAACAGCGGAGCCAAGGCTGCAGCACCCAAATGGCAGAGAGCTTAGTTCTTATTTTCATCATCAGTAAAAGTTTTAAGTGTTTGCCCTCTCTTTTTGTAGGTGAAATACCAAGGCTTTCTAAAGTCAACCTTTTCACTCTGCTCAGTCTCTGGATGGAACTCTTCCCAGCAGTGAAAACCCAAAGACAGAAATCTCAGGTATAATTTGTTTCATGGATAGTTTTTCAACCTTTAGACAAGCGGTGGTCTAAAATCTGATTTTATTGCTCTAGTTTCAGTCACACTTAAATTCAACAAGCCTTCAAATAGCAAAACGCCCTCGTGGTATAGTGTGATGCTTGTAGTTCATAGCTGCGATGGTTTCGCTTTCCAGACTAAAAATAGAATATTAACAGTTACCCTCTCAGACTGCATCTGTGTTTTCCTTGCTCAGCTGGCTGTTAAGGTCTTTGGCCCACATTTTAATTAGGTTATCTGTTTTCTTATTGTTGAGTTTTAAGAGTTCTTTGTATATTTTGGAGAGCAGTCTTTATCAGATGTGTCTATTATAAATATTTTCTCCTAGTCTGTGATTGTCTTCTCATTCTCTTGAGACATTGTCTTTTGTGGATCGGTTTTTAATTTTAATGAAGTCCAACTTACCATTGATTTCTTTCATGCATCATGCCTTTGGTGTTGTATTTAAAAAGTCATTGCCATACTCAAAATCATTTAGGTTTTCTCCTATGGTTATTTTCTAGGAGTGTTATAGTTTTGGTCTGTGACTCATTTTGAGTTAATTTTTATGAAGAGTGTTAGGTCTGTGTGTAGATGGGAAATTTACTTCATGATAAAATGATAGTTCTTGGAGTGGTTTTCTCCCAATACCTATGTGAAATGTTTTATAAATAAAACATTATTTAAGATGTTGTGCATTTTTATTTCCTATTTTTCAACCACTTACTGTTACTGGCTTTGAGAAAGTTCTTCATTTTCTTCATGGATTTTGAAGTCCTTTATTCTCCCTAGTTGTTAATAGCTTAGTATTATTTTGTGAAAATAGAAGATTGCCAAGCTGTTGGGTTTTTTGGTTTGGGGATTTTTTTTGCTGATGGAATTTGTCTTAAAAAGACAGAAGCAAATGTTTAAGATTTAAGCCTTTTAAAGTGCATTTAAAATCTGGACTTTACATTGCAGTGTTATTCAGCTGTGAGAAGGAAGGACATCCTCCTATTTGCAGCACAATAAATGGACCTTGAGCACATTATGCAAAATGAGTAAGTCAGACAGAGAAAGACAAGTCTGTATGGCCAAACTCGGAGAGAGGAAAATGATGGTTACTGGGGGCTGAGATAGAAGTCGTTTAAGGGTACAGACTTATGAGTAGTAAATAAGCCCTGGAGATTTAGTGCACAGTCGCAGGGAATGCAGAAAACAATGCTGTTTTATAATCACAAACATGCTAAGAAATTAGGACTTAATTATTCCAACTGCTAGAAAGAAGTGAATAGTTGTATAATATGATTGAGGTGCGCTGCTGCTACTGCTGCTAAGTCACTTCAGTTGTGTCTGACTCTGTGTGACCCCATAGACGGCAGCCCACCAGGCTCCCCTATCCCTGGGATTCTCCAGGCAAGAACAGTGGAGTGGGTTGCCATTTCCTTCTCCATTGCATGAAAGTGAAAAGTGAAAGTGAAGTCGCTCAGTCGTGTCTGACTCTTATCGACCCCATGGACTGCAGCCCAGCAGGCTCCTCGGTCCATGGGATTTTCCAGGCAAGAGTACTGGAGTGGGGTGCCATTGCCTTCCCCGGATTGAGGTGCTAATTATTGCTATAATGGCAGTCATATTATAATATACAAATGTATCAAAGTAATGTATACCTTGATTTTTTACAATGTTATATGTCAAATGTATTTCAATTAAACATTAATTAAAAGCGGGGCTTTTTACAAATTGAGTAATAATTTTTAAGAACCTTTTTTAATATAAAGATTTGGTATCATTTTAATTCATTCATACACACCACACACACACCCCCCCAAAATGTTCTTTTTCATCAGACAGGCACATTAATTTATATAAATAATTCCACTATTAATTGCACATGATGTTCACAAAGTTGATAAGATCTTTTTCCTAATAAGAAAAATGTTCTCTAAGCCATAAATTCGTTTCACTTAAATTCTTTATCCTTCTTTTGCTATAGAAAGTAAGCCACAGAAACTCTAAGATGCAATTTCACATGTATTGGAAGCACTGCTTTTGATACTCTAAAAGTCTTTGTCTTTTTAAAAATAAAATATTTTTATGTGTTATGAAAATAATACATGTTTTTTACAAAATAGAAGAAAAAAATCCCTCATAATTGCACCACTTGGAGACTACTAACATTTTTGTGCTGTTTCACAACCTTTTTGCTCTATTTCCTTTGTTCACTGAATATCATTTAATTCTGGATCCTGCCCTTTTGACTAACAACATTGAAAATGCTCATGTTGCAATACTGTTATAAACACTGGAGTGGTGACTTAGTCTAATGCTTTCGGAGTAGCCAGTGGTTCAGCAGTTTCCCCAACCCTCACCCCTATCTTTGTCAACCATCATTCTGTTCTCTGTGTGTATGAACTTGGGGGTTTTTGTTTGTTTCTTTTGAGATCCCATATAAGAGAGATCGTATGGTCTTTGTCTTTCTCTGTCTGACTTAGTTCAGTTAGCATGATGCCCTTGAGATCCCTTTATGTTGCTGTAGATGGCAAGATTTCATTCTGTTCTATGGCCAAATAATATTCCATTGTGTGTACTGAATACTCACACAATGTTTCTTCTCCATTCATCTGTTGATGGACGCTGAGGTTGTCTTCATATTTGGGCTATTGTAAGTAAATAATGCTGCAGTGAACACTGGGAGTGCATATATCTCTTCAAGTTAGTGTTTTCAGATGCTTTTGATAAATACCCAGAAGTGAAATTGCTGGTTCATGTTATAGTTCTATTTTTAATTTTTAGAAGAACCGCCATACTGTTTTCCATAGTGCCTGAACCAATTTACATTCTCAGCAACAGTGCATGCTGCTGCTGCTGCTGCTGCTGCTAAGTCACTTCAGTTGTGTCTGACTCTGTACAACCCCATAGATGGCAGCCCACCAGGCTCCCCCATCCCTGGGATTCTCCAGGCAAGAACATTGGAGTGGGTTGCCATTGCCTTCTCCAATGCATGAAAGTGAAAAGTGAAAGTGAAGTCAGCAGTGCATGAGGGTTCCCTTTCCCCACACCCTCCCTAACACTTGTCAACTCTAGCTTCTTTGATGACAGCCATTCTAACAGGTGTGAGGTGATATCTCATTGTGATTTTGATTTGCACTTCCCTGGTAATTAATGATGTAGAGTACCTTTTTGTTTACCTGCTGACCGTCTGTATATCTTTGGAAAAATGTCTGTTCAGCTTCTGCCCATTTTTTAATTGGATTTTTTGATTTTTTTTTTTTTTTTTTTTTTGCTGTTGAGTTGTGTGAGTTCTTTATATATTTTGAATATTAGCCTTTTGTCAGATATGTGATTTGCAAATATTTTCTCCAGCTCAACAAGCTTTTTAGTTTGTTTGTTTCTTCCTATTTTTTATTTGTATTTTTTTTTTTTTTTTTTTTTTTTTTTTTTGCTGTTGAGTTGTGTGAGTTCTTTATATATTTTGAATATTAGCCTTTTGTCAGATATGTGATTTGCAAATATTTTCTCCAGCTCAACAAGCTTTTTAGTTTGTTGTATTTCCAGTTGTTTATTTTTGCTTTTGCTCTTTTGCTTTTGGTGTCAGATTCAAAAAATTACCAAAACCTATGTCAAGAAGCTTACCACCTGTTTTCTTCTAGGTTTTTATCATTTTATTGTCATCATAATGATTGCATAACAATCCATTCTATCAATGTAACATGTCTATTTCCTTATTATTGGACATTTAAGTTATAATTTTTGCCAACCTTAGGGAATTATTAACTACAACCATTTCTGAATATAACTGCTATCTGAGTTTTCTGTGTTGTCAAAATTTACACTGTATGAATGTGTCTTGAGGTTTGTTCAGCAAAGTATACATAGTATAAAGAGTAAGAATTTTTAATTATCCAGTCTAAAACCAGATAAATGAGTGAGACTTCTGAAGGAAAAAAACCCGTAAGTACTTAAAAATTTTGGAATAATACACAATGGAATATTACTTAGCCATTAAAAAGAATACATTTGAATCAGTTCTAATGAGGTGGATGAAGCTGGAGCCTATTATACAGAGTGAAGTAAGCCAGAAAGAAAAACACCAATACAGTATATTAATGCATATATATGGAATTTAGAAAGATGGCAATGATAACCCTATATGCGAGACAGCAAAAGAGACACAGATGTATAGAACAGTCTCTAGGACTCTGTGGGAGAGGGCAAGGGTGGGATGATTTGGGAGAATGGCATTGAAACCTGTGTATTACCATATGTGAAATAGATCGCCAGTCCACGTTCGATGCTACAGGGTGCTCGGGGCTGGTGCGCTGGGATGACCCAGAGGGATGGTACAGGGAGCGAGGTGGGAGGGGGGTTCAGGATGGGGAACACATGTACACCCGGGGCGGATTCATGTCAATGTATGGCAAAACCCACCAGAATATTATAAAGTAGTTAGCCTCCAATTAAATAAATTTGAAAAAAAAAATTTGGAATAGAAATCGAATACTATTGAACATGGCTGTCATTTAAAAATAGTTATCTCTCCTACTAGTTCATAGTTTTAAATTTCAGTTATGTAAGACTTCTCTAAAATTTCCCGAATATTACTTCATTAAGACTTTAGAATAACTGCATTGTTCCCTCATGTTTCTCTATACATCATGTATTGTCTTTCTCTCCCAGCTCTTCCCATGGTGTCTTCTGGGACCTTATCTTTATGCTGAAAGGCCTCGCATACTTTTCCAGGACAGAAGTAATGTAGCATAATGGTGAAGACAGTGGATTAGGGGCTCAGATCCCTGCTTAACGCATTTATTAGCTCTGTGACCATGGTTGAGATATTTTATCTCTATCCACAATTTCTTCATCTGGAAAATGAGAATAATCATAGCTACTTTGTAAAAGCTGGGAAAATTAAAGAAGGTGATTTAGGACCAGATACGTGGTAACTGTTGGGAATTATTATTATCATCATACGTATAGTCAGCATTACCACCACCAGCCACACCCCCATCATTTCATTACCAACATCATTACTTCCTCCGCTTCCTGTTCTTTACATAGGAAATATTGAATTAATCACATTTTATGTACTAGTCCTTTTTTTCCCCCCTTAATCTGCTTTTAATTAGGAAAAGGAGGAAGGAAAGCATGGACCCCTAGGAGACAATGAAGAGATGGCCAGAGTATCTGCTGACAAAAAACAGGTGCATTTTTATGATTTTTAAAAAAGACATGTTCATAATAACAAAGCAAAAGGGATGATACAAAGTAGAATAAAAGTTTCTTTTATATTCAAGTTCCCCATTCTCATTTCCAGGAGATTTTTGTGTATCCTTCTAAAAATCATACATTTACAAGACTATGTATGTCTCTCCAAAGGCTGAGGGTGGGAAGGTGAGACCAGATAGGATTATATAATCTATAATCTGTTCCTACATCTTCCTTTTTTTTTTTTTTTTTAACATTTTCAAATTTCACTCTCATCACCTTCCCATGTGAGTTCATATAGAATGTGTTGAGAAACCCTCTTCCATATTCTCTAAAACTCCAACACATCCTGCTCGTCTTGCCGGGAAGATGAGGCCCTCGCTGTGCTCTGCCCAGGCCGTTTCTCAGGAGTTGAGTTTGCAGCAGGTAACCTTGAGGGTTGAAGTAATGTCTCTCTCTGGGACATAGAACAGGTTTGCTCACCATTCTCAATAAAACACAGCAGAATTCCCGAGCACAGTGTTCCTCTCCTGTGACGCAGCTGGCTCACTCTGTGTCTAGAAATCCATATAGGCCCGTCCGCGTGACCCCTTGTGGGCAAGGGGACCGTCGCAGACGTGAGGCTCGCACTGCTTGCTGTACGGGAGCCATGTCATTTCTGACGTAGTTTGTCTTCTGCTAGCATCTGTGAAACGGTACCAGGCCACCTTACTAGCTTATAAGTAGAGTAACGTCAAAGCCCAGACCTGACCGGGTGAGCCTCGTTCTTTCTAATATGCCTTGTATTTCCTTGCCATCTTAATCTTTGGAGTTTTCCAGAGAGACTCTGTGATTCACTGGTTGTGGAGAGGAGACCAAACATTCATATTTTGAAAAAAGTTACCTTGTACATTTTTATCATTCAAAAAAGTTACCTTGATGTACATTCTTGGAGACTTCTGGTTATTTCTGAGAGTGAGTCTCGAAAATGCCCAACAAGAATATAGAAATAATTTGTTTTAGAATATTTAGATGTTTAATTATAAGAAAGACAAAAGGAAAAAAGTAGTGAATGTATACAAAACAGTCTGTCCTCTTTCACTTCTGTTTTACTGTAAAACTCTGTGATTAGGTTTACGTAGACGACTTGTCAAGAGTTAGTGAAGTGAAGCAAAATCAGGATCCAGAACAGTGACTCACTGCAAAGATTTAGTTCTGGGAGTTGGAGTAAGCAGAAGTCCCAGAATGGAATGCAACAGAGGCTTTTATTGGCTTTAAGTTTGGGATGGAAGAATCCTGGTCTCAAACTTGAGGTTTTGGCCCTAGCTAGAAACGAAATGGGAAGAAAAAAAAATATTTTCGAAAGTAAAAAGTACTCTCAACAAAAGAGTGATAAATGTGGCCTAAAAGATTGTTCCAATAAAAAAGTTAATTGATGAGTAATACTTCATTTTTTAAGAATGATTTTTAGATATTCCACTGAGTCTCATTTTCCACCGTTCCAGAAATTTATACTCATAACTGAAACCAAAACTAGGCTCTTTTAGTTTGGTCTCGTGAAAGTGGTTTCAAACATGTCCTCTTGGGAATAACTTTAGAGTAAAATCTTTTAAAAAGGGAATAGGGAATAATGGACACCGTGTTCTCAGCCCAAGTCCTCCTCATATTGTAAAATCCCTTATGAACCCAAGGATTAGTTTTAATGTCCCTTCCTTCAGAATTTTTCACTGTGAAAACAGCTATTTTGTGGCACACGCAGAGCTGATTTTTAACCTTAATGTGTTTTATCTGATGTAATATTGTTACAGCTGCCTTTTTGATTAGTATCTGTATAAATTAGATCACCTTAGGTTTAAAGGAACCACTCTTTAGCCCTCCAGCCCATGCCCAGCTTCTGAGACAGAAAAATAAGTCAGCCCAGCCCCTTACCGTGGGCGGGAGACCGCTGAGCCGGCTGTGGCTGACTGCTTTTGCCTTGAGTTCTCTCTCCTTTCTAACACCCGAGGTTATGTCTTCCTTTCCTTGAGCTTGACTATACGTTCTAAAACATTTAAAAAATTATAAATAACCTGTATATTTGTGGGAGGTGAATCCTAACCACGTTAGTCTAGACTGCCATAGTCTTAAAAATTAGTAGAATCATTTGTTAGAAAGAAGTTGAGAATTATCATATTTTAGCAGTATTTTAAATATTTTAGGGACTGCCCTCATGGTCCAGAGGTTAAGACACTGTGCTCCCAATGCAGATGGCACAGGTTCAGCCGCCGGTCAGGGAACTAAAATCCCACATGCCAAAGCCAAATAAGTAAATAAACAAGAATGAAAAATAAAATATGATCAATTAGAAAATTTTTACTTAGTAGATGTACACTTTAATCTATATAGAATGGATAAACAGCAAGGTCCTATTATATGGCAGAGAAAACTATATTCAGTATCCTATTGTAAACCATAACGGAAAAGCATGTACATATGTATAACTGAAAAAATGAATGTATATATGTATAACTGAATCACTTTGCTTTACGGGAGTAACTAATACAGCATTGTAAATCAACTGTACTTCAATTAAAAAAAATTTTTTTTTTTTTTAAATTTAAGATGACCTCTGATTTAGTTCTGGCTTTTACCATCTGTGGGGCTTCCCTGGTGGCTCAGAGGTTAAAGCGTCTGCCTCCAATGTGGGAAACCCAGGTCCGATCCCTGGGTCGGGAAGATCCCCTGGAGAAGGAAATGGCAACCCACTCCAGTATTCTTGCCTGGAGAATCCCATAGACAAAGAAGCCTAGTAGGTTACAGTCCACAGAGTCGCAAAGAGTCGGACACGACTGAGCGACTTCACCTTCACCTTCACCTTTACCATCTGTGAGTCTTTCAGAAAGTCATGTAAATTTTCTGGGCTTCACTTACCCATGTGTAAAATCACAGGGTTTGCCAGATTTTCCCTTCTTACTATCTAGAACCTTAATACTAAGTAGTCTTAGGCTAGATGCTATAAGAAACAAGTCAAATCAACTTCATTATTGCCCTTTACTAGGATAAAAAGTAATTCATTTTTTACTAGGATAAATTTGTGATAATTAAATGCTTGTTTGGTTAAGAAAGCCTAGATTTAGAAAACTTCTGGTATAAAGTCAATGTTTTAAACCTTCAGAAAATTTTTTGGACCTAATGAGAAATGTGTATTTGTTCAAACTATGTCAGATGAAGAATTAAACTTTCATTTTATTCATAATTCAAGTATAATCCATGAGATGATCATTAGATATTATAAAATAAATTACTACTTTATATCTTAATATAGGTGAAGAGAACTGGTCTTGTGGTGGTGAAAAATATGAAAATTGTTGGTCTCCACTGTTCAAGTGAAGATTTACATGCTGGGAAAATTGCTCTGATAAAACATGGGTCAAAGCTGAAAAACTGTGATCTCTATTTTTCCAGAAAGCCATGTTCTGCTTGTTTGAAAATGATTGTAAATGGTAAGTGCAGATAAGGCTTTGTTGGAGATTAATAGCATTTATCTGAGGACAAGTCAAATTGCCTAATATAATTTAAAAATATACATATGACCTGGCCGCCCAGCCTCCAGCTGTGGGAAATACCCGTCCACCCTCTGAGCCCGGCCTGCGGGTCTGTCCTGTGAGTCTGGACCCAGCCGTCATCTGGACTCTCTGTTTCCGCGTCTCTGTCACCCAAGCATGCTCCGTGCCCCAAACCGGAGGCTGAAGCCCTACCCCCAGGAGGGGCCGGCTGGGCTCCAAGCTTCAGGTCTGCCGCCTCCAAAATGTAGCCCCCTGCGGCCAGTGTGACACCCCCCTGCTGACGCACTCAGGACACAGACGACAATAGGAAAATGGAGCAAAATGATAAAAAAAAAATATATATATATATATACACACACATATGTATCTGAAGACAGTTTGATATACTGTAAGAAGAAGGATCGGAACACATGTATTCTGCTCTCAGCTGCGTCACTAACTAGTTAGGTGACCCTCAGTGTATTGGGAGACTAATACTAGCTGCTTTCACAGACACCAACAACATTTCAGTGGCTTAATATATTAGGCACTCATCATGCATGTGATAGTCCAGTGCAGGTGTTGTCAAACAGCAGCCAGCTGTTCTGTGGTGGACCTGTGGGCCTCAGCATCTTCTGTCGTAAGCTACTGGAATCCCAACTCGCCTCTCCTGTATCTAGAGACAGTAGAGCAGGCGTTTGTTGTTTAGTCACTAAGTAGTGTCCGACTCTTTGAATGTTTAAAAAATGTTGCTTTGTTATTGTTGTTTAGCCTCTTAAGTCTTGTCTGCTTCTTTTGCAACCTCGTGGGACTGTAGCCCACCAGGCTCCTCTGTCCATGGGATTTCCCAGGCATGAATACTGGAGTGGGTTGCCATTTACTCCTCCAGGGGATCTTCCCACCTCAGGGATCAAACCCGAGTCTCCTGTGTTGGCAGGCAGATTCTTTAGCACTGAGCCACTAGGGAAAGCAAGAGAAAGCATACCTGTTTCTTAAAAACCCTGGCCTGGAAGTCACAGACATCATTTCTGTTTGCGTCCGTTGTGGGAAGTGTAATTCCTGGCTGGGTGGCTGCCTCCCAGTGACTACTCTATCCCTTGGAAGGAGGACCACAAAGAATTAATGTATAGCTATCTATACACACTGGGCTCCTCTCTAATTTTTGTGTTTATGATTCTGTTTTGCACCTAGGTATGTATCCAGACCATTTTCCTATTTAAAAAATGGTATATCTTTTACATGGGCATCCCGGGTGGCTAGTGGTAAGGAATCTGCCTGCCAGTGCAGGAGAGTAAAGAACAGAGTGATGGTAAGGAGAGTTCCCTTGAGCTATAGGCACTTCCAGAAGAAGTGGTCACGTGGCTAGAGCCTCCTTCAGAGGAGGCCTTCACAGTTACCTTACAGCCCAAGCCACAGCAAGAGTCTGTAGTAGCAAGGAGTAGATAGAAATGTGCATTTGTTCAACTCAGGTGTTTATTATTTTGAATATAGAAAGCCTGTGGGCCATCTGTCTGTTCACCTCTGGGCACAATGATAAAAAAATAAATGCCTTTTCTAATGGAAATTATATGAGACATGAGCAAAGAGGTTTCTTTGTTTTAAACACTAATTAATGGATGAACATTTATGTGTTTAATTCTGTATCAGGCATCTTGTTGTTCAGTTCCAAACACAAATTTAAAACTGTTTTCATGTTTGTTATTCAGTTTTGCTTTCTCTTTGTAAATTTACTTTCTCTCTTGTCAATTCACATACGCTCTCAAGAATTTCGATCTCTGTATGTTAAAGATAGGACTCTTTGGTGGCTCAGTGGTAAAGAATCCACCTGTAGTACTGCTGGGTTTGGTGCGGATCAGAAAGATCCCCCTGGAAGAGGGCATGGCAGCCCCCTCCAGTATTCATGCCTGGAGAATCCCATGGACAGAGGAGCCTGGCAGGCTACAGCCCATCAGATTGCAAAGTGTTGGACACGACTGAGCCGCTAGGCACAGCAGCCCATATTAAAATGACTAACTATTCCTCTGCTACATTGATTGAAGAATATTCCTTCTAGTTGTTGTTGTGTCTTTAATTTTGTATTCGTAAAAGCAGTTCACACTTCTTCCTCTCCCCCTGCTTCCCTGCTCCTGTCACGTTATAAATTCTTTATGGATGTTTTAGATAACTGTATATTTTATTATGAGGAGGACTGTAATGTGTTAAACTGTTCCCCTGTTCTGGCCATTTAGATTTTTTCTATTTTTACTGTTTTAAACAATGTGCTGCACTAAACATATATGTACCTGAATTTTTATTTTTTGTCTTTACTTCAAATATTTTCTTAGACGAGCTTCCCAGAGAAAGAGTTTAAAGTACCAGTACATCTTTCATGCGTGGATGAATTGTTTATTTTAGGTTCAAAACTCTAGTCAATATCAATTATGCTGTACTATTTCTAGAAGCAGCCATTTCATTACTTGGAGTACTCTGGTACATCCTTCCTGGCTCTGGGCTTTGGGACCACACTTAGCAAAACCATTGATTCCATAGATACTTCCCACGGGCTTTGTTGTCAGCAAACATTTCCTATAAAGGGCCACATAGTAAGTATTTCAGGCTTTACAGGCTGTATCATAGTCATGCAGCTATTCAACTCTCAGCTAATCCATTGTAGTACAGAAACAATGAGACTCTGTCAATGATTAGGTGGGTCTGTGTTCCCACAAATCTTTACGGGCACTGAAATTTGAATTTTATATAATTTCATTGTGTTACAAGTATTTTTTTTTTCATTTTCTCGACTATTTAAAACTGTGAACACCATTCTTGACCCGCAAGCTGTATAAAAGTAGGCAACGGGACAGATTTGGCCTGTGGCCATAGTTTGCCAACACTCGGGCTATATTACTGGTGATTTGGTAGTAGACATTTATTACATTAGGACCTCAGGATCAACTGCAATGATATGATAGATTTATCAAGAAAACCCTTAATTTCAGCAGGCATCTGCTAACTACCTTTCATATTTTTTATTTCAGCTGGAGTTAATCGAATTTCATATTGGCCTGCTGACCCAGAAATAAGTTTGCTCACTGAAGCTTCTGGTTTTGAAGACGCAAAGTTAGATGCCAAAGCAGTAGAAAGACTGAAGTCAAACAGTCGGGCCCACGTGTGTGTCTTACTTCAGCCTTTGGTGTGTTACATGGTGCAGTTTGTAGAGGAGACCTCTTACAAATGTGACTTTATTCAAAAAATTTCCAAAACATTGCCAGACACTAACTTTGATTTTTATTCTGAATGTAAACAAGAGAGAATAAAAGAATATGAAATGATATTTTTGGTTTCCAATGAAGAAATGCATAAGCAAATACTGATGACTATAGGTTTGGAGAACTTGTGTGAGAATCCGTACTTTAGCAATCTAAGGCAGAACATGAAAGACCTTGTCCTTCTCCTGGCCGCAGTAGCTTCCAGCGTGCCCAACTGGAAACACTACGGATTCTATTGTGGCAACACCGAACACGGTAATGAAATTCACAATCAGAGTTTGCCACAAGAAATTGCAAGGCACTGCATGATTCAGGCCAGGTTACTGGCATATCGAACTGGTGAGTTACATGCTTAGTTCCTAAATCGGGGTTGATGGGGTTGTATTTGTGTCAGACATAAAGTGGTGTTCATTTCACTTCTGGTAGCATTCATTGACTCTTAGATACTAAAGTGTTGCTGCTCATACCAATATAGGGAAGTTAGTGAGACCCTTGAGTAGACAGCTCTTTCTTAGACAGTTTTAGGACTTCTTGTGGCCTATATTGGATGTTGCATTTATAAATCAGGATCTGATTCAGCCCTTTCTGCTTCTTGCTTTTATCATTTCCCAGTTGAGTGAGCCCTCCACTAGAGAAAGGACAAAAAGAAAGAGAGAAAACCAGAATTATTCCTCTTTTTTAACTACTCAATATTCTATATCTATTCAATATTTAGTAAAAACGTAGAAAGAGCTTTAAAAATATGAATTTCAAATAACCAGTAGAATCAAAGAAAATTTGGCAGATTCTTCCAATTTCTGGTATGTTTTCAAACAGCAAGGGGTGAAATCAAACCATTAAGTTGTACATGAGTCTGTATGTGAAGAAAGAAAATATTACTTGGGAATTTTACCTTACCATGATAAAAGATGGTATCTATATTTCCAGTTACAGAATAGTGTTTTTACATCTTATCAGACGTAACATTTTTGAAAGTAGAATGATGATCACTTTTTAAAATGCAACTTTGGAATAGGGAAAAGAAAATGCCGGCGGGAGGAGCAGCAGAGGAATGCCTGGTGAGTGGGCTATAGTAGGAATTTTAAAACTTATCTTAAGAAGAGAAGGAGGATAGAGAAAATCTTCAGAAAAAGTCCATACAGATGTACTGGTCTGCAGTACATGCTCAACAGAGACCATGGGTTGAAGTAATTTCAGTAAAATGGAGGTTTTCAAAAGGCAGCTTGTCAGGATCACCATAGAAACTTTTATTTAAAGTGAAAGTTTAGTCACAGTCATGTCCGACTCTTTGCAACCTCATAGACTGTAGCCCATCAGGCTCCTCTGCCCATGGGATTTACCAGGCAAGAATACTGGAGTGGGTTGCCATTTCCTTCTCCAGAGGATCTTCCTGACTCAGGGGTTGAACCCGGGTCTCACACATTGTAGGCAGATGCTTTACCATCTGAGCCACCAGGGAAGTTCTAAGTACAAATGCTCAAATTCTAACCCAGACCCACTAAGCCTGGTCCCTGTGGGTGTGTCCTAGGCCTGTGAATTTTAAAATTCTGCAAGGGATTCTAACATTCAACAGGGTTAATCATCACCTTAAAATAATTTGATTCTACTACAAGCACAAACTGTATGATGCCAAACCACTGTAGGGCATCTAATCTTAACTATCTAGTTTAAGTGTAAATTTTGATTTCTTTTTATGTCCTGTTTTCCATTAGACTAGGTGTTTTCCAAAGCTGACAATTATGCCTTCCTCCTGAACCACACAATGATGATGAAAGTAGGGTGACATAGCCAAGAAAGCTTAACTGTTTCAAATCATAACTCAGCGGTTCTCAACTTTCAGTTGAGGCAATGCTCATGAGAAGTCTAGGTTCCCAAGTCTGCTGCCTCCCTTGGAGAGGTTAATTCAGGGAGTTGCCATGGGAGTCAGGAGTCTGCCTTCTGAACAAGTGTCCAATGGTTCTGATGCAGTTGGTCTGTGGACCACACTTGGACAAACCCTGATGTGACCACAGTGTTAGGAGTGAAAATAACCACGCTTGTGTGCCAGAACAATAGCATAAAGACTCCTCTGACTTTCGGTGATCAGAGGGTCCGGGGAGTTTGGCTCAGTGCTTACAAGTTGACCTTTCCTTCAAGGGTATACAGAGAAAGCCCTGTGAATGAGCAGATCCCAGGTAGCAATTTATAGACATGAAAGATTTTTTTTTAAGAAGTTTTACATAAAAATCACAGATGTGAAAAGATTTTTGAGAAATTACCTCATCTGTCATCCAACCTTAAGGGCTGGGTGAAACCTACTCCATTGTATATGGATGAAATTTTATTCCGATTTCAAAAGACATGTAGTAAAGTATATTCTCTTGGTGAAACTAACCTTAGCTAAACAGTGGAGTTTAGTTTAAAAATCATGTTTTTGGGGGCTTCCCTGTGGCTCGGTGGAAAGAACCTGCCTGCCAGTGCAGGAGACACGACTTCAGTCCCTGATCCAGGAAGAGCCACATGTCTTGGGACAGCTAAGCCCATATGCTACAGCTGTTGAACCTGTGCTGTAGAGCCCGGGGCTGCAGCTGCTGAGCCCATGTGCCCCAGCTCCTGAAGCCAGGGTGACCTAGATGAGAGCCCATGCTCTGCAACGAGAAGCCACCTCAACGAGAAGCTCTCGTACGGCAACTAGAGAATAGCCTCCACTTGCTGCACACAAAAGCTTGGACAGCAACGAAGACCCAGCACAGCCATAAATAAAATTCTAAACAAAAACAAAAGAAAAATTTTTTAAAAACCACATTTTTTTCCCCCTCTGGACAAGATTTAGTCTGTCCTTAGACTGAAACAGAAAAGGTGGCTCCTGGACTAAAAAATAATATGAAGAATAGTTAGTGTCAGTGGTAGGAAAAGTAGACTTGATATGAAGACTTTCTCCCCCCACCCAGCAAATAGATATTCTTATTTCATTAAAATCGTATTGCTCTGTTTTTTTCATTCAGCAAACGGTTTTTGAGATTTTACCATATGTTGGTCACTGCCCTGAGCTGTCTAGATAAAGTTAATATTTTTAACTTTTAAAATTAAAAACTTGGGATGAGTTTTTCATTTTTGGTCCCGTATTTGTGCATGTATTGGGTACAATTTTACTTAGAGGTTTTCATTTTTAGCTTCTGCTACTTGCCTTAGAAATGAGCATAAAGCCATAATTATGTTCTTTTCTCACCGTGTTATATTCTGAAGATGTTAGAAGGCACAAGACTTTGTTTATCCCCAAATCCCTTTGCTGACAGTCTCCACCTCTAAAGTACATTCCTGCCACACTGTTCCTTGTTATCATGCTCCTTTCCTTTATAGCCCAGCACACTGCCTTTGCTTTTAGACTCTTTCTTGTTACCACCTTCCTCCCACTCATGAGCTTCATGAGTGTAGGGACTCAGGTATTCAGTAAAGGGAAATCTTGGTTACAAAATCCTTCATGTCAGAGGAAGGCAAGCAGGTTGGGTGAAGAGACCTAAATCTTAGTCACTTAATTTGAATATGTAGAATTTCTATTTTGGTTTTGTATTTTCTGTTTAAGGTTAATAGTTCAAAGAAATAAGCTTTGCTTGTTGCAGAGTAATTAAATTGGTTTTGCAGGGAAATTTTAATCTAATATTTATAACTTCTACCACTTGATTTAGAAACGAGCATCATGTCAACAACTTGGCATTCTTCTCCCCACAAGGTAAACTCTGAAGGTCAGGGAAAGGACATCATTTTGTGTAAATTAAAATTCCTTTCATGTACCTTCCAGCAATATATATATGTATGTGAAGGCCCATAAGGATATATGTTTATGAGTCTGAACTTTTTTCATAGTAAGAACACATCCATGAAATGTATTTTCCTTGATGAGAGTGCAAAAACTGCTAGGAGAAGACAGATTCGATTGTTGTGAATGGTTATTATATGACACCAAATCCATTAGTTCAGAAACTTCTGTCTTACTTTCATCATCTGTTAGAAATAGGTATTTAAAAACTGACTTGGTGGAGATTCAGTAAAGTTACCCTGAAGTCTGGTTACAGCTTTGAAGTCACCCGAGTGGGGGCACTGCTACTGCAGTGAGCTCTGCACACGCATCGTCTATGACTGGGTTGGTAGTGACACTGTCTATAATTAGTTCACACCTAGCTCCCCTAGTCTATGCTTGACAATATTCTCATACTTTTCCATAATTAGTGAGGTTGTCAAGGATTGCCACTGCATTTATGAAGTATATTTCAATAAATACATGTTTATTATTTTTGGAAAAACAATCTATTTCTGAAACTAACAGATCATTGGTTTTCACTGAGTCACATGCCATGTATCTTTCAGAGGATCATAAAACAGGAGTCGGGGCCGTCATCTGGGCGGAAGGAAAATCTGTAAGTGTGAAATTAATTCTTTACAAGCATTTACACTTGATTTTGTTTAACATGTTTTGATCTTAAGTGCATGACATTTTGTTGTCCCATGGGGATTAATATTTCTTATTAGGGTCTTTATTAAGTTCTAAAAACATTACTTTGCCAACAAAGGTCCGTCTAGTCAAGGCTATGGTTTTTCTAGTGGTCATGTATGGATGTGAGAGTTGGACTGTGAAGAAGGCTGAGCGCCAAAGAATTGATGCTTTTGAACTGTGGTGTTGGAGAAGACTCTTGAGAGTCCCTTGGACTGCAAGGAGATCCAACCAGTCCATTCTGAAGGCGATCAGCCCTGGGATTTCTTTGGAAGGAATGATGCTAAAGCTGAAACTCCAGTACTTTGGCCACCTCATGTGAAGAGTTGACTCATTGGAAAAGACTCTGATGCTGGGAGGGATTGGGGGCAGGAGGAGAAGGGGACGACCGAGGATGAGATGGCTAGATGGCATCACAGACTCGATGGACGTTGAGTCTGAGTGAACTCTGGGAGTTGGTGATGGACAGNTTGTGCTTCTTATCTGTCTTGTGAAGAAAGCTGAGCACTGAAGAATTGATACTTTTGAACTGTGGTGTTGGAGAAGACTCTTGAGAATCCCTTGGACTGCAAGGAGATCCAACTAGTCCATTCTGAGGGAGATCAACCCTGGGATTTCTCTGGAAGGAATGATGCTAAAGCTGAAACTCCAGTACTTTGGCCACCTCATGCGAAGAGTTGACTCATTGGAAAAGACTCTGATGCTGGGAGGGATTGGGGGCAGGAGGAGAAGGGGATGACAGAGGATGAGATGGCTGGATGGCATCACTGACTCGATGGACGTGAGTCTGAGTGAACTCTGGGAGTTGGTGATGGACAGGGAGGCCTGGTGTGCTGCAATTCACGGGGTCACAAAGAGTCGGACATGACTGAGCGACTGAACTGAACTGAACTGAATGTTCTTGCCTCTAGTTGACCTATAACCCTTAGTCACATTTCTAGGCATAATTCAGTTATCACTACGAAACTCACAATGATTCCCACCAGCCCTCCCTATCTCCAAACCTGAGAGGAACTGATTATTCTTTGGGGCAGCAGCATAGTTTAATATGCATTTTTATCTTGGTGCTTATAATACTTCTTGAATTTGTTTTCATCTCTATTTTTCTCCTTAATGGTAAGATTCCTTATCATATGCACTGAATTTGTGTCATTTTTGCCTCCTTATACATTACTAATGCTTAATAGGAGGTCATTATTCACTGAATACTTACTGGGTGGTTAAGTAAATAAAAGAAATCCGAATAGTCTCTTAGAAGGATAGGAGAAATACACACACTGAATTTTCTGTGTTAACGTTGCAAATCTTTGGCTTACTGGGAATTTTCTTTCTGATCTTAGAATCCCAAGCTGCCATTGGAGAAGCCTCCTCCAATTTCTCTGTGCAAACTGAAATGAATCATATTTACTTCCTTTTCCCAAAAGACCAATATAGACATTGTTGTTGATTAGTTGCTAAGTTGTGTCCAACTCTTTGCGACCCCATGGACTGAGGCCGACGAGATTTCCCTGCCCTTCACTATCTCCCTGAGTTTGTTCAAACTCATGTCCATTGAGTTGGTGATGCCATCCAACCTTCTCATCCTCAGTTGCCCCCTTCTCCTCCTATCCTCAGTTTTTCACAGCACTGGGGTCTTTTCCAATGAGTCAGCTCTTCTCATCAGGTGGCCAAAGTTTTGCAGCTTCATCTTCAGCATCAGTCCTTCCAATGAATAATCAGGACTGATTTCCTTTAAGATTGACTGATTTGATCTCCTTGCTGAGACTGAGGCCGACGAGATTTCCCTGCCCTTCACTATCTCCCTGAGTTTGTTCAAACTCATGTCCATTGAGTTGGTGATGCCATCCAACCATCTCATCCTCAGTTGCCCCCTTCTCCTCCTGTCCTCAGTTTTTCACAGCACTGGGGTCTTTTCCAATGAGTCAGCTCTTCTCATCAGGTGGCCAAAGTTTTGCAGCTTCATCTTCAGCATCAGTCCTTCCAATGAATAATCAGGACTGATTTCCTTTAAGATTGACTGATTTGGTCTCCTTGCTGTCCAAGGACTCTCAAGAGTCTTCTCCAGTACCACAGTTTGAAAGCATTAATTCTTCAGTGTCCAGAGAAGAATTGCTTTATGGTCCAACTCTCACATCTATACATGACTACTGAAAAAAACTTAGCTTTGACTAAATGGACCTTTGTTGGCAAAATGACGTCTTTGCTTTTTAGTACACTTATCTAGGTTTGTCACAGATTTTCTTCCATAGCTGCAGTCACCATCCTCAGTGATTTTGGAGCCCAAGAAAATGAAATCTGTCCCTGCTTCCACTTTTCCTCTTTCTATTTGCCATAAAGTGATGGGACCAGATGCCAAGATCTTCAATTATTGAATGTTGAGGTTTAAGCCAGCTTTTTCACTTTCCTCTTTCACCTTCATTAAGAGGTTTTTAGTTCCTCTTCACTTTCTGCCACTAAATGGTATCACCTACATGTCAGGTTGTTGATATTTCTCCCAGAAATCTTGATTCCAGCTTGTGAGTCATCTAGCCCAGCATTTAGTATGCTGTACTCTGCATGTAAGTTAAATAAGCAGACTGACAATATACAAACTTCTTGTATTCCTTTTCCAATTTTGAACCAGTCCACTGTTCCATGTACAGTTCTAACTGTTGCTTCTTGTCCTGCACACAGGTCTCTTAGGAGGCAGGTAATGTGGTCCGGTATTCTCATCTCTTTAAGAATATTCCACAGTTTGTTGTGATCCATACAGTCAAAGGCTTCAGCATAGTCTATGAAACAGAAGTAGATGTTTTGTTGGAATTCCACTGCTTTTTCTGTGATCCAGCTTATGTTGGCAATTTGATCCCTGGTTCCTCTGCCTTTTCTAAATCCAGCTTGTANGGTAATGTGGTCCGGTATTCTCATCTCTTTAAGAATATTCCACAGTTTGTTGTGATCCATACAGTCAAAGGCTTCAGCATAGTCTATGAAACAGAAGTAGATGTTTTGTTGAAATTCCACTGCTTTTTCTGTGATCCAGCGTATGTTGGCAATTTGATCCCTGGTTCCTCTGCCTTTTCTAAATCCAGCTTGTACATCTGGAAGTTCTTGGTTCACTTACTGCTGAAGCCTAGCTTGAAGGATTTTGAGCAAAATCTTGCTGGCATGTGAAATGAGTGCAATTGTATAGTAATTTGAACATTCTTTGGCATTGCCTTTCTTTGACATTGGAACAAAAACTCACCTTTTCCAGTCCTGTGGCCACTACAAAGTTTTCCAAATTTGCTGGTATATTGAGTGCAGTGCTTTAACAGCATCATCTTTTAGGATTTGAAATAGCTCAACTGGAATTCCATCACCTGCACTAGCTTTGTTTGTAGCAATCTTTCCTAAGGCTCACTTGACTTTGCACTCCAGAATGTCTGGCTCTAGGTGAGTGACCATACCTTGGCTATCTGGGGGCATTAAGAGCTTTTTCGTACAGTTCTGCGTATTCTGTGTAGTGCCTCCTCTTCTTAATCTCTTCTGCTTCTGTTAAGTCCTTGCCATTTTTGTCCTTTATTGCGCCTGTCTTGGCATGAAATGTTCCCTTGGTATCTCCAATTTTCTTAAAGAGATTGCTAGTCTTGCTCATTCTCTTGTTTCCCTCTATTTCTTTACGTTGTTCACTTTAGAAGCCTTTCTTATCTCTCCTTGCTATTCTCTGAAACTCTGCATTCAGTTTAGTATATCTGTCCCTTTTTCCTTTGCTTTCATTTCTCTTTTTCTTAGCTATTTGTAAGGCCTCCTCAGACAACCACCTTGCCCTTGCATTTCTTTTTCTTGGGTATGGTTTTGGTTGCAGTCTCCTGTACAGTGTTACGAACCTCCATCCATAGTTTTTAAGGCACTCTGTCTATCAGATCTAGTCCCTTGAATCTATTCATCATCTTCACTGTGTAATCACAGGGATTTGATTTAGGTCATACATGAATTGCCTAGTGGTTTTCCCTGCTGCTGCTGCTAAGTCACTTCAGTCATGTCCGACTCTGTGCGACCCCATAGACAGCAGCCCACCAGGCTCCCCCATCCTTAGGATTCTCCAGGTAACAACACTGGAGTGGGTTGTCATTTCCTTCTCCAATGCTTGAAAATGAAAAGTGAAAGTGAAGTCACTCAGTCGTGTCCAACTCTTCGCAACCCCATGGATTGCAGCCTTCCAGGCTCCTCTGACTATGGGATTTTCCAGGCAAAGTACTGGAGTGGGGTGCCATTTCCTTCTCTGAGTGTTTTTCCCTAATTCCTTCAATTTGAGCCTGAATTTTTCAAAAAGCAGCTGATGATATAAGCCACAGTTAGCTCCAGGTCTTATTTTTGAAGACTGTATAGTGCATCTCCGTCTTCAGCTGCAAAGAATATAATCAATCTGATTTCCATAATAACCATCTGGTGATGTCCACATGTAGAGTCATCTCTTGTGTTGTTGGAAGCCATAGAGGTGCTGGATAGAGGTGGGGAAGTGGAAATAGCAGGGCTTATCTGCTGTAGTTGTGATGAGCAGTGGAGAAAGAAAGATATTTTCAGGAAAGTCATTCTGGACATTTTAAGGGCAGAGGAAAGGCTTTATTGTGTGTGTGTGAGGATAAGATACTTGGTCTGTGAGGGCTTGAAAGAATTCATCAGAGGAGACAGGAAATGAGTCAGCAGAGGAAAAATTGGTTTAGAATGCGTTATGAGTATGTTGTAAGTTACAATATATTACCCACAGTTTGATAGTTTTCTTTCCTCTTCCAATTCAACAGCAAATTCACCAAGGAAACACTGGGAAGATAAGGTGAGTCACATTTCCTGGCTTTCTTTCCCCTCTGCTCTGCCTTACTTATATTTTCGTACTAACTATTTGTGCTTTCTCCCTTCCCACTAGGAGCCCACAGTCATCTATTCAGATTTGAAGAAGGCATATCCAGATGACTCCATAGGGCAAGCCAGCATTGGAGATAGTGACTTTGAAGATGCTGCAGAAAACTACGAGAATGTTCCATGCATATTATCAGCCTTAGACCACTAGCTCTGTACCCGCAGTGGCTCACAGAGACCCTGTGAAGTAGCCTGTCACTCTCTTGGTTATCTCCAGCCATACTTCTTCTTTCCCTCCAGTGCTCAGCATCCCAAAAGACTGGACAATGGGGGATGTGAGACTGTGTGAAAGTTCTGCCAACTTCCTCTGTGTCCAAGTCTGTGTGTTCTCTAGGATCATAGTGAGCAGCATTTGACTAAATTCTGCAATCTTTTCACAGTAGGGATACACCATGCATATTATCAGCCTTAGACCACTAGCTCTGTACCCGCAGTGGCTCACAGAGACCCTGTGAAGTAGCCTGTCACTCTCTTGGTTATCTCCAGCCATACTTCTTCTTTCCCTCCAGTGCTCAGCATCCCAAAAGACTGGACAATGGGGGATGTGAGACTGTGTGAAAGTTCTGCCAACTTCCTCTGTGTCCAAGTCTGTGTGTTCTCTAGGATCATAGTGAGCAGCATTTGACTAAATTCTGCAATCTTTTCACAGTAGGGATACTTGTGAAGGCAAGGCAGATAGGCCTTCAGCTCCTAGGCCTGTTAAAGAGGAAGGAAAAGCAGGCTAGCCAGGATCACAAAGAAGCAGTCATCGAAAGTTGATTTGAGAGGGATTAAAAGCGTCTAGGTTACCGTCTCTACATAAACTGTTTGTTTGTTCTAAACATTTTGTTTCCCTTTCCATTTTTGTTGATAGTGTCACTGATGATGTTCTGGTGCACGTGCTTTGTTCCAGCTGCTGCTGCTGCTGCTAAGTCACTTCAGTCGTGTCTGACTCTGTGCGACCCCATAGACAGCAGTCCACCAGGCTCCTCTGTCCCTGGGATTCTCCAGGCAAGAATACTGGAGTGGGTTGCCGTTTGCTTCTCCAGTTTAATGGGCAAGAACTTCCAAACTGTCTAACTAAACAGTATTATGGACCAATTGTATTCTCTCAAAGTCAGCGTGACCTTTCTTGGAGATAAGACCTTTTAGGAGGTAATTACAGTTAAATGAGATTTTAAGGGTGGCCCCTAACTGAAGTGGACAGGTGTCTTTGCAAGAAGAAAAGGAGACAACAGAGCCCACTCTGTCTTTCTTCATGTACACAGAGGAAAGGCCATGTGGAGACAAAGAAGAAGACAGGCACCTATAAAGCCGGAGGTGGCAGGAAGACAGATTTCAGCAGAAGCCAAATTTGCCAGCACCTTGATCTTGGGCTTCTAGAACTAAGATAAAATAGATTTCTGATGTTTAAGCCACCAAGTCTGTGGTATTTTGTTGTGATAGCCAGAGTGGACTAGCACAGATTTATACACAGACAGATGACAAATGATTGAGGATGAAAATCATGACAGATAGATAGTTAGTTAGATACATAGATAAGATAGTTGCTGGTGTGTGACAGTGTTTGTACATCCCAGCCCACACAGAATTTTTAGTCTTCAAGATACTTCCTCTCTCATAAGACCAAATATTCCTCCTACCAGTAGCAGCTCAATTTTTCTGTTTAATTATTCAACATCCTCAATTCGACGTCTACAGAAGCATCAACACCAGTCTTGGAAAGTCATTAGAGCCAGTGATTCACATAACTCAGATGAAAAAGCTTAGTGTCAATCAGGAGCCCTCTTGAGCTGAGCTGGCAGTGTATGTGGACATGGAAGGTAATTAGCAGGCTCAAAGGAGGACAGCCTTTGCATTGCTCAGTGACTCCTAATCAATTCCTCAATTGACTGACAGGCTTTGTGTGTCTACCAGTGAAGAATAAAACATCTTTTTAAGTATGTCAGAAAAAAATGGCAGAAGCACTTTTATTCATGAGTCCTGCTGAGGCAGAAAAGGAATAAATCAAATTACTAGCCTCTATTACCTAGTGTTATACTGAAAATTTTTTATCTCTGAAAACAAAAAATCAGAACTTAAGAAAAGAAGCTAGAAGGTCATTGAAGACTGATGCACCTCAACTGATACAATTTGTGGGATTGTTGATTTTACACCAGCCATTGTTGATAACTGTAAATAAATAATGCAAACTACACTTTGTAAACCTGAAAACAACTCAAGCATAAAAGTATTGTGTGTTTCAAGTTTTATACTTACCCACCCCCTGGCTCCCCACCAGTGTCAGAAGCTTAGACATCAGAAAGTATAAGATATATCAAAATACAATCTGACTTGAGGCTTTTATCCTCAACTAATGAATTTGACTAGAAGGATCATTGGGCTTCCCTTGTGACTCAGCTGGTAAAGAATCCGCCTGCAATTTGGGAGACCTGGGTTCGACCCCTGGGAAGAGCCCCTGGAGAAGGGGGTCTTCACATTCATCCTGGAATGCAAAGTCAAGCAGGCCTTAGGAAGTATCACTATGAACAAAGGTAGTGGAGGTGATGGAATTCCAGCTGAGCTATGTCAAACTCTAAAAGATGCTGCTGCTAAAGTGCTGCACTCAATATGCCAGCAAATTTGGAAAACTCAGCAGTGGCCACAGGACTGGAAAAAGATCAGTTTTCATTCCAGTCCCAAAGAAAGGCAATGCCAAAGAATTATCAAACCACCACACAATAGCACTCATCTCACACACTAGTAAAGTCCAAAATTTTCCAGGGAAGGTTTCAGCAGTACGTGAACCATGAACTTCCAAATGTTCAAGCTGGATTTAGACAAGGCAGAGGAGCCAGAGATCAAATTGCCAACATCCATTGGATCATTGAAAAAGCAAGAGAGTTCCAGAAAACATCTATTTCTGCTTTATTGACTATGCCAAAGTCTTTGACTGTGAGGATCGCAACCAACTGTGGAAAATTCTGAAAGAGATGGGAATACCAGGTCAGGGGATACCTGACCTGCCTCCTGAGAAACCTGTATGCAGGTCAAGAAGCAACAATTAGAACTAGACATGGGACAACAGACTGGTTCCAAATTGGGAAAGTAAAGTCACTCAGTCGTGTCCGACTCTTTGTGACCCCATGGACTGCAGCCCACCAGGCTCCTCAGTCCATGAGATTTTCCAAGCAAGAATACTGGAGTGGGTTGCCATTTCCTTCTCCAGGGGATCTTCCCGACCCAGGGACTGAACCCGGGTCTCCTGCATTAGAGGCAACGCTTTAACCTCTGAGCCACCAGGAAAGTCCTCAAATTGGGAAAGGTGTATGTTAAGGCTGTATATTGTCACCCTGCTTATTTAACATATGCAGAGTACATCATGTGAAATGCCAGGCTGGATGAAGCACAAGCTGGAATCAAGATTGCTGGGAGAGATATCAATAACCTCAGATATGGAGATGACTCCACCTGCCGGGCGGAGAAGACAATGGCACCCCACTCCAGTACTCTTGCCTGGAAAATCTCATGGGTGGAGGAGCCTGGTGGGCTGCAGTCCATGGGGTCACGAAGAGTCGGACACGACTGAGCGACTTCACTTTCACTTTTCACTTTCATGCATTGGAGAAGGAAATGGCAACCCACTCCAGTGTTCTTGCCTGGAGAATCCCAGGGACGAGAAGCCTGGTGGGCTGTCGTCTATGGGGTTGTACAGAGTCGGACATGACTGAAGCGACTTAGCAGCAGCAGCAGCAGCCACCTGCTGGGAGCCAGCATGAGGAATCCCGCCTGTGGCGAAGGTCATGAGGAAGGAAGCCTGACAAAACTCAAGGGCGTGATCAGGCTTCAGGGGTTCCCCCTGGAATTTCCTGAGCATCCACCCCCAAAAACCAGAGTCTGCCTGCTTTACTGTGTTATGCTTTCCACCTACTCCTCTGACATTAACAGGGGGCTATCCCCTCACCACCTGTTTCAGGAAAAAGTTAATTCAGAGCTTCTAAATAATAAGTCTCTTGGGTATAATAGAGTGTTCCAATCCAAACCCCTCTGATGGCTTTCTAACTTACCTGACAGGTTTGTCCGGATTTTTACAACTGCGCAGGTGATTGTTTACAGCCTCCCAACTGTGAGAGGCACAAAAAGCTTAAAATATTCTAGGAAAAATCATTAGAATAAAACTGATTAAGCATTTCATTGTTGAGCCAATACTTGCTGTCAAGTTTCCATATCCTTTATTTGTTGTGTACCTGGGAGTGTGTTAATTAATATAGTTGGTACATAGAAAAAACAAGTAGCAACATAGATCTTTGAGTTAAGTACCTTCTTTGCTTTAACCCACTGCGCCTTTGTTCTATAGGGATGCAACTTTAGTCCTTTGAGGGTGATGCAGATTAAAGAAAAACACTTCAGGGGAAATGAGATTAACGTTCATTAAGGAAAAGAGCCATAAAGTGTTAGCAGGCCTCTTGGTCAGAAGATAATGTAAATCACCTGAGACCTTTTGTATACAAAAAGATATACAGAAAGGGTCAGGACTGCTGCCCCTGCATGACTCTGTATATTCCACTATGTAAAACTTAAGGTATATAAACACTTAAAAAAAATAAAGTTATGGGGGGTTTTGCATAAGTTTGGCCTCCCCCAGTCCACTCTTTCTCTCTCTTGCTCCCTCTCCCCCACTCTTCTTTTCAGACTGATCCCTTGGAACGCGGAGGCTCACCGAGTCTACTTATTTGCCCGGGCTTCTGAGACCCAGGCAAGAGGGAGCCCAAGGTGGGGCATCCTCTGCTATTCAAGCGGGCGCCTGTGGCCCGACGTAGACGGTGCAAGTTCCTTGTCTGGAACTTTATTGGTTTTCCACGTAAACCAAGTTATTAGCCTCTTTTCTCCACTAATTTTCCTACTACACTATTCTTTCTTAATCTCTCTTTATATTTCTAAAAAAGTAAATTTTTCCCAGACGCTGACTCCATCCCTGCTTCGAATTCCCTGGATCCACCAGGGCTGGACCCTGGCACCCACCCTTATGGAAGAAAGTGAAGAAGAACTAAAGAGCCTCTTGATAAAAGTGAAAGAGTAGAGTAAAAACCTGGCTTAAAGCTCAGCATTCAGAAAACTAAGATCATGGCATCCAGTTCTATCACTTAAGGGCAAACAGATGGGGAAACAATGGAAACAGTGAGAGACTTCATTTTGGGGGGCTCCAAAATCACTGCAGATGGTGACTGCAGCCATGAAATTAAAAGACACGTCTTCCTTGGAAGAAAAGCTATGACCAGCTAGACAGCATGTTAAAAAGCAGAGACATTACTTTGCCAACAAAGGTCTGTCTAGTCAAAGCTAGACAGACTGGTTTTTCCAGTAGTCATGTATGGATGTGACAGTTGGACTATAAGGAAAAACACGTCTTCCTTGGAAGAAAAGCTATGACCAGCTAGACAGCATGTTAAAAAGCAGAGACATTACTTTGCCAACAAAGGTCTGTCTAGTCAAAGCTAGACAGACTGGTTTTTCCAGTAGTCATGTATGGATGTGACAGTTGGACTATAAGGAAAGCTAAGCACTGAAGAATTGATGCTTTTGAATTGTGGTGTTGGAGAAGACTCTTGAGAGTCCCTTGGACTGCAAGGTGATCCAACCAGTCCATTCTGAAGAAAATCAGTTCTGAATACTCATTGGAAGGACTGATGCGGAAGCTTAAACTCCAATACTTTGGCCACCTGATGTGAAGAACTGACTCATTTGAAAAGACCCTGATGCTGGGGAAGATTGAGAGCAAGAGGAGAAGGGGAGGACAGAGGATGAGATGGTTGGATGGCATCACTGACTTGATGGACATGAGTCTGAGTGAGCTCCAGGAGTAGGTGATGGATAGAGAAGCCTGGCATACTGTAGTCCATGGGGTCTCAAAGAGTCGGACGCAGCTGAGCAGTTAAACTGACTGACTTCAAGGTTATTTGCTGAGAGGAAAAATGATCACCTTAAAGAGGAAATAAATATTTTTATTATGAAAGAGGGACTTAACATGTCTTGTTCTGTATTAATAGTTACAACATTCAGTCCATAATAATGTATGCCTGGCCTTTAGTGAGAGCAGGGAATCCAAGTCTGTGTCTGAGCCTAAATTTTGCTCCAAGTGTCTCCTCACTCTGAGTTCCAGAATGAATAAAAATATACAGGGAAAAGGGAACATGCCACTAGATCCAGCTGTGGAACACCATCTAAGAGTGGTCACAAAAGCCAGGTTTTCTCTAGTGACTTAATAGGGAAAAAAATTCCTGAGGGAGAAAGACAGGGTTGAAGTAGCTTCCCATGGATAGTAAAGAGTCATTCTCCAGGAGTGCAAGCCAGAAGTGCAAGCAGCACCAAGGACAGCAATATCTAAGATGAAGAGAATCAGGAAATGCCAACAAGAAAGAGGGAATCAGAGGGGATCTAAGCCCATAGAAGAGTTCCAAGTGTATGGAAGACCTTCCTCCCCTTATACAAGTCTTCAAATGGAGGGCAGACAGAGTATCTGTAAGTAGTCAGGGAGAGTCGAAGGAATGTTTGGGAGAAGATTCATGAGGAAATTTTGTTTCCAACTAGTTGCTAAAGAATCTGATTGCAATGCAGGAGACTCAATTTCATTCCTTGGGTTGGGAAGGTCTTCTGGAGAAGGGAATGACTATCCACTCCAGTAATCTTGACCAGAGAATCCCTTGGACAGAGGATCCTGGCGGGTTACAGTCTATGGGGTTACAAAGAGTAGGACACCACTGATTAACTAACACTTTCACTTTTGGTCAAAAGGTAACAGTTGAGGCATTTGGATTAAAGACATTATTATAATTTTTCTTTATTTTATTTGCTTATAAATAATTGAATAATTTATGTACAGTAAGTTGCACCTATTTAAAGTGTACATTTGATGAATTTTGATAAATATACACATTGGTGAAACCACTACCACAATAAAGATCCCAAATATCTCCATCACCTCCAGAGTTTCCTTATCTCCTAAGCAATAGTTATTTCCCTCCACCTTTATCTTATATAATCACTGATATGCTTTCTGTCACTGTAATTTTGAGATTCATTCACATTGTTTCATGTATTCATAGTGTCTATATTGTATTGCTGAATAAAGATTCCATTATCCAGATATACCACTTTTGATTATCCATTTACCTCTTAATGGACGTTTGGATTGTTTCCTTTGCTATGAAAATTCATGTACAGTTCTTTGTATGGACATATATTTCCATTGCTTCTTTGTAAACACTTTGGAGTGTAATTGCTGGGTCACATAGTAGATTGATGCTTAACATTTTAGGAGGGTGCAACACTCGTTTCCAAAATGACTGTACCATTTTACACCCCACTAAAGCAGTGCTTGATAGTTACAGTTGCTTGACATCCTTACCAATACTTGGCATTTTCCGTCTTAATTTTGGTTGCTCTAAGAGTGTGCTCTAAGGACCACACAGAGACTGAGACAGAACTGTGTTTGAGCATCTTGTGTGGAGGTACAGGTCAGCAGTGGACTGCCACAGGGGTGGGGGCTCTCGGTGCAGCAGACTTGGGTATGGCATAAGCCCTCTTGGAGGTGGTTGCCATTAACCCCACCATAGAGCTGCCAGAACTTACACAGAACTAGGAAATAGACTCTTGGAGAGCACAAACAAAACCTTGCATGCACCAGGACCCAGGAGAAAGGAGCAGTGACCTCACAAGAGACCGACCCAGACTTGCTGACTGTGCAGGAGTCTCCAGTGGAGGCGTGGGTGAGTGGTGGCCTCCTGCAGGGTTGGGGGCACTGAGTATAGAATTACATGCATGAGATCTTTTGAAGGAGGTCACCATCACCTTCACCATAGTTTGGCCCCAGGTAAATAACAGGGAGGGAACACAGCTCCACCCGTAAATAGAAAATTGAATTAAAGATTTACTGAGCATAGCCCCACCCATCAGAATAAGACCCAGTTTCCCCCTCACTCAGTCTCTCCCATCAGGAAGTTTCCAAGAGCCTTTTATCCTTCTTCATCAGAGGGCAGACAGACTGAAAACCACAATCACAGAAAACTAACCAATCTAATTACATGGACCACAGCCTTGTCTAACTCAATGAAACTATGAGCCATGTCATGTAGGGCCACCCATTACAGACAGGTCATGGTGGAGAGTTCTGACAAAATGTGGTCCACTGGAGAAGGGAATGGCAAACCACCTCAGTATTCTTGCCTTGAGAACCCCATGAACAGTATGAAAAAGCAAAAAGATAGGACACTGAAAGATGAACTCCCCAGGTCTGTAGGTGCCCTATATGCTACTGGAGATCAGCAGAGACGTAACTCCAGAAAGAATGAAGAGACAGTCAAAGCAAAAACAGCAAACAGTTGTGGATGTGACTGGTGATGGAAGTAAAGTCTGATGCTGTAAAGAACAATATTGCATAGGAACCTGGAATGTTAGGTCCATGAATCAAAGTAAATTGGAAGTGGTCAAACAGGAGATGGCAAGAATGAACATCGACATTTTAGGAATCAGCAAACTAAAATGGACTGGAAAGGGTGACTTTAACTCAGACGACCATTATATCCACTACTGTGGGCAGGAATCCATTAGAAGAAATGGAGTAGCCACCACAGTCAACAGAACAGTCCAAAATGCAGTACTTGGATGCAATCTCAAAAGTGACAGAATGATGTCTGTTCGTTTCCAAGGCAAACCATTCAATATAACGGTAATCTGAGTATATGCCCTGATCAGTAATGCTGAAGAAGCTGAAGTTGAACAGTTCTATTAAGACCTACAAGACCTTCTAGAACTAACACCCAAAAAAGATGTCCTCATTATAGAGGACTGGAATGCAAAAGTAGGAAGTCAAGAAACACCTGGAGTAACACAGGGCAAAGGCTAATAAAGTTTTGCCAAGAGAACGAACTGGTCGTAGCAAATACCCTCTTCCAACAGCACAAGAGAAGACTCTGCTCATGGACATCACCAGACGGTCAACACTGAAATCAGATTGATTATATTCTTTGCAGCCAAAAATGGAGAAGCTCTAAACAGCAAAAACAAGACCAGGAGCTGACTGTGGCTCAGATCATGAACTCTTAATTGCCAAATTTAGACTTAAATTGGGAAAACCACTAGAAGTAAAGCAGGGCAAAGGCTAATAGAGTTTTGCCAAGAGAACGAACTGGTCGTAGCAAATACCCTCTTCCAACAGCACAAGAGAAGACTCTGCTCATGGACATCACCAAACGGTCAACACTGAAATCAGATTGATTGTATTCTTTGCAGCCAAAAATGGAGAAGCTCTAAACAGCAAAAACAAGACCAGGAGCTGACTGTGGCTCAGATCATGAACTCTTAATTGCCAAATTTAGACTTAAATTGGGAAAACCACTAGACCATTCAGGTATCACCTAAATCAAATCCCTTACAATTATACAGTGGAAATGAGAAATAGATTTAAGGGATTAGATCCGATAGACAGAGTGCCTGATGAACTATGGACAGAGTATGCGACATTAACAGGAAACAGGGATCAAGACCATCCTCAAGAAAAGGAAATGCAAAAAAGTCAGAGGAGGCCTTAAAAATAGCTGTGAAATGTAGAGAAGCAAAGGAGAAAAGGAAAGATATACTCATTTGAATGCAGAGTTCCAAAGAATAGCAAGGAAAGAAGAAAGCCTTCCTCG